>CM043112.1:49109631-49628235 GCA_023701765.1 Hylyphantes graminicola | reverse complement strand
TGTGGCACTCAATAAAAGCGGAAGCCACTATAATTCGCTAAAGAAATGGGTAGTTCTCTGCTCCTGGCTCGGTTACCGAGTGTCATTAGAAATAACAATAACAGAATTTTTTTTACAGTGTAGGATTTCGGCTAGTCAGTTTTCGGATATTTAGAGTTCAGTTGTATTCATATTTTTTTTTTAAATATTATAAAAAAATGTATCATGTATATATAAATTATAGTATCATTTTAATAAATTCCCATCATTACCTATTTTTCTAAGTTATTACTTACAACACATCTATTGCTTCAACCTACCCTTGTAAAAATGTCCCTGGCAGCTCAAGCAAAGACAGAGATACGAACTTGCGAATCGTTGGAGCTTGAATTTGAGGAAGCTCTGGCCGACAGAGATACTCTTGAAAAATGGTCGTCAGATAAAACGGTGGAAAAAAATTCGAAGATTGATGGCACCAGCGTCACAGCTAGTTGAGGATAGTTGGGTTTGATAGTAATTTTTTAGTCAGTTGTTTTCTGAAATTTAAGTAGAATTTGTTCTATGTTAAATATTAGGAAGTATTTGTAATCGTAAATAGTGTCTGATGGGATTGTAATAGACTTTAAAACTGTGTTTTAAATTCGAAGATTGGTGGCACCAGCGTCACAGCTAGTCGAGGATAGTTGGGCTTGATAGTACTTTTTTAAACAGTTGTTTCCTGAAATTTATGTTTAAGTAGAATTTTGTATATGTTAAATTCAAGGAGGTTTCTGTAATAGTACATAATCTTCTTCAATCTTAAATAGTGGCTGATGTGATTGCAATATACTTTAAAACTGTATTTAAAATTCGAAGATTGATGGCACCAGCGTCAAAGCTAGTTGAGGATAGTTTGTTTGATAGCAATTTTTTAGTCAGCTGTTTTCTGGAAACTAGGAGAATTCAAAGGGCTGGGACATTTGGAGAGAATGGACGATAGCAATGGTACAAAGCAAATTTTCAAGGGGCAACGTCAGGGAGAGAGAAGGAGAGGAAGACCGAGAAAACGATGGATAGATGTTGTGGAAAGTGATATAAAAGACATGAAAATTAAGAACTGGAAAGCGAAGACCGAAGACAGGCGGCTTTGGAGTCGTATAGTAAGAGAGGCCATGGTCCAGCATGGACTGTAACGCCAGGGAAGTTAGCTACTTTCCTGAAAGTGACGTTTAAGTAGGATTTTCTATATGTGAAATTATAGGAGGTTTTTATAATCATACATGATCTTTTTAAATCGTAAATAGAGGCTGATATGATAGTAATTGACTTAAAAATGGTATTTAGAACTCGAAGATTGCCCCAGCGTCAGTGCTGGTTGCTTTTTATTTAGAGCAAATTTAAAAACATCTCGAGTAAGACAATGTATTCTACAAAGCTTGCAAGAGTAGGTAATAGAACACAACATTAAAAATTTAAATTCTAAGTTAAATCAGAGAGAAAGGCGAAAGTCTCCATTTTTCGCCCCAGATTCGAGAAAACTGGATAGCAGCCCAGAGCGACGATACCTCAAACTAAACTGGCTAGCTGCTTTGATAGTAAATTTTTCTGTTGTTTTCTGAAATTTACATTTAAATTTACCAATTCAAAATATTAGGGGGCATTTGTAAATAGTGTCTGGTGTAATTGAAATCGAAAATAAAACTGTATTTTAAATTCGAAGATTGATGGCACCCACGTCACAGCTAGTTGATTATAGATTTTTTGATAATAATTCTTTTTATCAGTTGCTTCCTAAAATTTAAGTTTATGTATAATTTTTATGTAGGTTTAATTATAGGAAGTATTTGTACATATAAATAGTGTCTGATGTGTGAGGTTATAATCTTTATCGTATAATCTATCATCTACCCATAAACGAATTCTATTACCAGATTATACAGATCTACTTGTTCCATAAACAAATTGCACTGTTATATTACATATTGATAAGTTAAGGGGGACCAGACCCCCAAAAGTTTTCAAAAAATACATTTCAATGTTTTTAGTGTTTCTTAAAATATTAAAGCTTAGCTTTTCAAATATATCTTACTTTAAAAGTTTCGAGTAATAAGTACTTTAAATATTTTTTAAAAAATAAATGTTTTAATGATAAGAACCACTATTGTTTACTTAAAACGCTTATATCTCAAATCCTATTTTTTCGATGTTCATGTACCTTTTTCTCAGAATCTACTATACGTATCAGCCTCAATTTTGTTTACATGTATGTGAGAAGTTAGTTTTAAAAATGGATGGAGGGGAATGAATATTTCTAACTTACATTTTTTTCGTTTTTAATATTATTGATGTTTTTGGGTATCACTGAAACATCAATAATATTTAAAAAAGAAACGTAGTATCACTAAAAAATTAATAATTTAAAAACCAAACTAATTTTTTTAACCCTTTCATCCCAATGACAATTTGACATTATCATTTTATAACTTTTTTTTCTGATTATCTTTCTATTATGATATCAAAAGCACATCCTTCGATTCTTCAAACTTTTTTCTATTAGAAAATATTTTTTATTAGGCCCAATAGATGCCGGCCTTATTATTGTTTTTAATTATGATTAGAAACATGATGATGCCAAATGGCATCACTGGGACTGAAAGGGTTAAAAAGCCTCTAGTAAAGTTTAGTTAAACATCCATTTAACAAATAGCAAAAATTTTGTTTAAATATATCAAATAGAATTTTGGAAAAAGGTACATAAAAAAGGTCATTTTAACATGGCCTTTAATGAAGGGCTCCAATCCCCCAGTTAACGAATTTTATTCTACTCGTAAGAGTAAAAATAGAAAAATATTAAACTTTTATTAAAGTATTTAATAGATACTTTTATTTCATAAAGATAACATAATACTTTGCTTACATTGAAATTTAATACAGACTTCGAATAAAGGAAAAAAAATTTGCAAATACATAAAAACATAAAAAAACCCTTTTTTTTTACAAAAACAAATATAAAAACATACAAACTATCGTAACATTTTCATCCAAAGTATATAAATCCATCAAAACTTTTTTTTCGAAAACATATAAACCTAAAATCTCTCAACCATTTTCAAAACAGAAATACAAATCTTAAAAAAGAAACAAATTCTAGTTTGTAGAATATGATACGAGAGGATTGAATAACGTATCAATAAAAATGTACCCAAAGGTGGTTAAAAAGGAAACTTCGGACACATTAAAAAAAGTTTTTAAAAAATCTATTTGGGGCAAACAACGACGTTTATATTATAGACTGATGATCTTATAGTAAAAAGACTGAGATGAAGAGGCGGCTAATATAAATATCGCCAAATTGACTTACTTGGCGAGTCAATTTGGCGAAAAAGATAACGTTTTGCAACTTAACGCTGCTATTTAAGTAACAAAAATATTGAAAATAATAATAATTTGAAGGCTAGTTTCATTGTAGTTTAAGTTTGTTTTTTATACCATATGTATGCTGAATATTTTCCGTTTATCAAGCAATAAAGTAGCCAAAATTGTATGATCATTGTCAAAGGGAATTGGTAACCTTTTAATGTGTATAATGTGGTTCTCTTAAACTGTGTATACTGTGTTTTGTCGCCGAAGATATTTGCGCTAACAAATGGAAAAATGCACTGTTAAAAACATTAGAATATTTGAAACATTTAGAACGCTTGAGTATATAACATTTCAACATTTCAGAACATCTATCACTTTGGCTGGGGAGTCCAGTCGGTTAGGCACTCGCCCAGCATGCGAAAGATCCCTGGTTCTGGCCCGGGCATCTCCCAAAACAACTGCCCACATAAACGGATCGTGCAGCCAAAAATGTCCGACGAATAATACGTGTAAGGGAGTGCACGTTAAATATCCTTCAAAGTTCCAAAGCTGCGTACGATGCCGCTCTTAACTGTTGCATTGGGTGCCAACCCAAGTGTCGGCTCGTCACTTGACTGAGGTTCTAAATTACGATTCCCGTCGCCAATAGCCGTCGTGTAGCTTTAGTGTGACGATAATTCCATCTTACCTACCAATAAAGTCATGTGACTTTCCCTTCCATGTTGTTCACCTTTTATGTTTGAAGTCTATTGCATCGAAACCCTATAGAAAGAGCGTCATAGAAAGAAGCAACAGATAGGAGATTTAGAAAAAAAACCCTTCCAAAATGCCTCGAAGGTACACAGTGTTACTTCGAATATCAGAAAATAATTCGCCTGGAAAATTTATATAATTTTTTCTCAAGAAGAAAGAGACCTGTCGAAATAAGCCGAAAATGGATGTTCATGTTTTGTACTGGTTTTATTACTTTAAAAAGCACATCTTTTTGAATAGTGATACAACAATATTAAAATGTATTCAAGTAGTATTAAATTTCTCGCGATGGGTTATTTGGTACTTTAAATATAACTGATATCTTTTTTTGTAATTTATTTGATCGAAAAAGAAACTTATTATAATTTTATTTGAATGCAGTTTGTGTAGAGACCAATGAAAACTTGTGCTTTGGAAAGATGTTGTTTCAAATGATGTAACTTTTCTGTTTTAATTTTTGTACTTCCTGCGATTTCATTTTTTGTTTTGATTTCACGCTCAAAATGAGAAAGTATTTTTCGTCTGATGTATTCTACTTTAAAGTTCTTTCCATGCAACTTTTTATTACTAAAATGTATTAAGCTTTATTGGTTCTAATTTGATTAAATATCAGGTATGCAAAAAAAAAATTCCAAAACGACCTTGTTCTTGGAAAATTTCAGTTGAGGTGATATTTTGTCTTATGCGCAGAGAGAAATTAAGCAATTTAACATGATTAGGTTTTATATATACAGAAATAAAAGATTGTACACAACATTCTTTTAAAAGGTAGAAGAGTATAGCATTGTTTAAAATAAATGTAATTATAGTAGTACCAAAAAAGAAAATAATACAGATGAAACTGTTGCCACTCACGACGTGAAACATGTCATTTGTAGTTGTATTAATACAATAAAATATTTTCTTTAATATTGCTACTTTAATTGGTAATTTATTTTGAAACAATTTTTGATTGAAATGATCGTGTTTCTTTTTTTAAATTCTTTTGAATATGTTTAAATAGCAATTCCTCAACTCAAAAGAGTCGATATTGTTTTAAGGAAATTAACGAAAGATAGAAGAATAACCGATAAACTAACCACACTTTTTTTTTTTAAAAAAGGATGAAATGAACAAAAATTCTTCCGAGAAATTTCATTTAAACTCTGCAATTCTTTTCGTGCAGTTTAAAATAAAACATAAGATAAGATGGCGCTAATAATAACACGGAAAAAATGAAATAATTTCGACGATGTTTCCATTCAAACTAATTTTTAAGAAATGATTTCTCTCTCGAACAATGTCGGAATTTTTCGAACTTTAAATAAATTACTCGGAAATGCGAATAAATTCTCAGATTAAGACGACAAAAAAAAATAATGAAATAAGTTATTTAAAAATGGCAACAATACACGTTAAAGAATAATTATACGAAGCTGCGTGAATAGAATTGCATTCGAATATTTGCGTTAGGCTTAGGTGACAAGCTCGTTTGTTCTAATTAGCTGAAAGTTTCGTTAATCTTATGGTTCTTTGCGCTCGTATTATTCTAGATTAAAGTCTAATTATGTGATTTTTATTCGGCGGTTTTGCAAAGTGCGATCTTAAAATGAACAAATTATCATAAAACGGGTAGAGTTTTAATTTATGTCCGTGGATTAAAACTCCAACTTTAAAAGCAGTTTGGAATTTTTTACCGAATTAATTAAAAACTATAAAAGTGTGAAATGGACATATTTAGATTCTTCTTACAAATTTGTTTTTCAAGAATTCATAGCGATTGTGTTTGAACACTTAAGGTGGAGTTAAGCTTTATATTTCCTTGTAATGATGACCACAATAAACACTAAAGCTTTAACTTCAAATAAAAAAAACTATTAAAAAGATATAAAAAGAAAAAAATATTCACAGAATCATTATTGTGTTAACAGCTAGGGTTTTTTCAAATGATATACTTTCATAAGTAGCAATGTTACTTTTTATAAACAACGAAATTAATAGTTTGCCAACAGGAAAATTTACCTAGTTCAAAAACAAATTCCTGCCCAATATGTATACAAGAAAAATTAGTTTTGCAAATTCGTAATGAATGGTTACAACATTAAATATATCAACAATTTGACTTTTATTAACAAACTTAAAAGTTTCAATGTATACACTTAATTTTCAGCAAATTTGTTTAAAAGTTCACAAATATACGTTTTCAAATTTTTATTATAAATTTATATTATTGTTAGAAAAGCTCAGAAGAAAACATTACTCTAAATGCCTGATTTTTAAAGTTATGTGTTAAAATTTATAATTAACTTGATATAAAGTGTATAAATGTACTTAAAGTTTAAAATTATCTAGATTTTTTTTCCATTTCCGATATCAAGTATTGTATTGACTGATATCAAGAATTGTTGATGACTTTTATTTCTGATGAATTTATCTCGATCCTTATCCAACACCGTGATAAGATCCTTGCTTTGCCACATCTATAATAATAAAAGAAAGAGCCTGTCTGTGTGTCTGTCTCCTCAGACTGCTCTAAAAAATTCGAAATTTTTAATATAGGTTCCTTTTAATACCTACGTGTGCACCTGAGGCTTAGTTTTTTCATATTTGATTGTGATTTTTAATTAATATAATTAGTTTTAAAAAAAAACGTCATCCACGTGGGATTGCGGGACCATAACAGGGCTTGAAAATACATGGACCGGGCCGAAACGGGGACTTGACGCCATCCTCTATTAGTTTGATTGATTGAGTTTGGTTGAGATATGCGCTCGCCCTAAGGCTGCTTCATTCTCTATTAGTGTTTGCTTTTTTAAGTGTGCATGCGCCAACACGAATTTAATTTTGTTTTGATTTTGAGTGTATTTTCACAAGTAAGCATGCGTCTAAAAGGAAGCAATGCGAAGTTAACGGGTTCCCAGTAAGGCGGAACCATACTGCTAGTATGTTATATTCAATTTATTCATTTTTTAATATTTTGTATTTATTTAGGTTCTGCTGTGATATTTTTCAATATTTTTTTAATATTGTCATTATTTTTTATTATTCATACATAAATTCATTCACACTGACAGGAGCCACGGTCCGTTGGCTGCGCGATATACTTTGTATTGGTTAATTATATTTTGAGCTAGATAAAAAAATGTTTAATGAATTATATATCAAGAAAAATCGGTATAATATAGCTACAATAACAGTACTACTTATCATATTATAGTTGTCTGTGCAAAAGAGAATACCTTAAGTCACATATTACCCAAATAAATAAATTATGTATACACTCTTAATACAAAAGGGGGAAATCCACTCCAATAGCAGAAGTGCATTTTCGGCACTGGAAAGGAGTGAAAATTAACTCCAAAATCGCCCGTAATCGCTCCCAATCGCCTTAAAATCACTCGTTTTTTGTTAAAATTGTTTGAGGTTTAACAAAACAAAAAAATGAAATCCACTCTAAGAGGTTAAGTGCATTTCGACACCGAAAGGAGTGAAAATTAACTCAGACTGATTTAAAATGCCTCGTTTGTTTTAAGAGTGTAAGTTCCATATTACTCTAATAAAAAAAATTATGTATACCTTATTACCTGTTAATATTGTTATTAGCAGTGAATTATAATAGTAAATGATATTTGTTTTAGTATATGATGGTAAATTATAATTGTTAAGATTTTTATAATAGCAGTATATTATTCCTATAATTTAGAAAAGTAAAATTAAAATTGTTTTAATTTATAACAGTAATTTATAATTGACAATTTAAATATTATAGTACTGCTTCTTACTTACTAATACTAATAAAAAACTTACTAATACTAAATAAATAGCTTACTAATATATATAATAATAAAAGAAAGAGTCTGTATGTGTGTCTGTCTGTTTGTATGTCTGTGGATCGCAAAAGACCTACTTAGACTGCACTAAAAAATTCGAAATTTTTAATATAGATTCCTTTTAATACCTACGTGTGCACCTGAGGCTTAGTTTTTTCATATTTGATTGTGATTTTTGATTAATATAATTAGTTTCAAAAATACGTCATCCACGTGGGATTGCGAGACCATAACATGGCTTGAAAATACATGGACTGGGCCGAAACGGGGGCTTGAAGCCTCCCTCTATTAGTTTGATTGGTTGAGATATATGCACTCGCCCTAAGGCTGCTTCATCCTCTATTAGTGTTTGCTTTTTTAAGTGCGCATGCACTAACACGAATTTAATTTTGTTTTGATTTTGAGTGCATTTTCACAAGAAAGCATGCCTCTAAAAGGAAGCAATGCGAAGTTAACGGGTTCCCAGTAAGGCGGGACCATACTGCTAGTACTAAATAAATAGAACCCCAAATATACACACATATTCATATAATGGTTGTTGTTGGGCAAGAATGCCATAGTTTCAATCCAATTTTGCGTGGGATTCAGGACTTTATCCATGGTGATGTATTGGGGATTTGTGGCTTTGGCATGTGGAATTGATATAACATAGAAATGTTCAGCTATAGCCAGTTTCGCACACACAAGTTGCGGCAATTTTTGACGGATCTACCTACACTGAGAAAAAAATACTGTAAACATACAGAAAATTTTTTAGTAATGTTGCAGAAATAACCAATTTTACAAAAAAAAGTTTTTGTAATTCTGAACAGAAATCTTCATTTCTGAAGTTACAAAATAATTTCTAGTATTTTAGCCTCGATCTTGATTTGGATAGCCCTCGTGTAGCGCTGGTGCGAGGATAATTCAAACCTAACCTAATCTAATCGATCGTGATTCAATTAGCCAATCGCCATTTTAAATTTATTCTTTAGTTGGTTATTTCAAATGAATTTAAGTTCTAATTTCCTAGCGATCGATGTGCCGAAATAGCACAGTTGGGAAAGCGTCAGACTGATCAACTAAAGGTTCCTGTTTCGATCCCGGGTTTCGGCCGTCTGCTATTCCTCGGTATTATAGTGGTCAGTACCCCCGCCTGTCATGCGGGATACCGGGGTTCGATTCCACGTAGTAGGAAAGTAGACATTTTGTATTTTTTCCAATTGCACGGAAAATGTGGTATCCATAAAATTTTCTTGTATAGTTACTGAAACATTACTTGTGTGGGATACATAAAATAGTCCTGTAAATCTACATGATATCTACATGTAATGCCCTAACAAAAATATATCATGTGTATTTACAGCTTTATTTTTAGTAATTATTTACTAGAAATTTTCTAGGAAAAGTTTTTTACAAAAAGATGTTTTGTAATGGTTACATATTTTTTTCACAGTGTACATGGTCACGCACAGTAAAAATTATATGTTATTTTTATTTTAAACAAAACTGCATTTACAGAAAAATTACTCTTAAAGTTTTTAAGGACAATTTCAGCAAAACCATACTTTTAAACTTAAAAAAATATTTATTTAATGTTTTTAATAGTGGGAAAAGTACAATCGAACAAGAATTTTAAATGTTTTTTTAGAAATTCTGTGTGCAGTTTGTTTCAATTTTTTTTAAATTTAAAGCAATGTATACACTCTTAAAACAAAAGAGTGAAATCCACTCCAGTAAGAGAAGTGCATTTTCGACGCTGGGAAGGAGTGAAAATTAACTCAGACTGAGTTAAAATCGTCTGTTTGTTTTAAAAGTGTATGTATTTAAAATTTTAATTGGGTAAATTGGGTAGCAACTTTTAGAACATTCCTCACACATTTTAAGTTTTGTTTTTCTTAGACCAAAATTAATCTACAGCTAGACTCAAACATCACCTATTCAAAGTTTTAAAAATGTTTATTGAAACCAAAATTTATATTTTAATTTGGGTCACATAGCGCCTGTTGAAACGTTAATTACACATTAGGAACTTAGTAAGCTAACTACAAAATTTAAATAACGTTTCACTCGAAAATCATGGTAACTATGCAACGCAGTATTTTTACATTGTTTGTTAGAACGAAAATTTATAAAAGCGTCTCGTGGAACGTTCCTCACATATTTAGAATTTAGTAAGCTTACTGCAAAATTTATGTAACGTTACATAAAGAAAAACATGGTAACTATAAGCTATTTACTAAAACCAAAAATTATATTTTAATTTCCTCTAAAAAATTATTTCCTACCAATTCAACCAAACAACAGCAATTCAACTATAAAACTCTTCTATTCCTACAAAACTCCCACACAATTCCCACATACAACTAAACGACGGCGACGTTCCGTTGGTTCTCGCTAAACTGTGGCGTCGAAGAACATGGAAACATCACCGATAAAACAACCCAAAGTTTCCACGATAACAATACACTATTTATTTTAAATAAAATTTTTATTTAAATTCATATTAAAAACTACTTCCTACCAATTCAACAAAACAAGAACAATTCAACTTTAAAACTCTTCCATTCCTGCAAAACTCCTATACAATTCCCACATAAAACTAAACGACGTTCCATAGGTTCTCGCTAAACTGTGGCGTCGAAGGACATGGAAACAGCACCTATAAAACAACCCAAACATTCCACGATAACAATACACTATTTATTTTAAATAAATTTTTTTATTTAAATTCATATTAAAAACTACTTCCTACCAATTCAACAAAACAACAACAATTCAACTTTAAAACTCTTCCATTCCTACGAAACTCCCATACAATTCCCACATAAAACTAAACGACGTTTCGTTGGTTCTCGCTAAACTGTGGCGTCGAAGAACATGGAAACATCACCGATAAAACAACCCAAAGTTTTCCCCCCTTATCCGTTTTTATTTCTTCTTTATCCGGTATCCGGTTGAGAGGGTAGGAGCAGATAACCGAAGTTCGGAAAATTGGTCCCTTGAGAGTGCCAGTGGATGGGTTAAGGAATAGAATTCTTTCTGGTGTGTTCTAAGTAAAAAAAGTTTGGGATTTTTTTTCTGGAAAGTGTATAATTATTTGGTTTTTAGTGTAAAATACATTATTTATTGGAAATATAATGAAAATTTAAACAAATATTCAAGTGTATGGTTTTTAAAAGTAATTTTAATTGAACTTTTCTTGAGCATAAACGTTGTGTTTCGTAATGTTATGGTTAAGAATTGTATAAATATCACGTTTGAAACAAATTAAAGCTTTGAAATACCTTAAAAAATTGAAATAACAATAGAAAAATACGTAAAATTTAGATATTTTAAACAAAAAAATTAGAATATTTATAATAAAATTAGTATGCAAAGAAAAAACTAAGAAGACTTAAAATATTAATTTAAGCTATTTAGTCGTTAAATATTATTTTTACTAATATAAATAAGACTAATTGAATTTCAACAATGGAACATTTGAAAAACTATTTTTAATGGCAAACTTTTTTACATTAACGTAACAGTAGGATATATTCACTTAAGTATTTGTTTTATATGTTACATTTCCTTCGAAATTGTCTAATTCTATATCTTAAATTCATGATGTCCAACAGAATTATTATTAACTACATTGTCCGAAACATAGTGAAACATAACTCTTAAAGGGGAATGGGTTCGCTGGATTTATTCGCTGGAAATTATTTATTCAAAATTTAAAAAAATAGAAATAATTTTTAAAAAAAGGGATTGTTGGGACCTGTAAGTCCGCTTCATGCATCATATAAAAAATCCATTTGTAAAAATATTCAATACAGCCGGAGAAATGTGGTAGAGAAAATATTTTTTCTCTATCCGATTAACACCGATGCACTTTGCTTTGGAGACCCGTGATCTAGTGCGCTCATTCCCCTTTAAGTAACTTGAAGTTTTTGAATGGTTGTGGCTTGCGGTTAAAGAAAAAAAAAGATAGATAAGCAAAATCTAAAGTTTTGAAAATTGACCACTTGAGAATACCAACCAGAGGTAGATTAGATAAAAGTTCCAGTTTTCTAAGAAAATGTAACAATGTTGTTCTTTCGTTCTCATAAGAACAAAAGAATTTCTTTTCTTTTGATTCTTAAGCTCTTAGTGTTTTAGTTTTCCCCCCGAAATAAGTTGTGGTTTTCTTTTAAGTAAAGAAACTAAAAAGAAAAGTTTTGAAATTAATTAGATACTTTTAAAAGTATCTTTTAAATAGTTAAATTCATTAAAGATCCGTTTTGGAATATCTTTAATATCTTTGTCACAAAATTGTATTAAGATTAAGTGTTTAAAATGGGTTTTAAATGTGTGTGGCGATTAAATTGATTGTTCATTTTTATTTAGTATAATAGTTTTAATTGTTATCTAATGTTTATTCATCCAAACTAATACAGATAAAAATGTTTACTTGTAAGAGCAGGCGTCGGCTCGTCACTTGACTGTGGTTCTAAAATACGACGCCCGTCGCCAATAGCCCTCGTACAGTAGCTTTAGTACGAAGATAATTCAAACTAAAACTAACACTAAAAAAACAGAGTAAATTATAAGAAAGAATTTCCCGTTAATAGTCTAACATGAGTTTTAATTTAAATCTAAAGAAATACATCTTTCCACATTACATCTAACTTTTTCAAAGTTTTTTTTCGCATATTTCTTCATAATTTTGATAAAAAAGTATCTATAGTATTTTTAATTTCTTCTGTTGATGTTTTAAAATTCCTTAAATTTAGAAAAAAAATATAAATGTTTTTTTTTTCAACTAAGTTTATATAATATTTTGTGGAGTAACGTTATACTACGTTACACAGGCCTGTGAGGCGCCCTGTGGTCAGTGTCTCGGTCTACGGATAGGAAGGTCCCGCGATCGAGTCCTGGTCGCTAAAACTTCACCGAGTATATGCGGAGTACGTGCTCGTTAAATCTGTTGTGTCCGAAAGTCCTGTGGGCGGTCATTGCGCAGTTTCCCACGGGTACAGGATCTTGGACACTATTTCCCTCCCCTTCAGGGATATGTCCAAATTGTGGAGGTGGCGCGTGATAGATGGCAGCATCTGTCACGTAAATGTGTGCATGTGTGTGTGTGCTGTGACTGTCTTACTGGACGAATGTTTATAAGCGGCTCTCTGAGCAAGCACACAAGCCTGAAAATATATGTATACCAATCAACCAACTACGTTACACTTCCAAAACGAGTATTTATCATGAAATAGTAATCTTCAAGCTTAATCTTATTTTCTGATTCGTAACGAGAAAAGCCTGGATTATGTTACTTTATATAGGATGTAACCTTACACCAATTGTTTACAAAGTCAATCATAAAATAGCCATAAAATAAATTATAATTGACTTCTTTAATTGTTTGATTTAATGACCCTTGTAAAGCATAAAAAACTTTTCATTGTTGCAAGAGTTCTAAACAAAGAAAATTTTTATCCACGTAGTAATTTTATTCCGAACTTCAGAAACTAAAAGTTTTAACTGCAGTTACTATTCTTTTTATTTAAATCATAATGCATTCTTGGATCAATGATGTTTCGTTTATTTTTTAAGATAAATTTAACTTAGTCCTAAGAATAGTTCAGGTAATAGTTAAAGTTGCTTTAGTATCATTCACATAATGGTAATTACCCCATTATCGTAATGCTTTACATTCCTAATGATAACGATTTTTGTTAACATTACGATAGAAGGAACTCAATGAATGGCTACTTTGAAGCCTGGACTATTCAATGGGTTAGTTTTAAATGTAGAATGGAGAAAAAGTTATTGTAAGGTAAGGTCGAGTAATAAGCCATTTTAATAATTTTTTTATTTACTTTTTTTTGGTTTTAGATGTAATAACATATTTAAAGTTTAAATAAGTTAAAATAAAGCAAAAAATTATAATACGCTATGTTTCACTACTAAGAGAGTTCTAAATTTAAACTCTAACATCTACTGAATAAAACTTATCGGTTTGTTTTTTATTACATTATTATGTTATTGTATAATTAATAATCACGATAATATTACTATTTTATATCAAGAACATTCAAAAGAAATTAAACATTATATTAAACACTGTTGCCACTTACAAAACAGGACATTTAGAAAAGTATTGTCAACATTTGGGTTAAACTAAAGAATCGTGGCCGGATATTTTACGCCAAATCTGGGAACCCCGACTTATTGATATTATGGAAACCTTTGGCGAAATTAGCAAGGTGAAAGTTTCTTATTATGTCACGTTCTCCATTCTGCGGTCATTCACTGGTTGTCTCGGAACGGACCTTGGTTTTTTGTCATTCGACATGGTAATATTTTTGAAAAGACGCCAAATCCGTCGACGATTCTTTAGTTTAACCAACATTTGTATCTTCGCTTACGAGTCGTCTCTAGAGCGCGGCACATTATCATTAGCATTGTTATGATTATATAATATTTTTAATGTTATTATTGCAATTTATCTTTAACAATACAGCTAATATTGTTAAATTATTATTGACATTTATTGCATTCTTCTTTTTTACACTACACTATTAAAACTATAATTGTTAAATTAATATTCTTGTTGATATTATACTATTATTTCAGTTATAAGAATAATAATAATTATAAGGATGGCACAGCAACAATAGCAATACAAATGAAATACTAATATAATTATTATAAATATTAATTATTGTTGCTGTTATTACTATTGTTATTGTTATTATACTTTATTCCTATCATTTCTGTTCCCTACTATAATCATTGTTATTTTTATTGATGTAATTCTCTCTTTATTGAATATTTTATGACAACTATCCTAAATGTTTAATTTCCATAACTACATGCGCTAACATTTAACACTACACAAACTAATAACAACAAAAATGTGTGGTTAAATTGTTATGATTTAGTTGTTTAGATTATCTTAATAATTTGCTTTAATACTAAAAATAACAAAAGTAATAAAATTACAACAACAAAAATATTTTTCTTAGCAATCGACAATCAAAAAGTAACCAATTGACTGCGACTAATAAAATTCTTATTGTTGTCTAACCAATAACTAATGCTAAGTTTAATTAACTAATGATATTATAATTGTTATTATCATAGGCTTATTATTAGCATTTCTTCACCTTATCATTACCATTATCAACCCTCTCATGGGTACTCAAAGCCTTGTGCCAACGGATACTACTGCAACCCTCTTGCCTTCCAGGCTATGGCCTGGAGGCACACGACAACAACATAATTACTATTGTTATTATTTTATAATAAATACTATTACAACTATTTAATTAATATAACTATTATTTATTTACAATTAATACCAAACAAACCACTAACCCTACCCTTTTTTCTTCCAACAGGCGCCCAGCGTCCGCACCAGTCGCTTAGCCATGCCCGGCGGCTAGAGCAGGGCCGCCGACGCACAGGGGGGCGGATGGGGCGGCTGCCCCCACCCCTGTTCCTCTGCCTGCTGGGCCAGTGCTGGGCCGCGTGCCGGATATCGGAGCACGCCTGCGACAATGGTCGGTGCGTCGAAACCGGCAGGTACTGCGACGGGAGCGACGACTGCGGGGACGGGAGTGACGAGCCGCCGGCCTGCACCAGTGAGTGATGTGTTTGTTTTGTTTCAGTTGTTTTTGTCGTGTGTATTGTGGTAACTACACTCTTAAAACAAACGGGTGATTTTAACTCAGTCTGAGTTAATTTTCATTCTTTCGGTGTCGAAAATGCACTTCCCCTAAACGAGAGGATTTCACTCTTTTGCTTTGTTAAACCTCCAAAAATCTTAACAACAAACGAGCGATTTTAAGGCGATTAGGAGAGATTTAGGGCGGTTACGAACGATTTAGGAAATAATTTTCACTCCTTTCCAGTGTTGAAAATGCACTTCTCCTATAGGAGTGGATTTCGCTCCTTTGTTTTAAGAGTGTAAGAAGTTTAAGGAGTATTTTGGATTGTCAGAGAAATTCAGGAAGGTTACTTAAACAAAACTGGGCAGCTGAGGATCCCAGTTTTACACTACTGTCATCAAATTTCAGGATACATTACTGTCTAATGCTTTGCTAAAAACACTGATGTTACAAATAAAAAAAAGGCTGGACAGCGCTAGAAATGTCAGCTATACATGGAACTTTACGTTTTCAATGACATTTCATTTAATTTGGGTACCTTATCCTTGCATAGAGAGTATGAAGTTTGAGGATGGGAAAAATATTCCTACATTGGAAACTTTTTCTTGAAAAAGAAAAAAAAATGCCAGCGTGTTAACGTTCCGGTACGAACTCGTAAACTACTAAGAGCAGATGCACTGCATTATCTAGAATGACTTGAACCATTGCTTTAAAAACTATATAACTTAACCGGCAAGAGGGAGTTTTATATTTTTGATATTTCAGAGCAAAAATTTTATAATTCATTGTTGTTATATCAGTTTACCAGCTCACGGCTGTAAAATTCGTTGTTGGTTTGTTCGGAAAACTGCGGCTATAATTTAACCACACATCATTTAATCAAAGTATAGGCATATAATTTTTAGTTCAGGTACTGTCCTCTTAAACAAAACACACTTTTTTTTAAATAATCGAATTAAATACTTTTTTTTAAAAATTTAAATAGTAAAGAGAGAGAAATAAAACTTTAATAACTTCAGCAATTTTGTTATAATTAAAAAAATAATTAAAAAACATTTTTTGTACAGATTAAATTAAATATTATACACTAAAAACCAAATTCAAACACTTTCCTCTTTATCTATCCCACAGAGAATCATTACATTTCACTCCAACAAACAACATATTTCATGTAACCCCTTTACTAAACGCCATTAAGTACATAAATGTATGATAACATCCAAATGACAAATTATGGGACACGAAATCAATTCAAAATGACTGCTGGCAACTTTTCAGTGCTTAGCATTGCCGGGGAGAAGCTATTTGACATTCGCTATGCGTGGATTGAGTGATGCGAGTAAATTCTGCCTAAATAATCGAATTACTACGGATGCTGTGCGTAAGGGAATTCCTCGGCTGAAACATTGTACAATATATGGTGTGGAATATTACTGGAGGAACATAACTGGTTCATGGTATATGGAGTGTGTTTATATGTTTGTGGAGGTGCTATTAAATAAAAAAATGTAGAGTAAGGAAACTTGCATAGTTTCTGACCTATTAAAGTTTTACTTTTGTATTCAGTTAACACCCTCAGAATAAGAAGTTTGAATTTTTTAAAAATAGGTTTTCGTGTAACGTATCTCTTTCTTATCTGAATGGATTGTTTAAAAGCCAATATCCAGTTTTCATTCTTGCTTTTTTGTGACTCCACTTCCGTGTTGGTTTCACTCTTAATGAGCGATTTTTAGTTTATGGTGTTCAATTTTACAGTTTTATTTTGTCTTTTATTCCTGCTATTTATAATTTTTTATGGATACTAATTAATTTAAATTTCACCTTGGCAAAACATTTTTAAAAAAGCCGCCAATGTCGTTAAAAATTTCGGTTTAGTTTATATTCTCTCTTACGCGGAGAAATTAAGCGAAATTGTTAGATAACCATTTGTCGTGATTTACAAAGAAAACATTTATTTCTAATAAAGAAATATTTGCGCACCATTCGTAAATAGAAAAGCGACGAAAAAAACTCTCTTGGATACTAAAACAAATGTAATTCCAGAAGAAACAATTATGAAAACAATGTGTATGGAACTGTTGCCACTCAAGACGTAAACCTTTCCATTCAAAAGATTCTGATATTTTAACGTATATAAAAAAACAGTTTGTTTGCACACACAAATGTAACTATCATGCGCTAAAAACCAAATTCAAACACTTTTACACTTAATTTTCCCACAGAATTATTACATTTCACTCAATCTCCCAACTAACATATTTCATACAATCCCTTTTACTAAACGCCATTAAGTACATAAATGTATGATGACATCCAAATGACAAATTATGGGACATGAAATCAGTTCAGAATGACTGCTGGCAACTTTTCAATGCTCAGCATTGCCGGGGAGAAGCTATTTGACATTCGCTATGCGTGGATTGAGTGATGCGAGTAAATTCTGCCTAAATAATCGAATTACTACGGATGCTGTGCGTAAGGGAATTCCTCGGCTAAAACATTCGGGAATATGTGGAATATTACTGGAGGAACATAACTGGTTATTGGTACATAGGATATATTTATGTGTTTGTAGAAGTGTTATTAAATGACTTGAACCATAGTTTTAATTATTAAATAACTTAACCTGCAATAAATAATTTAATGTGACTAATATTTCAGGGCAAAAAATATATAATTCATTATCGTTATTGCAGTTTTCCTGCCCACGGTTGTAAAGTTCATTGTAGGTTTATTAGGAAAACTGCGGCGGCTGGAATTCAACCACAAATCATTTAATGAAAATATAGGCATATAATGTTTAGTTCAAGTACTGTCTTCTCTTAAACAAAACACACTTTTTTTTTAAATAATCGAATAAAATACTTTTATTAAAATATAAATAGTAAAGAGAGAGAAATAAATCTTTAATAACTTCAGCAATTTTAATAAATTTAAAAAATAATAAAAAAAACTAGTTTGTTGTACAGATTAAATTAAATATTATACACTAAAAACCAAATTCAAACACTTTCTCTTTTATCTATCCCCACAGAGAATCATTACATTTCACTCTACCAAACAACATATTCCATATAACCACTTAACTAAACGCCATTAAGTGCATAAATGTATGATAACATCCAAATGACAAATTATGGGACATGAAATCAATTCAGAATGACTGCTGGCAACTTTTCAATGCTTAGCATTGCCAGGGAGAAGCTATTTGACATTCGCTATGCGTGGATTGAGTGATGCGGGTAAATTCTGCCTAAATAATCGAATTACTACGGATGCTGTACGTAAGCCTCGACTGAAACATTCTGTTTATTTCTGGAATATTACTAGGGGAACATGACTTGTTCATGGCATATAGTATATATTTATGTTCTTGTAGAGGTGTTATTAAATGAAGAAATGCATAGTAATGAAGCTTTTACAATACCATTAACAACTTCTTTATTGTAATAAAAGAACAAACTTTAAGTTTTAAGTGTTGGGTTTTTGTTCTGCTTTATTTGGCTACTACTATGAGTCCAAAAAAGAAAAAAAAACTTATTTTCAGAAAGTTCATTTACTTCTTGCAAATTTTCTTGCCAAGAAATTAGCTTATTTTACAACATGGCTTCATTTAAACCATTAACGTCGGCTTTGTGAATACCATTAACACCTTCATTAATAAAAACGTAACTAGAGTAGACAATACTTTTGGGCAACGGTTTCAAAACATTATGTTTAATATTGTAACATTTTAGAGCTGATATAAATTTTTAGTTAAGTATTGGTACAGTTAAATTGTAAAGTTAACCTATTAACCCATAACTTCTCAATGCTTAGCATTGCCAGGGAGAAGCTATTTGACATTCGCTATGTGTAGATTGAGTGATGCGAGTAAATTCTGCCTGAATAATCGAATTACTACGGATGCTGTACGTAAGAGAATTCCTCGGCTGAAACATTGTACAATATATGGGGTGGAATATTACTGGAGGAACATAACTGGCTCATGGTATATGGAATGTATTTATGTGTTTGTAGTGGTGTTATTAAATAAAAAAATGTACAGAAATGAACTTTGTACAGTTTTAAACCATTCCAAGACCTATTTAAGAATACCATTAACTACTTCCTATATGAGAAAAAAAAACGAAATCTTTAAATTTTCAAAGTTTTTTTTTTTGTAACTTATTTTGTCCTACCTTACCTGGTTTGTACTGTGAGTAAAAAAAAAAACCGAAAAAAACTTTAGTAACAGAAAGCTTATTCACTTATTGCAAATTTTCTTGCCAAAAAATAAGCTAATTTTACTAGCTACCTTCAATTAAATCGTCAAAGACGACTTGGTGAATACCGTCAACACCTCCATTAATAAATAATTAAGTGGAGTAGTTAATACTTTTGGGCAACGGTTTCAAAACATTATGCTTAATATTGAAACATATTAGAGCTGATATAAAATTTTTAGCTATGTATTGGTACAGTTAAATTGTAAAGTTAACCTATTAACCTATAACTTCTCAATGCTTAGCATTGCCGGGGAGAAGCTATTTGACATTCGCTATGCGTGGATTGAGTGATGCGAGTAAATTCTGCCTAAATAATCGAATTACTACGGATGCTGTGCGTAAGGGAATTCCTCGGCTGAAACATTCTGGAACATGTGGAATTCTGGAATATTACTGGAGGAACATAACTTGTTCATGGTATATGGAGTGTGTTTATATGTTTGTGGAGGTGTTATTAAATAAAGATATGTTGAATGAAGAATGTACTTTTTTAACTATTAAAGACTCATTTTTTAAATACCTTGATAAAAACGTTAAATTTAAGTTTTGAAGTTGGTTTTCATTACAACTGCAATTTTTCTAACTAAACTGTTCAGTACTTTGAGTTTAAGTTATTATTTATTATCTAAATAAGGAGCAATAAACGGCGTACAGTTTTAGCCCATTAAAGACACCTCTGTAATTTAATGGGCTAAAACTGTACACCATTTGAGACAAAAGAAAATTTTTAATTTAAGTTTTTCAAGTTAATTTTTCTTGTGATCCAATTTGTTATATTAAATTGCCCTGTTTTAGGTAGCGTAGGGTAGGGTACACATATTTTCCGGCTTGTGTGCTTTACCAGAGACCCGATTATAAGCCTTCCATCAAGTAAGACAGACACAGAAAGAGTTTTTACTGTCACAGGTTAGGTTATGTTTGAATTATCGTCGCACTAGAGCTACACGAGGGCTATTTTTTACTGCCAGAGAGAAAGGAAATACACCCAGTGCGAAGGCGGGAATTGAACCCGCATCCGTTACATCGCGCAGACTGCTGGCCTGCGATG
Source organism: Hylyphantes graminicola (assembly GCA_023701765.1). Lineage (NCBI taxonomy): Eukaryota > Metazoa > Arthropoda > Arachnida > Araneae > Linyphiidae > Hylyphantes > Hylyphantes graminicola. The sequence goes on along the minus strand of CM043112.1, from coordinate 49,607,420 downwards.
CTAACCACTCGGCCATCAGAGTCCCGCTCTGTATTTTACGTTTAGTTAAGAAGTTCATCAAAATTAGACAATTTGGCTATTCCTAAAAAACCAAAACAGAAAACTTATATTATCGTATAGCTCGTTTTCTTGGTAATCGTCGTTTATGAGTGCATATGGGAACAGTACAGAGTGTGAGAAACAGTCTGGGAAATGTGTTTTAACGTGGTTTTATTATAATTCGTTGGACATTTTAGACACCTGTTATAGGCTGACAGTTAATTTGGCATTGCCGGGTCACTAGCCTTGTACCTTACACATGCAAGGTAAGCGCCTTACCGACTGGGCTCCCCAACCCCTGTTACCAAGTAAAATCTATTTAATACAACATTCTCCAGACGCCTATTGAGTGATGTGAGCAAATCTGTTCAAATAACCTTGCTACTACGCGGGTGTGGTATTAGGGAATCCCTAAGCTAAAGCATGCATGGGACTCTGTAGTATTATGGATTGAGCATATACTCGGAACCATAGTACATAGAATGCCGAAATTGTGCTCAGCAATTGCTTCATGCCATACATTCTGAATAATGAGTAATTGCATTTTATACAGTTTTAGCTCAGTCGAATTTTTTTTTATAGAACAAGGGTATAGGGTACAGGGTAGATACAAATGTATATTCCGGCTTGTGTGCTTGACAATAGACCTTTTTATATAAGCCTTCGTTAAGTAAGACAGGCACATAAAGAATTTTTATTGTCACAGAGAAAGGAAAGTACACCCAGGGCTAAGGCGGGAATCGAACCCGCACCCGTTGCAGCCCGCAGACTGCTAGTGCAATGGTTCAAACATTTCGGCCATCTGACACCCCATAAATTACAACTGATTGGTCGCATTATATGATACTGACTGCTTGAAGTCAGTTTATTACGATCTAAACTTTAATTTATAACGTTTGGTGCAGCAACAAATAAATAATCCTGATTAAAACTAATAAAATATTCAGTTTTTAACCAAAATATTTACACAAACCCTTCATTTTTTCATTAATTTAACCTGTATCTTGCTGATAGTTTTAAAATTCAAACCAGAGACAATGAAAAACAATAAATGTCTGAAAATATCTCCCAATGAATATTTATAGCCTTTTCATACGAACTTCTTTGTGCAGAAGTAGCAACGCTCTCAAGTCCTAGGTTCTTCATACATAATTTATTAAACATTCATAAGAAGAGAGTGAATATTTTTAGGGATAATCTAACGCTTGATATATGGCTATTTCAGCGCTCAATAAATTTTGTTATCAATTGGGATGTGGTGGATAAAAATACTTGGTTATTTTAAAAAAGGGCTTGTTAAAAATATATTCTTTTAAAAATTATTTTTATGAAATAAAAGCCCGATTAAAACTAAGGAAGGGTAATAATACAGGAATTTTACCTAATATTAAATAAATCAATAGATTTAAAGAAAATATATACCACATACGGCAATTACTTTGAGGTATCCAGATACCTTTTTCTTAAATTTTTTAGATAGACTTTTCAAACTTTGTGAGAAAATAAAATACTTTACAGCATTTAAAAATATCTTAATTAATAAATTAATTATCATTAAATTGAAGTGTTAGAATAAAATTCATTCTGAAACAATTTTATGAAATAAAGTGACCCTAAATTCCTCAAGCTCGCATTCTTAGATGTTTAAACACTAATTTTTATTTGTTTTTAGGAAATAAAGTTTTGAAAAAAATATTGTTTAAATCTATTTAAGAGTTATTAATAAAATTTCCACCCCTTAAATATTAGTTAAAAATTTAAGTCCCCCAACCCCCGTTTTTTACCATTTCATTCTAGATGCATAATTAATCTATTTATTAGATTTTAGATTACGAGGTAAAAGGTTTTAACTGAAAGGGTTGGCAAAAGTACTCAAAGTGCTCACCTAATTTTTTTGAGCAGTGTTCTTTGAACTCCTGTTTGAGCTGTATAGTGTTTTCAAAAAGACATACCTATGTTCAAAAACACTTTTTGAAAATAGATATATGCATCCATAAAAACACAAATATACTTTTAAAACATTTCTTTTAGACTCTAAAAATGTTGAAATACGACTCCAAACGTTAATTGTCCTCATTTTTTTTTAAATATTAGGTATATTTGTTCATTCATAGGTTATAATACAGATCTTTACAATACTAAATATGTTTTAGATAATAAATTAAGCTCGTAGAAAATAAATATTTCGGACAACAGAATCTATAAATAACTGTTAATTATCCCAAAACTTTCTAAATATATTTTTTTTATCAAAAGAGTTCCATTGAAATTTTTAACGAAGTCAGTGGTCTGATAAAATTTTTAGACGAAAACGTTTTGCAATCATAAATTCCGAAATTGTTGATAGGGTTTGAAGTTTGTCTTTTGGGGTAACAAGTAAGTTATTCATAAAAAAATTTATTTTCTTAAAAAATTTATTTGTCAACGATATTTTGAATTTTTTTTGGACCGGTTAATGAAAATTTATCGTACTTTTTCTGCATAAGAATATTTCATTTGTAAAAAAATATGTAAGGACAAAAATTGAAATAAACTTTCATATGGAAAAAAACATCGAAGAATAAAATAAGTCTCTGTAACAAGTCTCTATAACATTTTAAACTATCTTGAATTTTGAAGAAGTTATACTTCTGTTTTGTCATTGAAGCTGTTTTTAACTTTCTTATGTTTCTTAATTATGCGGCACACTTGGGTGTATTAAAATTCAGTATTTGTTTCAGTTAATACGTAAAATAATAAATAAGAGTTGTAAAAGAAAAAAATGTAAATTAAATTATTAAAGAAGGGGATTTGTATTACTGTTTACAATACAAATATGCATTAATAATAACCTTTTTTTAAATTAAATGTTCAAAAATGATTATCTTCACAGACCTAACTACTAAATTAAAAAGTATAGTAAGAATTTAAAAGTATAGTCCATTTGAAAGTGTTCATAATGAAATACTTCAACACTTAAATACTAAATCCTCAATTTACTCTTGCATAATATTTTTCTTTGATTAACATATTTCGAATTTACATAATTCCTGTCAATCGGGTGGTTGAATCCAAAAAGTATCAAACTGTAAAAAAGACACTTAAAATTAAATACTGCTTATTTGTCAAAATGTGCTTTTTAAAAATATTTCAACAAGGTAATCAAAATGTACATTAAAGTATAGTAGTAGTAGCGTTATAAAAATGTTCAATATTTTTGACTTTTTAAAAATAAATGAAAAACTACTTGTACATATATTTTTTTAAGGCTAGAAAATGTTTATTTAGAGTGAACATAATATAAAATGACTATAACTTTACAAGTGTAATGTTATTATTTCTATAAACGATGTTTTTGGTACCGTATCCCCTTAAAAAATTCTGTAAAAAATATTTACAACAAACTTATCGAAATACAAATAATAGTCTTAGATGTATACAATTATTCACAAATGTTACAATTCTTGAAAATTAATGTTGTATAATATCTCAGACTTGGTAAAATATTTTCGATTTTACATTATTCATTCTAAACCACATGGCTGAATCCAAAAAGTATCAAACTTTACTGAAGATGCTACAGATTTAATATGATGGATGTTTAAAGACTTCACAAACTGATGTTTTGAGATTTTAGAATGTGATTTATTTTCTTGTGTCTGTGATTTATGAGTTGTGTTCAGGAGCATTCGGACGAATACTTATGGATTTGATGGTTGTTGTAATTTTATTAATTTGTTTATTTTTGTCGTTCTGTATATTTATGATAAATGTTTTTTTAACCCTGTAATGGCTGATTTTTTTTTTCAACCCGAAAAAATATATTTGCATCTTTAATACTGATACATTATGGGAAAAATGCTGAAAAAAAACTGCATTGGGAATTTTAATAATTTCAATTTTTTAAAAAGTTTTCCATGTGGCAAAAACTAACTACAAAGTTCCAATTTTGATGAGAATGACTAGAAAACTACTAAATATACTTTAAAATAAACTTCTTTAACTATAATTTTTCAAAATAATTTATTTGTATTTACAAACTAGTACTAATATTGTTATACATTGAATACTGCCAAAGACGTAATTTCACAACGGTTCATAACTTCACTCTTTAATTTTGAATATAATTTTACTATAGTCATCTATGAGGGTTAATAGTAACTAAAATTTAAAAATGGAATGTAATAGAAGAAAAAACACAGATTTGTCGACAGGGAGCTCTACTTTAATAGAGTAAAGTGGATTTTGTTACTTGTTGCCATATTGCAACAGTATGCATTAGATGATTAAAACAATTTTGGTTGTGAATGATGTATGAACCGAAAAAAAAAAGTTTTATTTTGTACATATATACGTTTTCTGAACTTTTTTTAGATGAAAAGATATACATTTCATAAAATTTCATCATAATAATATTTTATTACAGCAGCTTTATTTCCTATGTTTATAAACATATATACATTAATATTTTTAGCCTACTTTTCTTTTTTTTTAATTCGAAGAATTAAAAAAAATAAAAAAGTAGGTATTGACATGCGGTCGATGTCCGTCCGTCCGTCCGTCCGTCCGTCTGTCCGTACCCCCCTTCCAAAATCGGTTCTATCCATCCGATGTTAAAAATTCTTTTTTTGTTAGAAAGCTATGACCTCAGAGACCCGACTTTCATACTTTTTGTCCGTCTGTCTGTACGAACGGACGGACATAAATCTACTATTTATCGACGAATTTCCCATTGAATTAGCATTGAAATTCAATTTCGAGTCATTTAAATCGCTGAATTTAACTACAAATGCTACGGAAAAGTGATATACGTCAAAAAATTCAGCGTATCCAAATGAGAATATATTGAAAATTTCAGAAAAGAATTCGATTTCTAAGTACTTCAATTACTTAAAAAACTTTAACATTTAATGCTCATTTAAAAAGCATAGGAAGCCATTTTATTAGAAATAAATCACCATTGCCATGGCAACAATCGCTTGAGAAACTTTAATTCTTTTAGACAATGAATTAAAATAAATTTATTTTTGCGACATCGATCAGTTTGAAATGACGTCAAATATATTTCACTTCAAGATTCTGTATGTAGGTAAGCAATGTTTACATTCTATTCAAAAGAGAAAAATATTACATATTTATTCATTGAAATATAATTGTTTGCAAACGATTTAAATAATAATTATGTAATTCTCGAAATAAAATAAATGAAACTAGCTGAAATTAGCTGGTAAATGTTTAATATAGAATTAATGCTGTGTTTGGCGCCTTTTTACCTGTTAAACACAACTGTTGTTTGGAAGCAGGTTAAGTGACAGATTCTGTTACAAACCTACTTGTTTATTTACATTTATTATTTTAAGTGCATTTTGGAATAGTTTTATGGTTTTTTTTCTACGAAAAATTAAATATTTATTTATAACTGCAAATAAATCATGCGGACGATAAGTAATATTTATTTTATTGGTGATAGAAAATAAATGAAAATAATGGCTTTACGAAGTTGAAATTATAGCTAGATGCTGTGGTTAGTGAAATGTATTCTTTTGTATATAAATTTAATGTAGAAACGGTTGTTGATGTCACTTACTGTAACGATCCTAGTTTTTTCAAGATAAGAATTTTAGTAAGTATTTAAGTAACAAGAAAGTAGGCTATTTTAGTTCTTTTAGAACTTCTTGTTTAAACCCAGAGGACATGAAAGTACCTTTCAAATAATTATTGACATTGCTTGGAATTATTGCTCCCCTAATGTGAAATCTAAGGCGATGAAAGTATTGCGATAAGGTCAAAAATATGAAAATATGAAATGAAGATTTTGTGTTTTTTAACAATTTTGGTTTTTATTGATTTTAGAAATTTGATTTTTTGAACATTAGCTCGTATATCTGTTGATCGGAAACCACTCTGAAAACTCTAACTAAAAGAGATACGGACTATAAATGCGGTACATGATTTCGTACCTACCGGGAATCACAGCAACAATTTTGAGAAAATGGTGCAAAGGGTAGCTCCCTCGTAAATTTTTATGAAATAATTATAAAATAATTACCTTTTAATGATTTGTTTTAGGTTGTAGAGAGGGCGGGGGTAAATACATATATATTCTAGCTTATGCGCTTGATCAGGGACCCTCTTTAAAAGCCTTCCTTTAGTAAGACAGACACAGAAATTTTTTTACTGCCGCAAAAAAAGGAAATACACCTAGGGTAAAGGAGGGTATTGAACCCGCACCCTTTACACCGCGTAGGCTGCTAGTGTAATGGTCCGTTGTCCATACGCACTCCTTTAATGAGATGTGATTGAAATTCAGTAAGGTGTTACGCACCACTAGTTTTCTAAAACATTAATCATAAAAACATTTATAGTTTACGCACCAGGCTCTAAATTAATTTAAATATTAGGTGATGATTGTTTATTCCAAATTTGTTTATTTTGCAGGTCTTGTTAAATAACCATTCCCAGCGTTCCCATTTATCCCAGAACCATTGAATTTCAACTCAGTAACCCTTATCAGAAATAGTTAACTCAAACTAGTCCCCTAACCATTAATCAATGTACAATGTAACATATATGTTATATACATATGTTATATAGCTCCCTCTTAGTATACTAACAGGGTCTGAATTAAATCAGTTCTCTATGTTCCTTGCGCCTTTATGACCAAGATTGGAAAATCAATCATTTGATTTAATAGATTATTTTGCAGACTTGTGATTCTACACAAAGATTTGTATTAGTTATTACCACTAAATATATTGACTCTAATTAAGTGGGAAGAGTAGTGACGATCTCAGCGTAATGGCAACACATGTTCACTCGAGTTCATTAGATTACACTGTTAAACATTGTTTGCTTGGTTCATCAGCTTAATTTCCTAGTTTCTTCAACGACTGAATGGATAAATGTCTACCTATATTTAAGATAATAGGTTAAACCACTTCTCAGATTTTATTTCCAAAACCAAAAAGAGTTTAATCGAATACCAACTTACTTACTTACTTACTTATACCGCTTTCACTCCAACATGGAGCATAGGGCTTCCATCATGGTCCGTCACCTCACCTTGTTGGCTGGTATGGTCTTAATCTCTCCCCAGGACTTGTTAAGTTCTTTCACTTCGTCTTTAATTGTTCGACGCCACGTTGTTTTTGGCTTTCCTCTTTTCCTTTTGCCTTTGCGGATTCCATTCCAAGGCCTCCTTTACCTTGAACTTTTCGGGCTTGCGTAACACAAGCCCAATCCACCGCCATTTTCGAAATAAAACCAAAAAGAGTTTAACCGAAAACCAAACATACTTTGAAAATTTTCACTACAGAGTTGTTGCAGCTACTAGAAAATATCATTTTACGAAACCAAGCACACGAATTTTAACAGCGTTTAATTAATCTTATAACCATTTCATTTCAACTCACTAACCCTTACTGAAAATAGTTAACTCTTGAATTCCTTAATGTTATACAATGTTACAAATACAACCAGGAAATCCTAAAACTAGTTCTCTAACAATTAATCAATGTATGATGTAACATACTTAGCGAGGCTGCATTAAATCAGTTCGACGTGTTCCTTGCGCCCTTATGGCCTCTGAGTTTCCTAAGGCCAAGATTGGAAAATCAATCATTGAATTTGCTAGAGTAGTTTGTAGACGTGATTCTATACAAAGGCTTGTATTAGTTAGAGTTACTTAATATTAGTTCTATTTACACAGTCTTGGTAACCTTGGCGAAATGTTAACACATGTTTACCAAGGTTATTAGCTTGGTGAAGGCATGGCTCATATCACTTTCTTTGAATACACTTAATTGGCACTTCATATCATTTAGCAAGTAATAAAAATGTTCACTACACTCTTAAAACAAAAGAGTGAAATCCACTCCAGTTGGAGAAGTGCATTTTCGACACCCTAAAGGCATGCATATTTTCTCAGACTGAGTTAAAATCACTCGTTTGGAGTGATCCTGTCGGAGGTTTAACACACAAAGGATCCACTCCAAAAGGAGAAGTGCATTTTCCAGTCTGGAGGAGTGAAATCCACTCAGACTGATGTAAATTGGGAGTGTTTGTTTTAAGAGTGTAGATAGTCTTATTTGAAAGTTGTCGTTACAAATATTGTTACCAAGTAAACATTGAGTGAATTTATGAAAAGCTAAGTTGTAAAATTTTTCTTACCTAGCTAATAAAATATGGTCAAATAGAATGTAACTAAAACTTTGTGATACACTGCTATATGTCCCTTTAACCATTACTTTATTTATAGTGTAGTTAGACTTACAGAACTATCGTTGAATCAATTTGTTATAGGTAGATAGGTTAGGTACATCTATATTCCGGCTTGTGGGCTTTATCAGAGACCCGCACGACTGACACAGAAAAATAGGCACATAAAGAATTTTTTACTGTCACAGCAAAAGGAAAGTACACCCAGGGCGAAGACGGGAATCGAACACGCACCCGTTACAGAGCGTAGATTGCTCGAGTAATGGTACAAACCACTCGGCCATCTGGGCCCCAATTCGTTTTACTCCTTACAAACGAAATATGACCTTTACATTTCCAATGGCTATATAAGACGATTCATTAATATAGTTAGCTGCGTAGTATATCCGCTTGCGCTACAATAGAGAATTCGAATGATGTGGATCTTGAGTTCTTTGTGGGTTAGAAGGCAATATTAGGCATACTTGTGACGTCACCATAGAGGTGGCCGTTTGAATTGAGACGAATTAGCTGCCGGCTGATTTATTTGTCGTATACAAGGCAACGTTTGACGTAGCTGTGACGTCACCGTAGGCGTATGCGTTGTGGTTGTACATTAAAAGATCAAGAAGATTCGGCATGTTATAAATTAGATATCATGGAATCATTAAGTCTACAGAAGTCACCGAAAAACGCGTAGATTAGCAAAATGTGAAGTTTAAGTGTATTATTTTCTGGTTGGTCGTTAGTACCCTAACTTACACCTCAATATTTGAATATTTAAAAGCAGTTAAGTGACAACGCTTTGAAAGTAAAATCTAATACAAAATCTCTCATTGCAATTATAAAGTCAATAACATATCATTTATATCGATTTTACTAGTAAACACAAGATATTTTGACGCATACTATCCATAAACTCATTCTATCTCACAACTTTATTGATACATCATACAAAAATTTAAAAAAAGGTGTTTGAGTTATGAGAGATTTCCGCACGTGCCTCTCCTTTCACTAACATATTATAAATCAGAAGCCCAGAGGGACATTTTCCAATGTATTTGACCCTTTGTTACAAGAACCTATTCATTTAATCAACACAATTTCTGTGTTCCCCATCTACAGGGAATATTGAGCGACATGCGATCTTGCGTGCTAGAAATAACAATTCGTCTTTAGCCAAAACGAATGACTAAAAGCAAAACCGGTACAAGTCTTTTAGACAGATTCCCCACAAGCTTCTTTCTTTATGTTTTTAGTAGTAGAAGAATCCTGTAAGGAAATTTTCCAGAGGACTTGAAAGCTTTTTTTATCAATTGATTGGTATGGATTCATTAATTCTTTTGACGGTGCATCTGGAAATGGACCGTTTTGTGGGTGTTAGCGCAGGCGGCCTTTAGGCCAAAGCGGCGTTTCAGAAGCGGGAAAGTTGAATAAAGTATGAGAGGGTGTCTGGAATGAGATAGATTGAAATTATTTGATGGTTTTGACGTGTTTTTTACTGTTAAGAAACTGTTTGTTATTTTTAAGCATTTCTAATCAAAACTAAGAAGGATAAACTCAGGCGTCGAGGATAAACCCAACAAAAAAAATAGTATAAAAACTTGATGGAAAAATTAAGTTTTTTTTGCTGATTTTAATATTTAAAATGAAGGAAAAATGCAGTTTTTATGCATCAAATATACCTGAATTTAGTACAGAAAAACTACAATTTTCCTTCATGTTTAAATGAAGATTTTTTGCTGGTTTTAATATGGTTAGTTACGTTAGGCCATGGAATATACCATTTTACATATTTTTCTTGTATTGAACATCTCATGTAGACCGATATTTTTTGTTGTGAAAATTAAATTTGTATAAACCCAGGAAAAAAAAATTAAACAGTACAAGTGGAGCACAAGTATTCTGTAAAAATGACAGAATTATGACAGTTTTGTTACAATACAAGAATCGTGTTGAAGACGTACGAACACAAATTAGTGTTGCTGAAACACAACTTATGATCACGAGAGGAGAAGATTCTGCTACAGATGTTTTCAATACTACACACTGTTAAAAAGTTTGGTTTCAGGATTGCACCGGAATTCTGAAACTTTCTAGCATCCAGAAATATTTGGAGCGTTGCTTCACTACTTTTTCGGTGTATCACAGCTTTGGTTTTACCGAAGACGTGGTGAATTCAAGCCCGAAATAGAGGTGGCAGCTAGAACGATTCAGGACTCTGGTGTAATTTGCGCCAAAATTTTTGACAGTGCAACATGTCTCCTAAGGAATAAGACTTCAATGCTAAATGAGAAAAAAATTTCTTGAGTGCAGAAAGAGTGCTCTTTCCTGTTTTAAGTGTTGTTGAATGTTTGTTCAATTACTTTTATGATAATTTGATATACATTATTCATTAGATTATAAATTTTTATGATAAAGAAAATTATTATAAATTTTCATCAATGGATATTTTTAATTCTTAAAAAAATAAAGAAAAAATACATTCCAAACAAGTATTACACTTGGGAAATGTTTAAAATTTTGAATTTAATTTCAACTTACAAACAAAACACGAAAAAGACAAATATGTTTTGCTGTTGAAAATATCATGTAACGCGCAGTTTTCTAACAGGAAATAAGAACAAATGTTCTCTCAAAAGAACGAACATAACAAAGGCCTTTAGGCTAACTCCCATAAAAGGATTGAATGGGAAACTATAATGTCTTATCTTATCTGTTGAAATTCAGAGTGTCAAAAAATTGCAATTTGTAATAGCTTAAAGCACGCATTCTGTGAAAGTTTTTAAATATGTGACCAGAAAACGTGTCAATTGGTCGCATTCGCATATTGCACTATAATTAAGGCATTTGAATGATAGTAGTTAATTTAACTTTTTGTAAGTGTGGGTTATAGTTTTCCTTTTGATGCAACTGTCATAATAAAAGTATCTTTTTAACAAACACTATGTAATTGCATTCTTCTAATAAAAGTGTCTTTTTTAACAAACACTATGTAGTTACATTCTTCTAATAAAAGTGCATTTTTAACAAGCACTATGTAATTACATTCGTATAAGTAAGCAGTCATTTTATAGATAGATATGTATTTATTTATATTTTCACATATTATTGCATCATACAATTTAGCTTCCGTACTACCGTTAATAGTTTAGTGGATAGTAATTATGTTGTTGGTAAGGAAAATAACATTCATTTGTACGAATGTTTATATCTTTACTTATACTTAAATATAAGTACTTCTCAGAAACGTCCAAACATTTAGTTTACCACTTTATTATAATGCATATATATAAACTAGTATATCTAATAATCAGGCTGAGTATTAAAAATTTTATTTAATTATACATTCTTCAGTTTTTAAGATGTGTAATATAATCATTGGCGTAAGTTTTTATAAATGACATTGTTTTGTACGATTTTCTAGTGGCTCTGTGGATTTATATCTTAATGAAATTTACACAAAAAAAGCACTCATACTTAACACGACCATTTCGAACTTTCACATTTTTATTCTGTATAAAAAAAAACGAAAACAAAAACGTTTTACTGTTCCCGTTTGCAATTTTAGATTAGTCAGAAAACAAAGATAATAGTCAAAGTAGAGGCCTTATATTAACAGAGCTCCAAACAGTAAGAAAAAAAGATAATGGTCAGACAAGTAGAGTTCATTTCACAGTAGTTCAAAGTCGACATTAATGCTAAAAACCTACACATTTCCATAAAAGATACCTCTGATCCTTACCATCAGGTTTTCCTATTGCCGAATAAGAATTAAATATCTAAAAGTCTTTAATCAACAGATCGAAATGCTCTGTTCAGCTGTCTCTCCTAACGAGTCTGGAGTTCCCAAAGGACCAAGAAGAACACGCTATTTCGATTCAGCAGTCCCCACTTTTACTTGATTAGTGAGAAAACAGCCACTAGGCTAAACTAGATTTAGTATGGTTGCTGACTTTAAGAAATTATTCTGTTGAAGCCAATTAAGTTAGATTTAAACTTAAGAACTATTCCTGTTTTCAACTAATTGCACTAATCCAACAGAAATATTATATTGGTAAGATAATAATGAAATGGCTTGACAATGTGTGTATGCATTTAAATTAAATATAGCAAAGACTGTAAAAAAAATAAAAAAAACTTGTAGATTTCCGGCCTATTAATCTGTTTCACTGTAATCCTATTCCAACTCCGTTCTAACCGTCTGATTTAAAGAAAAATATTTTTGTTTGAAATAAGGCATAACATAAAAGACGTATGTCCGCCGCCGGCATATAAACTATCAGCATTTGAAGTAATGACTTGAATTATTTTTGTAAGAACTAAATATATTTAATGTACAAGAAAGCATACTAAATTGTTAATTTTTTAGAGCAAAAGTGATTCAGGTGATAGTAGTGGTTACTGTATGTTCACCAGTTTACTTGCCCAAGGCAGAAATATGTTGAAGACTTAGTTTTAACACCAAAAATGATGTTGCTAATAGTTTTCAATAGTAAATTGTTGTTTTAAAACCAAACAATATATCTTTGTCTACTTTTATGTCGATAGTATAATTCAACCTCAATTTTTAATTTGCTACTTTAAATTTCTGTTCTTGGCAGCTATGACATCATAAACTTTCCTTTTCTTCTTTCAAACGTTTTCAAATGCCAAAATAGCTGTCGCCCTATAAATGGTCCGTGCATAAAAAATAACTGATTTTTAATTTCCCATGCAGAGGAAGTACGTGATTTGTCGCCCTTACGGTTGCGTTGGGTGCAATCTCAGCTGTCGGCTCGTCATTTGACTGTGGTTATAAATAATGATGCCTATACACCTCGTGTAGCTCTAGTGCGACGATGATTCAAAATTACTCAAATAAAAAAACTCGTCCGCGACGTTTTTGAATTGCTCCCTTAATGAGCATAAATTATCAAAAAGAACACTCGTTTTGAATCATTATATCGTTACAACGTATCAATTCATAAGAAAGATTTCCTTACAAAGTTATTTTAATACTAAAATATTAGCAGAACTAGTTGAATGGAAAATTCTGCAAAATATTTGAATGCTTTTATCATGTAGCGGCTCATTTCGATTGATCAGTCTTCTACATGATTTATGTGCTAAATTTACGAATCTGCTAATGGAAGATTTTCGTACACGCTTTATCTTAGCTAAAACATTGACAGAAATAGCTTAATGGGAAATTCTCCATAAGACTTAAGTCCCTTTCACATTCAACAACTCATTTTGATTCAGCATTTTTCTACTTGATTAATGAGCTGAATGCAATGAAAGTTGTCAAGTCAACTGAGAAGTTTCCTCACAAGCTTCTTCCTTCACTAAAATAGTAAGAGGGAAAAGTTTCAAGGGAAATTTCCCAATGAACTTGGACCTCTTTTTTGAATTTAGCTGCTCATTTAGTCTTGCACTTGATTATTGTGCAAAATGGGAAAACAAGTGGCCGATTCCACTGGAAAATTTCCATACAAGCTTTTACCTTAATAGAAGTAGGGGAAAGAAACAGTTTAAACGGAAATTTCCCAAGGAACATGAACCCCTTTTTTGAATATAGAGACTCATTTAGTCTTACACTTGATTAGTGAGCAAAATAGGAAAGCAAGTGGCCGATTCCACTGGAAAATTTCCATACAAGCTCCTCCCTTCACAGAAATAAGGGAAAGAAACAGTTTAAAGGGAAATTTCCCAAGGAACTTGAACCCCTTTTTTGAATGTAGCTCTTTTAGTCTTGCACTTGATTAATGAGCTACTACTCTGCAACTCGAAAGATCCTAATGCGGTTTCCGTCTCCTCGAAATTATCCTGATTAAACTGTTTTTCAACTGCCGCGGCTGAATATTAAACTTGAATTAGAGAGTGAGGCAAGGTGGTTTGACAAAATTTTATTTGTCACTGGACTGATTTCATTGAAATAACTATAGAGATGATCACCTCCTAGAAACAACGTGGTAAGTAACCGTGCGCAGGTTGCTTCGCTGTGCGTTGTGCTGTTTTGAGAGAGAGAGAGAGTTGTGTGCCACTGTTGAGTTGAGGAGTTGAGTTGCGCGCAGCGTTGAGTGCATTAGCAGCGAGTGAGCAACCGTGATTGAGCGCATTGTATCAGGAGCGTCTTTGGAGTGGTTGACGATCACGTCCTCGGGTCACCACTGTAGCGGCTTCGATAACCAATTGTCTGCCAAAAGGATCCTCAAGGCGGAGATGAGTTATCTTGGCTTATATACGACCATTAACGTTGTAATCTGGAATCGTGGTAGGAACACGGGGCGGTAAATCAGTGCCACCTAGTTGTTGATGGAATATTGAGGTTGCGTGTGTGGTAACCGCCACAAGCTATTAGAGTAGGGACTTGTGAATTTAAGGCATAGTACAGTGAGGAGGTCGACGTCTGAGGGTATACTTAGGGCAACCTTGGGCGTGTTTAGCTTGCACATTTATAACGTGAAAAGTAGATTTTATAAAGGCTATGTCATTTGCCCGTCACCTACGTTCACAAACCGAAACACAAGTCTCAGAAAGAAGCGGATTAAGTCATACTGAAGAAAAAAATCGGCATTGCTATATCCCAAATGGCATTAAAAATTTAAGATAGAAGTATATTTTAAATTAAAATAACTAAAACACTACTATACATTAAAAAAAAAACTTTATTTTTATTCAATATTTCCACTGTCGATACTTCGTCAAACGCTGGAGAAACTTTATTTAAATGAAAATACAACTTAAAGGAATATTTATTTATTATATAAATCTGTTAGTAATGACGTTATAGTATATTACAATAAAGTTCTTTTAATGGTTCATTATGAATGTATTAAAAAAATGCAAATATAGTTATATTTTTGCATAAAAAAGCTGTAAGGTTTTGCTTTTTTGTAGAAAATAAATAAATTGTGGTTCAAAGTAACAATTGCTGTCAAAAACCTATTTGTTTTAATGGTGTAACTATGGTTTTGTAATTATGTCTCTACGATATAAACAAGACCTTCGTTTGGCTTTAAATAACATCTGATTTAATTTAAGTTATGATTTAAAATTTTCAACTCTAGTTTCATGAAAAAATCTACATTTACTCTCTCACAACTATTGACTACTATAATCGGTCTGCGCAGTGGAATATATTTTCAATTTACCTAAAATTTGTTTATTACTGAAATATCACTTACAACCATATTAAACCACGCCAGCAAACCGGTGAAATCTGGAAGAGTTTCGGATTCTGCTTGATACTTGAATGATGAGAGTCGTTAGGCCTCGTTAGGGTTCCGAGTTGTTCCAAGTTTTGTCAACTGCGTTCTATTTTTAATTTGAGTTTTGTGGAAAATTTGAAATAAGAAGGATTATTTTGGATTTTAGGTGTTTTCTGTCATTCTGAAGTTTGAAGTTAGGTTAAAAATGGAAAGCAAACGTAGAATGAGTTTTTCCAAAATGCCGAAAAAAGAGTGCTTACCACGAGATAATTTAATTTATTCATTGTCCAGTTGTCCATTTTCGATTGTTGTACAAAACATGTCCAATAATAATTAAATAAATTATCAGCACATAAGCGTTTTTTTATGTACGGGAATAATTCACTAAAATAAATCATACGTAAAACTGGTTATTATTAATGCTACAGCTGTTGTCTATTGTAGGAAATCCATTTTGCATAACATATTGTGTTCTTGTATTTTGTTTCTTTGTCATAAGAGTGCTTCACAGTAAGGATACTACTTTTACAGAGTACGTTCCTGAATGTTGTTTTCTTTGTTATGAGTGTCTTATAATAAAGAAACGATTTTTACAGAACATTTCCTAAATGTTGTTTTCTTTGTTATTAGGGTCTTACAATAAAGAAACAACTTCTACAGAACATGTCCTAAATGGTGTTTTCTTTGTTCAGAGTGTCCTACAATAAGGAAACAACTTTTACAGAATACATTCTAGAAGATGCTTTCATTGTCAAAACATTAATGCAATTAGGAAATTACTTATATACAACATTTTTTTTTTGTAATTTAGTCCCTCGTTTACTCATGACCTCGACTACTCAACCAGCTTACTGATCCAGTGTACTTGCTATTCTATCAAGGATTTATTTTTATAACTATTAAATAAAACTTAAAATGGGTCCCGTCTCAAATGGCAGAATGCCCGGTTCTTATCATCAGCTTTACGGTTTGAATCCAGCCATCTTACAATGTATATGAGCTAGTTTTAAAAATGAAAAAAAAATATTGAGTCCCCAGGGTACACAATGATTGATGTATTCGTTAAATATGTAGAGTAAACAGTCCCAATGGCTTTAGTGTACACCATTTCTCAAAATGCTAGCGAATGCTTCACGAGTGAATCTCGTTATTTGACTACTATTTACGAAGCGCAAATGAGATGTGCTAAAATTCTTTGCAGATGCCAGGACGCGATCGAGTCCTGGTCGCTGAAGACACACAGAGTATATGTGCAGTAAGTGCTCGTTTAATCTGTTGGGTCCGAAAGTCCTGTGGGCAATTATCACGTGTGGCGCGTGATAGATGGCAGTATCTGCCACGTATGTGTGCGTGTAAATGTGTGTGTTGTGACTGTCTTACTTGACGAAGGTTTATAAGCAGGTCTCTGACCAAACACACAAGCCTGAAAATATATGTATACCAACCAACCAATCAAGAAAATGTGTGATCTAAATTTCTTGAACACAAATATCCCCAAATGGATTTTTTGGCAAAAACCATTTTTCTCGTGAAAAAATATAAAATAGAAAATTAAAGAATACTATAGAAAATATTCCGATTGGCGACGGTCGTACATTTTTGGCGACTTGTGCTCCCGAAATGTGATTCTACCGAAAAAGTCCTCAATATTTGTTTTCCTTTCCAGACTGCAACCGCACGTACTACGCGGAGGTGAACACCAAGACCCCGCTCCGCATGAGCCCCCCGCCTTCGCAACGGCCCCTCCCTTACGTGTGCACGATGACGTTTGTGGCTGCGGGCGGGGACTATGGGGACGTGGTGCAGCTGACGTTCTTGTCGTTCCAGATTGGGGCTCTGGAGTCCGAGAGGTATGATGTTCATGAAATATTACTCTATTACGAAAACCTTCCGAGCTGCCTGGAAATGGGCAAATATGTATGGTTGTTTTCCCTGAATAACTTCTAAATTCAACTAATTAGAAATAACATATTTGTTTTTAAAATCACAATTAGGTTTTTTTTTGAAGGGATGATTTTAAAATCAAGTCAACGTGAAAATTTTACATTATGAATAAAAAAATTATTAGTATTACTATTTGGAAATTTAAGGTCAGAAAAGCTTTTGCTTAAAATACGGTGAAAGTTTGGTTTAGCGATCTAAAAAAAATGTTTGCTTTTTTTCACTTTAGAGCTTTCTACTTTTCACCTATGCTATGAATTTAGATTTGAAATTTGGATTACGTTATTCATGTAGGTTATAAAATAACATTTTACAGTGAAACAAACCGTTAAAAGAATGCGGTGTAAAAAAGCAGCAAACTGAGCTCTAATTTTTCAGAATGTTTTAATAGCCTTGTAGTGAGGTGACTTTACACACGAACTCGCGATGGAGATATGTTTAAAGGTATATCGCGAATCTCGTGGTTACCTGACTCTCAAGAATGCCTTCTACAGATGAAATTGACCGAATCTGCTGAAGCATCATTTGCTTGACTGAAGCATCATTGCTGAATACTGAAGCATCATTTGCTTGACTTACTTGACCTAAGTCTCCTAACGCTCAAGTGGCGCATGAGGCCACAAGCACAGCGTTCCATCCCTTGTAGTCAAGTGCTGCATCCCTTGCGATCCCCCAGCTTGGCCATCTAAAACTGTTCCTTTCCTTTATCGCCATCTGACGTCTTGCTAGTTTGGGTCGACCCCTTTTCCTTTTCCCATCAGGTGCCCAAGTGAGGGAAATGCGACTTGGGTCTGATGGGGGCATTCGTAGTACATGTCCTATAGACTGCCATCTTATTTTCTTTATAATTGTGGATGTAAGTTTACTATTTGATTTATCGTATATTTCATAAATTGTTATCTTGTTTGGCCAGTATATTTCAAATATTTTTCTTTGGCATCATTTGCCAAGACCTATAAAACTTATCTCCGATTTATCTAGTACACTTTGAGTGTCAGATTTTAATTTAAAAATGTTTTGTCCTAAAGAGAGATCAGTTCATTTCTCACCCGACAGTACATTATGTATGGGTACATTTGAAGAGTACGCGGGAAGAACCGATTGATTTCTTTAGAGTCTTTCCGCAATTGTCTCTGCTTGGTGGACATTGACGACCGGAAATCGGTTTTTCTTATGGCTCCTCATTTGTGGTACAAACGTGTGACTCGTTCCACTCAATTCTGGCGTGAATTAGGGTTGCCGAGAATGATAAACAAAGCGAGTAACTGGCTTCTTTACACCAGTTTATGCAATTTCTCGCTATCATCCCCAAAGAGGCTATAAAGGAAATCCTTGTACGAAATCAATCGGTTCTTCCCGTGTACTCTTCATTTATAATGACAACAACTTTCAATTCAATTGTATCAGCATTATCACTGTTAACAAATTCATTTTTCACAGCGAGGAACCTCCCCACTGCAACAAAGGCTACCTCCAGATAGTCGAGCCGCCCGCAGTGACAAACGCCCTTCGCAGTCAGCAAACCAGGGGCTTCTCCCAGCTCATATCAGCGGTCAAGGAACCCACCGAACAGCTTTCGTCGCTTTTTGACACCACCCGGGGCACACCGCATTTCGGAAGATTCTGTGGGGATATGATAGGTAATGGGGTTTTTATTGATTTTTGTTAATGTAGAAAAGGCTATGTTGTATTAAAATGTTTAATTATATAATTAACCATTACTTATATTGAAAAATAAGCGGCTCAGTGGCTGAGAGGTTAAACGTGTCGGCCTCGTTAGCCCAAGATCGCGGTTCCGAGCCCCGGATGAGTCGTCGAATTTTCTGGATGGGAAAATTCTGGGCACGCATGTCATATGATTATGTGGCATATAAAAGATCCCTGGAAGCCCTGGGGCTGGTTTCTCTCGGCAAAATTAAATCTCGGCATACTTTAACATTCACAGAGAGCTCAGATTCATTGTAATCTGTGCATCAAAATTGGTAGTGAGGGTAGCCTAGATGGTGCCACAAAAAATGGCTCTCAGTTCTGGGGAAAGTGCCGAGTCTGCAAAAGCTTGACCGCCAATGTTGCAGCCCCATTAGAGAGAGAAATATTGAAAAAAATAATCAGTTGAAAATGGAGAAAACAAGTAGGTAAGATGCAAAGGACACAACATCGGAGGATTAATGTTGGCAAAGCTTTTTCAGCTAGGGACAGTCTGCTGGAGGTCGAGAAAATGAGCCCAGAAAGGAGCTTAGTAGAGCTGACACTGGTTGCCTCTCGGCAGGTTTAGTTATCATAGTCATCATAATTTAGTTCACAACAAGCTATACGCTAATCAGAATGCAGAGTGCTTTGTCACCAAATCTCCTTAGAGTTCAGAAACCTATCCTATGCAGATGTTTTGATAGCCAGTATCGTAACCAGAAATAATTCTGAAATATGTCAAAGCTTCTTTATTTGGTTTTTGCATAATTTGAGGTTATTCATGGATTTTTTTTAATGCAATAAAAGGAGGTTCAGTATATACAATTTATTTTTATTCATGCTTAAACAGATAAATCATTATATTTAAATTGTTAAAATACACAATTATCTGTTAGGATCTCTATCTAATGTCTAGTTAGTTACATATTAGAAAGTTATTTTAATTTATAACTTGGCTGGAGTTCTATTCGCGCTTGGCTTTAAGAATGACTACTAAATGGCTTCATAGTTCGTGGACTTAAGTTGATTTTTTCATTTACGTACTTACATATTATTTGTAATTTAGAAGATATAACAAAAGACAAAGTGTGGAATTCGTCTATCCGCAACCTTCCGGACTATCCCAGATACAAAGCTGTTGCTGCTTTTCGTACAGCAACAACGCATGGCCGCTTTCATGCACAGCTCCACAAGCTGAGGATTGTAAGCAGCCCTGCCTGTCCCCTCTGTCCGGTGGTCAGGCGATGACTTCAGATCATCTCCGCCTTTGCCCTGCGCTGAAGGAAGAGTCCTTCTACTCCCGGTATTGGGAGGCTGCCATTCAGGCTCGCGCCCTGACTTTTATATATGAAGAGTACATGGGAAAAACCGATTGATTTTACAGAGAAGTTTCCTTAGCAGGCAACTTTGGCGATGATAGCGAGAGATCGCCTAAACTTGTGTAAGGAAACCAGTTCCTACCACAGATATCATAGTTAAAGTAATAGAATGGCAGTTCACGTGACCTCCAATGCTAACGACGGGACGCGCAAGGGTATCTCTGTGGTTCCTAGCTACCAAGATTCAGGCGATTGACGATCCCAAAGGCTTGGACCAAGCGAAGAAGAGAGAAACCGGTTTTCTGCCGCCAAGCAGACAATTGCGGGCTTTCCGCCTAATAAATCAATCGGTTATTCTCGTGTACTCTTCATATGTACATATGTTCCTTCTTTTTCTCTGTATCCACCTCCAGCGAAAGAATTTGGTTCATTCTCGCCAGCTGCATTGAAATTATAAAAAAAAACATACTTACATGTAACGGACTTTATAAATAATCCTTTACAATAACTCGATATACTTACAGGCAAAAGCGCAACCTTCTACACCGAAGGCAGCAACGTCACCCTCCGCGTGGTCATCCCCAGCAAAACCGCCCTCCACCCCTTCTCCTTCAGCGTCTACCTCACCTACAAGTACCTCCCCAAAGACACGCCACCACCACCACCACCGAACAACATACCCAGTGTCCAACCACCCAACCCACCTATCCACCAGGACCAAGCACCATCAAGCACATACTACTACGGCACGAGACTGTTGAACACTTACTGCGACCGAGTCCTGGTGAACTGCGACAAGAAGCGATGTGCCATCAGGTCGCCCAACTTCCCCGGGTTCTACCTGAGGAACATTACTTGCCACTTTTGGGTGAGGCAGGACCACGTGCCGCATGGGAAACACGCCAGCATTGTGCTGAGCCAGAATAACGAGTATAAGATATCGCTGTATACGGGGAGGTCGAGTCCTATGACCTATCCGCATGTGTCTCTGACGGAGGAATGCCATAGTGATGTGATTAGGATCTTTGATGGACCCACGACGGGTTCGCCGCTTTTGATTGAGTTTTGTGGTGCTGGTACTTTACCAGAAGTGAGTATGCAAACTCTTAGAATTTATTTTGTGATTTGTTGCATTACTTCACAGTAAGCTTAATGTATTTTGTATAACCTCAGAGCAGAGACAAAAAAAATCTTTTTGACTAAGGTACAGTGGAATAATTTGAAAACAGCTTTTCAATCAATATACTATTTTTTTCAGCATGTAGTTTTTTCAAATTTAGTATTATGGATGAAAAAAAAATTGTTTTTACATGGTTCAAAAACTGTTATTACTTTAACTTAGAATATTGTAGCTGTCCGCCACACACGCAATCTTAAATAGCATGCACACTAGGTGGCGCTGGTTTACTTCTATGTTACTACAGCGTTACTAACAGTAATCCAGATTATAAAACATATAGTAGTATATAGCCCAATTCAACTTAACCTTCTCTTTGAGGTACAATTAGATGGACATGGAACTTAGTTATACCTTCGGTGGATATACATTGCGTTAACGTAAGTGACTTTTTCACTCATTTAAAAACTCTATTTTCTACAACTTATATTTTATTATCGTTTTAGATTATATCAAGTAGTCCAGAAGTCCTAGTTCAACTGTACAGCGCAGCCAACCAAGTGATGCACAACTCCAGGGTAGAGATAGACGTCGAGGTTCGCTTCACCGAAACCTCCGACTACAGAGCTCACAACGGCCGGTGCGAGTTCACCATAGACGGCTCCAAGCGCCGGCACGGACTGATATACAGTCCTAGACACACGGTGCCTCGTAACACCACGTGTTCGTTCAGGCTCCAGGGAGCCAGTGACTACGACCGCATCTGGTTCTATTTCCTGTCCTATTTTGTCGAGGACAAACATCCCTGGTCGAGGAGGGAGACTTGCGAAGTTGGTAAACTGGAGCTTTATGAACTCGGCAGTGGTTCCAGGAAGAGGGACACGGCTGCGTTGTTGGTGAAGATCGATGACACCAGTGACAGGACACTGCTGGAAAGGAGGTCTGACGAACCTTCTTATCGCTTCTGTGAGAAGACGTTTCCGAAGGTGTGCGCCAGGGCAGCCGATAAGCCAGACTACGTGCCAGTCCGTCCATGTAAGGTCCCAGACGAGAGTTATCTGTCGCGAGGCTCGGGTCTGGTCATCAAGCACAACGTGTACACCACGCCCGAGTTGTCGACCTCCAGTAGTTCTTTCACGTTGAGGTATGAATTCGTAGACATGAGACAGCACGGGGTTGCTACCCAGGACAGCTACAGCCCTTGTGAGAGAAGGTTCGAGAGTGGCAACAACCACATCGGGACGGTGTCTTCACCAAAAGATGTGTTCTTGTTCGGTCGCGGCGGAAGTTCGAACGTTTCTTGTTCTTACGAGTTCGTCGGACTGCCCACGGAACGTGTAGTGTTGACCTTCACCGATATCAAACTGCATTCTTCTAATTGTGAGCACATGTATGATCCAGTAATGGAGAGACACACATGCCGGAGCTTGAGAACTTATAATTACGAAACGCCCACTCGGACAGCTGTCATACAAGTGGTGGAAAGGACTACTGGGAATATCCAATCACCACTGGCGTGTTTTTGTGACCTCCAATCAGAACCTAGAAGGCCGTTAGTTGTTGAGTCAGTGACCAATCATGTGAAAGTGTCGTTTTCAGTGACCAATATGTCGCCGTTTGATGACTTCAACCATTTTGGATTTGAAGCTGTCTATGAGTTTCTGCCCATATCACTGTGCGAGGCCAACATTCACAGGAAGAACGGATCCAGTGAAGGAGAGGTAAATATGTTAAAAATTTAACACTTTAAAATACTTTCTTTTTCACTACACGCTTTCTTTCTTAGCAAATGTGCTACTGCACATGTTTACTCATATCCATTGTTTTGGTTCCTTTGGAGTTTTTAGAAGGACTATTGAAGTTGTGCGCATTTTAGCTGCTAAAAGTGCTTGTCGAAAACAGTTGCATTTCCTGAAAAACCTGCTTTTAAGTTAGGATTTTTTTAATTAAATTGTTATTGGTAAAGGTACGGTCTAATCAACTTTCAATGACAGAGAAGCTCTCCTATCCATCCTGTTTGGAGTGTGTTGGCTGTTCTGAAGAAGAAACAATCGACTTTTTGAGTTCTGAATCGGAATTCCTTTATCGGAACAGTCGACACTACGTCAAGAGCGCCTTGTGAGAGGCAGTGGTGTGCTTACACAAGAAGGTGACGTATGACGCCGAGTGGCAGATGAACTTGATGAAGGGCTTGCGCAGGGTGCGTCCCAGGCAGGACTTTGGCGCGACGATGTAGGCAGTGCAGAACACGTTGTAAAATCATATTAATAGAGTTTAAATATCACAATGCAGGAGTTTGACACCATTTAAAAAGTATACATACAATAATTGTTATTGCGTGTATGATTGAATCCTAAGGCTGTGGGAAGTATACTTCCCAGCAACTGCATCAATTTGGATTAGTGCTGCCATCTCCTGATAATTTCAGAAAACACAAACAAAATTACTAATGCAGGATTCCTATGGACGATACGTTTGAATAGCTCCCAGCGGGCGATGGGAAACATACTTTCGACCGAAACAAAATGGTCTTAGTAATCAAAATTAATTTTGGGTAATGAGCTAAATGAATTTCTTTTTATAAATCAATCTCTAACCCAGAAATAATTTAACGTAACATTACTAGAAAGAAAAGGCATTATAAAGGGTTAAATTTGGAATATACTAGCCAACAAAAGATTTTCTCTATAATATTATTCTTAGGGTTTTCAACAGTAATATTCTTACATTCTTTTTCTAAAAATAATATAAAAAAATACATATATTAAAAAATATATAAATTAATAAGAATAACATCGACTTCATAGGAGAGAGTACAATTAGTATTGTTAATTCTAAAAAAGGAGATTGATTGGACGTCCAGGTCTCTTTTAATTCATATTGAACATTCAAAGTAGTCAAACGTAAGCCATAACAGCTATTAAAGAGGGCCAAGAAAGGCCGCCAAAGCTCACCCAACTTCATATGTCGAGGTCTAATTAGAAAGTGACGGTATTTTTATTGGCTGTGAGAAGAGTGGATCAGAAGTCAAAACAAATTATGCCGCGTCTGCAATATCTCTGGGAAAGAATGTATTAACGCCTATTAAAACGTGGGAACTTTTCGATGGATCTGTAAGACATTTACTGAGAGTTATTAAGAAAGAACTAAATATTTGAATATTATAGATATTTGCGTGGTAAATATTATAACTTTATAGATATTTGTGTAGTTAATATTATAGCTGTATAGATATTTGTGTGGTTAATATTATAACTTTATAGAGATTTGTACGACATATCACTAGCCTACTTACGTTCTCATTGTCCAAACTACTTTTTTTTTTACTAAAATTTATATTTACGGCTCATTAATCCAATTCATACACGTAAAAAAATCTTATCCTAATATTTTCTTCTCAACGAGTTATTTGTAAAACACTGCCACCCCTTCATAACATCTTAGAACCAACCACGAGAGACTCATCAATCAAAGAGACGGAAGAGTCCATCAATCATCTAAGGGGTGAAGGGGTAGAAATGGGAGGGGACCAAGTGTCTTTAACATGGCATTTGCTCGGTAGTACATATATAAAATTGCTGGCTCCATGAGAGATCACATTGCTCTGATTCTTGTTTTGGGCGAGTCTTCACTCTTTGGTGGTAGTTGATGAGTTTGAGTGATGTATTTGTGTTGAAATAATTGAATGGGTGTTTAACTTTGCTGATTACCTTATTTTCAGCGTTGAAAGTATTAATTTTAATTTATAAAGGATTGCCTAAGCAGGAAAATCTTGCTAAAAGACATTTCTGAAAAAATTGAGATTTCTTTGTTAATGAACAAGCTTATTCTATATTTTAAAGCTAATAGTTTTCCCCTCCTTTTATAAACTAAAAGTTAAATATATTTTTTTACCGTTTACAAGAGGGTTCTAAATTATGAAGCGTAATTGGTCGTGTTAAAGCTCATAAAGGATGCTAGAAATAGGCAGCCGGAATCGATAACATTACATTACCGTTTGCAAGTACCATTTTCAACGGTTTTAAGTGCGAACTAAAAACTGTAAAGCTCATTTTCTCGTTTTCACCTTTTTGGAACGTTTTCTCACTAAGCTCTTAAAAGTGACTTCATTCTCGTTTTCTACATGACTTGTTTTTTTCTTTGTATGTCACAGTAAAACCAGAAAAGGCGTTTATGAGCATAGGTCTACGAATAATTAGGTCTGCAAATTTCATCAATCTGCAAACCAATGCAAACTACAGAACATTTACACAGTTATAAATTTATTGGGACTGAGTATTCCCATATCGCAAAAATGAATTTATTTTTCGCTGTCTTAAAATGCTATTCAAACCCTCAATTATTTTTTTCTCAGCTATAACATTTAACGAATGAGCTTGTTTCACGAGAGATCTGGCAATAGCTCTTCGGTCTTGTTGTCATTTTCCTCGAATAACTTTTGTTGATATTCGAAATTGAGTTTTCCAAGAATAAGTTATATTAGTTGTTATATTTTTAAATTACAAGATATTGCTGTGCTGTTTTTTTGTTTTAATCATTTATCAAGGAAAACTTGCATTGAAAGAAGTTGGAATTTCAAATAAATAACAACAAAAATAACTTATTCTTATAAAACTTAATGGGGTTGTTTTCTGGAGGATCTGGCAATAGCTTCCTGGTGTTGTTTTCTTTACTTACTTTTATTGGTTGGTTGGTAGACCTATATTCAGGTTAGCGTGCTTGGTCAGCACACAAACCTGATTATCTCTTCCAACCAACTAACCAATACAAAAGTAAATAGAGAGCAGAGACATTTAGCGAGTTGTTAGAGATTAGGCAAAACAGGACCGTAGAGCTATTGCCAGATCCTCCGTGAAACAACCCCCTTCCGATTATCAACAAAAACAATTCGGGATAAATGAAAACAAGACCACAAAGCTGTTGCCAGATCCCACGTTAAACAGGCCCATTACTAAACATGTATATTTATTCTTTAAATATTGAACTAAATCAAATAGTAAATAAATATTTCTTTATTTATTTAATATTTTCCCCTCAATGGTTTAAAAAGGCAATCCGATAACTTCGTATTTGAATATAGAATCAAATCTGACAAAAGAATTATTCCTTAACCAAATATGAATTTAGATATTCTCCTACACAGCATTACTTTTAAAATATAAATAATATCCTCCTAACAAAATGAATATATTTGCCGTGCATTTTAGCCAACTCCCTAAATCATCTAAGAACTTTTAAAGTTAAAAATATTCCTTACAATATTTTGTGGTTTTTCGAAAACGACACAGAAAAATAAATATATCGTCTGCTCCAAAGACAGGAATGACTTTCGCTGCTGGCAACAGCCATTAAACATATTAACTTAGTCGAATTTTTCATTTCAACGAATGAAAGGACTGCTGGAAAACTTCCAGAATTTTCCAGAACAAGTTTTATCTGCTACTGAAAATATTTATTTCGGCTGCTGACATTTACTAGATGTTTCTGTTACCCTTTCATGTTTGTATGCGCGCTTATTGGTGCAATAAATCGGTGTCTATTCACAGAATTTTTAGATGTTTGTACAAGATGTTTTTTTGATGAAAATATTACTATTGATGATATTTTTTTTAACTTACCAGAGTAAAATATTGATTTCTCAATTAATATGTTAAAGATATCATAAAAATTATAATGTCTATTTTCAATCTGTCAAAAATATCTATACAATTTGTAAAAAAAATTATTATCTATTTGAATTCGTCCAAGTTTAAAACTTTTTTTTCAATTATGAATATTAATTCGCTAAACTCAATTCAATCCATTTTCAATTCGTAAAAAAATATTATCTATTTTAATTCGTCGAAGTTTACAACTTTTTTTTCAATTATTCAAAATTTATAATATCTGCTTCAATTCGTCAAAAAATATATTATGTATTTTAATTCGTTAGAATTTATAATATTAATTTCAATTCATCCAAATTTCTAATGTTCATTTCAACATGTCAAAATTAATAATATCTATTTCAATTCATCAAAAGTTAGTTTGTAGATTTCAATTCGTCCAAATTAATAACGAATGTTATTGAAATACTTTCACTCTTATCACAAAATATATATATTTTTTTATTATACTCATAATATCCACACGATCCTTTTACTAACCAACATTTGTTTAATGCTTTTGGAAAAAGGGGTTAGATTGTCACAGTATTCATACTCAAAATGGAAGTTCATTTAATTTGTGCATATATATTCTAACAGATGTATGGAAATATCTAGATAGTAAATACCCATATATTGTTTCACAAATAATCCAGCTATTTTGATAAAATTAGGAAATAGGAAAAATTTAACTTAAATGTGTCTCTAAAATAATAAATTATACGTCAGTTGACCAGGGTTCTAAATTACGAAGCGTTATTGGCTGTGATAAAGCTCGTATTTGAATCAAATATGAATTTAG
The DNA here is from genome assembly GCA_023701765.1 of Hylyphantes graminicola. NCBI lineage: Eukaryota > Metazoa > Arthropoda > Arachnida > Araneae > Linyphiidae > Hylyphantes > Hylyphantes graminicola. The sequence goes on along the minus strand of CM043112.1, from coordinate 49,579,500 downwards.
ATATTCTCCTACACAGCATTACTTTTAAAATATAAATAATATCCTCCTAACAAAATGAATATATTTGCCGTGCATTTTAGCCAACTCCCTAAATCATCTAAGAACTTTTAAAGTTAAAAATATTCCTTACAATATTTTGTGGTTTTTCGAAAACGACACAGAAAAATAAATATATCGTCTGCTCCAAAGACAGGAATGACTTTCGCTGCTGGCAACAGCCATTAAACATATTAACTTAGTCGAATTTTTCATTTCAACGAATGAAAGGACTGCTGGAAAACTTCCAGAATTTTCCAGAACAAGTTTTATCTGCTACTGAAAATATTTATTTCGGCTGCTGACATTTACTAGATGTTTCTGTTACCCTTTCATGTTTGTATGCGCGCTTATTGGTGCAATAAATCGGTGTCTATTCACAGAATTTTTAGATGTTTGTACAAGATGTTTTTTTGATGAAAATATTACTATTGATGATATTTTTTTTAACTTACCAGAGTAAAATATTGATTTCTCAATTAATATGTTAAAGATATCATAAAAATTATAATGTCTATTTTCAATCTGTCAAAAATATCTATACAATTTGTAAAAAAAATTATTATCTATTTGAATTCGTCCAAGTTTAAAACTTTTTTTTCAATTATGAATATTAATTCGCTAAACTCAATTCAATCCATTTTCAATTCGTAAAAAAATATTATCTATTTTAATTCGTCGAAGTTTACAACTTTTTTTTCAATTATTCAAAATTTATAATATCTGCTTCAATTCGTCAAAAAATATATTATGTATTTTAATTCGTTAGAATTTATAATATTAATTTCAATTCATCCAAATGTTCATTTCAACATGTCAAAATTAATAATATCTATTTCAATTCATCAAAAGTTAGTTTGTAGATTTCAATTCGTCCAAATTAATAACGAATGTTATTGAAATACTTTCACTCTTATCACAAAATATATATATATTTTTATTATACTCATAATATCCACACGATCCTTTTACTAACCAACATTTGTTTAATGCTTTTGGAAAAAGGGGTTAGATTGTCACAGTATTCATACTCAAAATGGAAGTTCATTTAATTTGTGCATATATATTCTAACAGATGTATGGAAATATCTAGATAGTAAATACCCATATATTGTTTCACAAATAATCCAGCTATTTTGATAAAATTAGGAAATAGGAAAAATTTAACTTAAATGTGTCTCTAAAATATTAAATTATACGTCAGTTGACCAGGGTTCTAAATTACGAAGCGTTATTGGCTGTGATAAAGCTCCTAATGGAGGCTAGAAATAGGCAGTCGGAAACGATGACACTACACTACATCAAATTATTGCTGCAAGTTGTTTTATTGCTCCGACTTGCGTAGGAATTGTAAAAAGGTTCTTCTAATTCTGCCCAAACATCACATATGAAGGCTCTAGATGCAAAATTCAAGTTTTAAAAAGTATAGGGTGAGGCAAATAAAAGTGGCCCCGGTCTAGAGATTAGAATACGTTGAAATGCTTGGCGAAAAACACTTGAAGCCGCCTGAAACCTGTTTTTGCATTGGTTGGATCGGATTAGCTTCCCATTAGAGCTACTAATAGACAGGTGGTGAGCTCAGATCTTAGTTCGTATTGAATGAAGACGTCCCATAATGCAAATTTTGTGTTTTGCAATCGATTTAGAGTCTTTTGTTATTAACAAAAAAAGTCCGATTCTCTAGAATAAATAACGACCGAAATAATAACCAATGGAAAATGTTCTTGATCGCCTCTACAAACCTTGTTCCCATTTCAATTCAACTAGCTTCTCAAGCCATAGCGTAGTTGCCAGCAAATAATTCGCCAATCGTTTGTTTGGGCTTAATATTGAAGCGATCAATAGCTTCAGTTACCAAACCTGTTTCTGTTTTGGTTTTTGACTTGGCAACATTTCTGTCGTATTTTTATCTCCACGTCGGGGCTTTTATTTGCCTCACCCTGTATAACTAAGATAAAGGCCTCTGACGGCTCTTTCATGTTCGATCTACGCAAGTCGCCATTAAACGGGCCGGACCCTATATCCTAGTTATACTACTTTAGAGTATGACTAAGATATAGGATATAACTTGTATCTAAGTATAATTTGGAGAAAGTGAGTTTTTCACAAATAGAGTTTTATTATATAAGTATATAATTCCATAGGTCGTGTTCCAAGTTCCATCAACTGTCGAAGGCCGAGCTATGCCTCTCCGGTGCCGCTGGCTCCTGGAAGCGGCACCACACAAGTACCTCTACCTGAGGTTCAAGGGTAGTGACGGTACCGAAGGCTGCCATACGGGAAACAAGATTATCGTGTATGGTGGTCTGCCGGTACAGCCTCTGTCTGTGGTGTGTCTGCATGGTACAGGTAAGGGCAAATGCTTGTGTTTTGTTGGTAACTGGTGTTTGGTATAAATGCAATTATCTGAAATCATATATTCGGAATTCAAATGACACGAACTTCGACTATCTGATTAGCTGATTTTCTGATCAGCAACTCTTACACATTTTTAACGAAATAGTAAATTACACAAAAAAACACCTAAAAGTTAAATTAAAGAATCTGTTGGATTAATGATACAACTTTGAAAGAAATTAACAATGACAAAATTGATGAGTAGGAGTATTGCTTAAAAATTTACATTCTAAGAAATTTTTTTGAGAAGTTCCAGATTTAAATGAAAACTAATAAAAAATCATTTTAAATATATTTTTTTAGATTTTAAAACTTTATACCAGTATATAACTCTTTCTGCATGGTGGAAAGTATTGCAGTTTTGTTAAAGGTGCTCATTTTTTAATTATGAAATTATTTTATGTAAAAAAAAACCCTGAATAACAGATTTCTTTGAAGAAAATACCTTACTTTTGCTCATACGTCCTATAAATTGTATGAACAAAGGAATTCTTTTTAAAAATATTTAGGTGCCATATTGAAGGGTTAATAATGCGTCGACCCCAATAGTAGATTTCCTTAAATAAAGTCAATACCTTTATTCATATTTGCGATAAATTGTATGACACAATTTGTTTTCTTATTTAAACTTAGGTGCCAGTAAAGAAGCCTTAATCCCCGGCATCCAATCAGCTTCCTCCTCTCGCGAAACCGACCCAGACGTCGTCCGTACCAACATCCGAGAAGTCGACGTCTTCTCCAACTACTGGTACAACGACACCACCAACTACAACGTCCTGCGCGACCACGTGTACATAGAAGTGCTGGCCAACCACGCAGAGACCGTCAGATTCGAGTGGATCGAGGTCACCAAACCTTTCTTCAGGACACTAGGCAACGGTCAGGTCTCCAGGGATGTCCTGAACTGTCCCTTCGAGTGTCCTGAGCTGAACATGTGCATAGGTCCCGAGTTGTGGTGCGATGGTAAGGTGCATTGTCCCTCTGGGTACGATGAGGCCCCGGCCCATTGTGATCGGTTTCCTGTTAGGTATGTCGCGGCTGGTGGTACGGTGGCGATTGTGTTTCTGTTGCTTGTGCTAGGCTTGGTGTCGATGAAGTGCAGGCGGAGCGGACATTTCAAGGAGTCGCGGCCTGTGCCGACGGACGATTTCGCGATGGATATGCCTCATGTGTGATAGTAGAAAGGATTCATTGATATATTTTGATGGATATAAGTTGGCACTGACGTCAAATTGCTTATTTGGCAAAGATGTCAAACAAGCACGTCGGTAATCATGTAAGTAACCACGTTTGACAAGCCAGAAACAAAACAAACTGATGTTCCAACGGATGATTTTGCAATGGTCGCCTGTGTGATAACAGAAGGGTATAATAAGTATTTTGATTGATAAATGATGACACTGATTTAAGCAAGAACGTTGGTAAAGATTTAAGAAGCAGCGCCTGACAAGCCAAAAACAAAACTCATTTGTTTTTGTTCCAATGTATTATTATGCGATGGATATGTCACATATGCGATAGAAGAAATGGTTTACTGTATTTTGATTGATGGTCAGACGTTCAAGCACGTTTGTAATCATGGGTTATACGACGTTTTACAAGTCTGATTAAAAAAATTTGGGCTGATATGTTGCGATTAACATGCTGAACATGTAATAGTGGAAGGGGTTAATAATGTATTTTGGTGGGTAATGCAAGGGACCGATGTGAAACACGTTGGTAGTCACGTCACAACATGGACAGCTTCAATAACAGGGCCAGAGAAGCTTTGACAAACATGAGCGTAGACGGAAATTTTGACGTTACTGTTACGAGCTCCGAAGATGGAGGAACTAGTTCGGACGCATTCGGAACTATGTAAATGTTACAGCCGTAAACAAGTGGTTCCGACCAGGTTTCGAGACAGGCTGTCTTCATCTTCGGAACAACTTCACTCGGACTCAAACTTTCGGTCCCCGAGCGTGTTTGGAACAGCTTCTTTAGCCTTAGTAGTTGAGTAGGCCGTGGTCACAAGCGGCGTTAAACTACCAGAGTTAAAGTATTCCATTCTAATTTTCTGACGAAGGATTTTAGAATGTAAATGTTGAATCTTAATAAATGAATGAATGTTGATTCTAATAAGGAATCTATAATGAAGTATTTTGAAGAATACACGTTGGCACTGGCGTCCACAAGCACGTTGGAAATTAAGGTCCTTTCGATGTTTGGCTTTCAGAAATACAACATTCAGTTCCCATGTCTTAAGAAACATGTGTCAATGATCTGTAAAGCTGTCTACGATACCGTTTAAAGCTTTACCATTTTCATTCGGGCACATAACATCGGCTTCGTAAAAAAATTAAAGTCAGCAACTTTAAACACTCTTATTCAACTGTGTCAACCCGAAAATATTGTCACATATATCGGCACAAACGGACCGAATTGTGGAATATCAGTTTGCATAATATTGAATCTCCTTTCGTTCAATGATGGCGGCATTTAAATTAAATTATAAACTCTGATAACTGCTTTTAATATTCTTTCGCCAAGAAAAGGGATGTTGATCATAGAAAAGTCCTATCTAAAGCTAATGTATAAGTTTTGATTTCACAACCTCTCCGATAAATTAGCTTCTTCATTTCTGATCATCGTCATAGCAACGCAATAACCCTTTAAGACCAGCGGTCAGATGACACTGATTTAAAATTATGAGACTAAATTTGGAGTTTCATCAAAAAAATGTGTTAAACAGCAGCAATGCCAGCAACTCATTAAAAAATGTCATTTTTTATACAAATAACGAATAGTACAAGTCAGCTGCTTCGGTATCGATATTTTTGAAGGGCTTGGACATTCTCTTTTATATCCGCAAATCGTGATTGCTCGGTTGGCAAGTGCTTAAACATATTCGAAAATAAACTATTATCAGGTTAATTAATAATTGATTGAGTTTAAAAACAGAGTCGGCCTCCTTTTAATATTTTCGGGATAATTAAAATTTAAAAACTAATCATTACAAAACAGAATGCTGTGTTTCCTTCAAAATTGTTTTAATTTGATTTTATTGTGATTCTCATACCAAAAGAAAAAATGCTTGGCAAAGCAATGCTTTCACCATGGTTGCGATTTCAAAACAAAAGCAATAGCTCTATGAGACTTGTCAGCGTTTCAAATGTTGAAGTAATTGTCAGAAAAATGTCTATGAGAATTATCTGGTTTTGATATGTAAAGAGATTAATTGTCATAGTTTGTAATAATATCGATGTCATCAACTTGAAATCAATTTGAAAATAGCATCACTATTTATTGATATCAAAATGGAAAGTTTTATTGTAACTGAAGACTTTGAATAATTCGAATGTTGTTTTTAAGTTGTTATGCATGTTTCATTTTTTAAACATCATCCACATTTGTTTCGGATGGTACAACATACTTTTGACGTAACCCATTGTATTGAAAATAATAACTAATATACTTATTTTAAACTAAATGCATTGTTGGAATTGCACAGTGTTATCTACAACTGCAAGGCACAATTGAACAAGCATATTGTTGTTGTTTGCTGAACCCTAAGTCATATGTTATTTTATTTTGTAACAAATGTTTAAAGTATGTGTGTTTCAATCAGTATAATTTAATAAATACAAGTTTCAGGCTTAAACAACCATAATAATATAAGACATCAACCACCCCTTCAACATTTTTACATTTATTGCATAGTATTTTGCTAATTTTTTTTCTGAAAATCTATATAATATAAATGGTAATTTATATAGAGAAATAAAAAATTTGGTTTATCTTTTACTTTGCATAAATGTCATATTATAGTTACACAATTTTAAAAGTGTTTTTTTTCTGAAACATTCACATTCCCCCGCCCCTCCGCAAGAAAATCGCAAGATATGTTTTCCTACAGTGCTGCGATTTTTGTGCTTTGTTTGAAAAATTTGAGCATTAAAAAATAATTAAAAACTTTATAGCATTATTTTGATAAAAATATGACATTTTTGCATTCAAGTTAGTTTAACCGAATACTTTATTTTGTTTTAAGAGTTTGCCAACCGTCTATTCAACAATTTATTTTCAATTACGACTACACATTTTTTTGAAAATATTTTTTAAAATAGTATTACAAATATCTTTTTCTTAACTGTTAAAATTAATTAAATTACAATAATTTACATTATTTAATCTACATCCCAAAATCTAATAACAACACCACATTTTAAGCAAGCCATAAAATCATAACATTGTTATACATAAACTTAATTTCTCCCGCATCTGAAAAAAAATCTTAATATCTAATTAACTTTAATTATCTTTAATTATTCCTCCAGTCAACACATACGCGTTAATTCGGGCCCTAACTCTAGGCCTAATGATTCGAGGAACATACCCTGTAACTCGAGTTATCAGTGACTTGAAAAACAAATTAAGATAACACCAAGTCAGCTAAGAATGAAATTAAGGATTAAAAAAGTTTCGCCAATTAGTTGATTTTTATTATCCCTTAGTTTGGGATGGAGGTCAGAGGGAAATGGAGATGGTTGGCGATAAAAAAAGAGATGCTGCCTAAAAAGTTGCCAAATTGAATGATGTGCCCAAACAAATTGTTTTTTCAATGAAATCTCTTCAATATTTTTTTTTTTAATTTAGAGCTTGTACACTGCGCGCGCGTATATTAAGTAACAAATTAAACGTATTATGATATTTCAGTCCCTCTGACAATTTGTGTCCCACTTTCACAGTATGAAATGTATTGCATTTTTTAAAAATATTTAAAAATAATGCCGATTTATATACAGCATGGAAATTTTATTTTTGGTCATTTGTTTTCGCCATTACAGCCACAACAATCACACAAAAAACGCTTTTCTTTTAAAATCAGCAAAATAAACTCACTAAGGACAATATATGTATGTGTAGACTGTATCACGCGATTTAAAGTATTTCAGCTTTTTAACATTTCACTTTATATGCATGTGTTTAACTAACATTAATTTATTTTCTGACATTTTCCTGTCGCATCACAAATTCCCAACAAAGAAAAACAATCGAGCCAAATCATTCGCCAAGCTCATATTGGGCTTATAACACAATCGCTACATAGCCTCACTTGATCCACCAACATTTGCATCGTTTCTGCTCACACAGCATATCCAACTGATTCTAGCCAAAGAGCGTAACGTAATTTAGACGTGGATTTTTATGCCCAGGAATTATCTTTAGTCTTTGGACTTTTCTTGGAGAAACAAATTTTTCTTCCTGATTCGATTAGACCTTCATTAAAGGGGTTCATTATTTCAATTACTCGTGCCATTACTTTAGGGGGGGGGAGGGGGTATCGTAATAATAGCTTAGGTCAGCAAAGTGCCAAATGTTTGAAAACTGTATGGCCTAATTGGAATATCTTTTTTAAAAGGAATAGTTAAGAAATTGTTCCGTCAGCAAAGAAGGTAATTCATGAGTAATTAGTTTTATCAATTAAGACATAAATAATTATCAGTGAGTTATACTCTTACCGACCGAGATGAATATAATGAGTGATGTCATATACATTGAACAACTAAGTGAGACTTAAATGAATAGTAAAAAGAACTAGGTGTGTCAAACACTACACGGCTTTCAATTACTTCTCTGAGATAAATTTGATATGCTAGAATGCGGTTAAAGATTTGTGCAATTATCGTTTATCAGCATTTTATTTAAAACCTTAAAAGTTCTATTGCGGCTACTCTTTGCACCTGTGCGATTTTCTCTATATTATATCGTTCGATGATTGGTAGGAACTCGCATGTCGAAGTTGAAGTTTATAGCCTTTTTGGATTGAGCTGTGGAGTAACTTCAAACAGACCGAATGACAGACTGATTGATGTTCAAAAACCATTTTTGTTTCGTATTAGTAAATTCCAAAATGTGTAGAAAACGTAATAAAATGCTGGTCCTACTGTTATTTCCGTTTGAAGGCAGATGCTTCATGTCTTTAAAATTAAAAAAAAGAACATCAAGATATTATTCTGTAGATAATATGTTGCTCGAAATTTAAAAAAAAAAAAAAACATTGTATTGATCCATTTGAATTTGTAATTTATAGATGTTGAAACGTTTCAGATTATAAGTAAGAATTAAAAATCGCTTTATTAATATTTGGAATAAAACAGAAACACTTAACACAAATCAATTATCCTTTCTTAACCGTTTCAGTCTTAAAGACAATTTGGCATCATCATTTTAGATTTTTTTTCTTATCGTCTATAGCCATTTATGATATCAAAAGACACGTCATTCGATTATTCATACTTTTCTATTAGAAAATATTTTTTATTAATCCCAATAGATGTCACTCCTATTATTATTTTTTAAAAATTATGATCAGAAACATGTTGATGCCAATTGGCATCACTGGGACTGAAAGGGTTAAAATTTAAAACGCAAGAATGCAAAGAGGCTTATCTACATTCATATTAGAAATTTTTTGTAATACAAATGATTCAATGTTCCAACAAGTAAAAGCGATTAACCTTATCTCGCAGAGACGAAAACTTTCAAAATTATTATAAATAAATTGTATATAATGCTGTATTTAACTTGATAATTATTATTTTAGTTATATAACTCTGATATATTCATATAAGAATTAAAAATCCTACTGTAATAAGTTCAAATTAAACAAGAGAATAGAAGTTATATAATTCATTATTCAAAATTATAAAAAACAACAACAATGCATTGCAGCTTATCTTCATTAACTCTGTAAATAGTCCAGTGAATAAAGGAGTTTTACCATACAAAAGGTCCGGTATCGCTGATTTTTTTATATGTTGTGTGTGACCCCTAGGTAGTAATAAATGTGAGTTTTCGTCATCCTCGTTCTATTGCCTTTTCCGCCATCTTGAAAAAACGTTCGAAATTTCGCCCATTTTCCGGATTTTGGCCTATAACTTTTCAACTACGCATTTTTGAATATAACTTTTCGACACAAAGTTGTAGAAAACAAAATTTTCTTCAAACTTGGTATCAAAAGTATTTATGTACAGCAATTAGTTAAGGAGCTACGAATCAGCAAAAAGGGTGTAAAATCGAGTGTTGCGAAAAAATATTACGTTCTAACGACTTTCTATCGCCGTAACTCACGTAAAACTTCGTTCTATCAATAAACAATGATTTTAAAAGTCGTAGAAAATTTAATTTCCTATAAAATACACTTATCAAAAATAAGTTTCTCATCTATTCCAAAAAGAAAAATTAAATTTACAGAAACCCAAAAAAGGTTCTACTTTCACCCGACGATACACTGTTTCATTTTTTTGAAGGTAGCTGTTTCCCATTGTATTTTTTCACTATTTTTGTGAATACAAAACTTGTAAAAAATAATTTTTCCTATAAAATGGTACTACTTTGTGTTTTATACGATAGAATGTAACTGATCTACGTTGTTCGAAAGATGGCGTAAAATCTTGAATTTCGCCATAAGAGTTTTTTATCACTCTAAATCCCAATAATTAAAACAGAAAACTTCATTTTAGTGGAACATAATTATTGTGGAACTTGAAGACATCATCATTTATTATATTGGTACGGTCTTTATCAAAAGTTGTTTTAGATTCAATACCAAAGAATTTAGTTACAATTTAAAAAAAACACCTTTTATTCAAATGAAAAATACATGTGATTTGATAAAAGAATTTTTAGTTTAAGGAACATCTACCAATTAAACTATGAAAAAAAAATATGGGAAAGTGTATAATAGAAAATGATTAGTTTTCTATTGTACACTGCATTACGTTACATTCATTACGTTTTTCAACCAATTTAAATACTGATGTTTTACCCCTTCTGGACATTGCTGAATGCTGACGTAGTATCGCAGCCAGTTATTGCACACATGTAATACAAAGATATGATTTTGACATTTTGGATAAGCAGATAAATTCTTCGATGAATATACTTTTGATTATTCATGAGTATTACTAGGTTTCAAAAAAGAAACAGTCTTTATCAAATGGAGTTCGTGCATTCAGTAGCATTTTCTATTAGTTTTATTAGATAATTTTCTACTCAATAAAATTGGTAGGAATAGTTCACATGAAGATGCATCGGTTATTTCCTATATAAGAATCCTCATCTGTTGCATTTGAATCAACAATTAAACAAGATTGGCCATGGCAATTGGTACATACTAAAGAACAATATAATCCGACTTTTTTAAAGCCACAGTTTGCACTACAACCCTTTTTGCAATTACAAAATATAGTATATTAAGAAGTTTTTCTGGAGCAGGTGGGAGTAAAGTTTGAATTGGCTCCAAAATATTACTTATTAATTTCCAACCCCAGTCTTCAGGATACAGTTGATTGCCTATAACTATTATATGCTTGTTACTCTCTTGTTTGTATGTGTTTTCGATGCAATGCTTCAAACTTTTGCCAATAAAAAAATTGGGCGCTGGTATCTTAATGATTTTAGTTCATGACCAATATTAATGTTTGTTGAGCATATTTAACTTTAACGATGGGAAAAAATTAAAAATTGGTAAATATGTCAGGTTTTACGTAGGCTTCATTGTTGAAGCCTATTTTTACTATAATTTTCAACAAATACTGAATACTTTCTTAAAACTATTTTTATATTCATAACTAATAATAAAATCGCTCAACGTCATGGTTGGAATAGAAATTTCAGAAACTTGCTGGCAAAGGAGATCGGCCACTTTAATGGATTATTCGACTTATTGGAAGTCGAGTTATCGAGGTTAGACTGTATTTGCGAACTTTAACCTAGAATACATTTTTTAGCAGACATGGGATAGATGAGGACTTTTTTTTTTACGCTGTAATAGCGTACCAATGACCTATACCACAATTTATCTGTATGCGATTTTTTTTTAAATTAAAATGTCTATTTTGACCGGACGTAGTAGCCATCAAATGCAAATCAATTACTGTAGATACATAATGCTTAAGAATGTACTTCAGAGTAAATTTCAGAAAATGTCACATTTCGACTCTACACCATTTTGTGGAGTATATATCCACCATCAATAACAACCATGCAACGATATCTAATATATATTGTTTTTATAAAAAGCATCGATATCGTAAGATTTTTGGGGCTAAAATTATTTCCTTTCGTTTCTCTGTGTCTTAGGCAAAACATATAATGGCTCATACTCATGCTTTTCGAAAAATATACCAAAATTCTTTGGCTAAATCTAAATTTTTTTGAGATCTTACTAATATAATAAATTATGATGTCCTCAAGTTTTAAAATAATTACGTATTTTCCACTCAAATGAAGTTTTCTGTTTTAATTATTGGGATTCAAAGTGATAAAAAACTATTTTGGCGAAATTCAAGATTTTACGCCATCTTTCGAACAACGTAGATCCGTTACATTCTATCGTATGAAACACAAAATAGTACCATTTTATAGGAAAATTTATTTTCTACAAGTTTTGTATTCACAAAAATAGTGAAAAAATACAATGGGAAAGAGCTACCTTAAAAAAATGAAACAGTGTATCGTCGGGTGAAAATAGAACCTTTTTTGGGTTTCTGTAAATTTAACCTTTCTTTTTGGAATATATAAGAAACTTATTTTTGATAAGTGTATATTATAGGAAATTAAATTTTCTACGACTTTTAAAATCATTGTTTATTGATAGAACGAAGTTTTACGTGAGTTACGGCGATAGAAAATCGTTAGAACGTAATATTTTTTCGCTACACTCGATTTTACACACTTTTTGCTGATTCGTAGCTCCTTAACTAATTGTTGTACATAAATACTTTTGATACCAAGTTTGAAGAAAATTTTGTTTTCTACAACTTTGTGTCGAAAAGTTATATTCAAAAATGCGTAGGGGAAAAGTTATAGGCCAAAAACTGGAAAATGGGCGAAATTTCGAACGTTTTTTCAAGATGGCGGAAAAAGCAATAGAACGAGGATGACGAAAACTCACATTTATTACTACCTAGGGGTAACACACAACATATAAAAAAATCAGCGATACCGGACCTTTTGTATGGTTAACCCCCTTTTTGAGTCTCTATTCACTGGACTAAAACTAATTGTTATTAACTAGCTAACTAACTAAATCTAGGATACAAGTTTTAAAAATAAAATTGATTATTCATTTCAAAACAACACTAATTAAAAACTTGCACATTGAAACATTGAAAGTTATGACTGAAATTGTATTTTTACTGTTTTTAATTCCTCAACGAAGGAAAAAAATCTATAACTTATCTGTTTGAAACTTCAGAAACTGCGTTTAACTTTATAGTTAGTTTTAATGAAAAAAAATGTAATACTAAAAATTTAACAGGAGCCTAATCCAAATTTATTAGCCCTTCTAGAAACATAAAACGCAACAATGCAAAGCAGCTTATCTGCATTCATACAGGAAACACTTTCTAATCTTAATTTTTCCCAGGATTCATATTCCAGCAGGTATAACTGATTAAGATTAACTCGAAAAACAATACAAATTTTGATACCATTACAAGTCTATAACTTAAAATCTGTTTGAAACTGCATTTACTTTATGGCTAATTTTATTGTAAAAAAACAATGCAATACTAAGAATTTAACATGAGCTTAATTCAAATTTATTAGCCCTTCTAGAAACATAAAACGTAACAATGCAAAGCAGCTTATCTGCATTCGTACAGGAAACACTTTCTAATCTTAATTTTTCCCCGGATTCATATTTCAGCAAGTATAACTGATTAATTTTATCTCAAAAATTGCAATAAAAAAACCTGATACCATTAAAAATCTATTCTTTAAAGTGTGTTAGAAACTGTTCTTAACTTTATTGTTAAATTAAATTAAAAAAACAATACAATACTACGAATTTCACATGAGCCTAATCCAAATTTATTAGCCATTCCAGAAACATAAAACGCAACAATGCAAAGCAGCTTATCTGCATTCGTACAGGAAACACTTTCTAATCTTGAATGTTTCCCAGAATTCCTATTTCAGCAACTATAAGTAATTCAAATAATATTTAAAATTAAAAAAGTTCCTAAAAACCTAATGAATCTATAACTTAAAATCTGTTTGAAACTGCATTTACTTTAGAGTTAATTTTAATGTAAAAAACAATACAATACTAAGAATTTAACATGAGCCTAATCCAAATTTATTAGCCCTTCTAGAAACATAAAACGCCACAATGCAAAGCAGCTTATCTGCATTCGTACAGGAAACACTTTCTAATCTTAATTTTTCCCAGGATTCATATTCCAGCAAGTATAACTGATTAAGATTATCTCGGCAGCAGAGAAAGTTGCCATTGTGAGGCACGCTATTGCCTTCATTTAATGCTTCAAAAATGCCGAGGGCTTGGTCCTAGCATGCCTTTGCTTTATACAAGCGGCATAATCGTCAATCCTACTAATGGGTCCAGTGAAAAACAATCGTTGGTCTGGGATGCATGATAATGACAATGACAGTGATTGCGCCCTCTAGAAGGGAAGGGCGTAGGCTATATAGCCCATTAACCCGCTCGCCAGAAGAGACAGCCACAAGAGACACACAAAAAAGGACGCCACAAACACATAGACAAATAGCAAAATTTATTGACAGACACAAACATCCATGCCTTTACCGGATTCGAACCCGAGCAAAGCAGCTCCAAAGGCTAGTTAGTGGTCTGGGATGATTGATGAATCATTAGGTATAAAAATATTTTGAAAACTGATTTTTTTATTTTAATGTTTAAGATAGATTTATACATAGATATCAAAATATGTCTTTTATTTAGCAGAGCCACCTTACCAGTTGTTTCTTAAACTTTTTAAAAAATTAAGTTTTCAATTTTATTCTAACCAAAAAAGTATATATTTTATTATTTTATGTTTATGTTCTGAATGCTTCACAAATAAACATTTTGATGCAAGATTGTTCTGGTATCCCGGAACTTTCTACCTGACACCTTGGAATGTTGATTTACCACTTTATGGTGTATCAAAAGTATGGTTTACCACAAATTTAGTAAATTCAACCTTCAAATAGTGGTGGCAGTTACAATGTTTCAGGATTTCGGGGCAAGCTTCCCCAAATTTTTAAACGGTGTTCTTTTTACCTCATGGTTTGTTATATTTTTAAACCAGATTTTAAAGCTTGATTTGCTGCCGTTTGCCCCTCTCTGTCCCCTTGAATTATGAAAATAGAGGAATTAAGAGTTATTTTCTTGAAGGCATTATAGAGAAGCTAGTTAAAGATATATTCAATACGTTATTTTTAATAAATTGTCTCAAGAACAAAACCTAATGATAATTTTATTGGCATTATAAGTTTTCTTATAAGGTACGTATTTCAAAAATAATACTCCTTTGTTACGGTAAAAAAATGTATACCTAGCAGAAAAAAGGTACTTCAGAAGTTAAAAATATGTCGTATGCAAAAGAAATAAATTCATTTTTATAAAGTCATGCTAGAACACGATTTTTGGAAATTTGCCCAGAAAAGGAAAAAAAAAAGACTAACATGTGTTGTACAAAGTCGTGCAATGAGAAAAAAAAATGCATTGACTTTCAATGCAAAACATTAAACTTACATTTATAACATCATGTTTGTCACATGATCATGATCATCAACACTGCATTTTGGATATTGACATAAAAAAAGAGATAAAGCCCATATAAACACAAAGTTTTACTTCAGAAAAAAATGTGTTGACTTTAAAAACGAATAATTGTATTTTCACAGTAATTACAAGTTGTGTAGAACAATCAAATTGCCAATCAAGTCGTACCGAAAAAAGTTGTATTGACTTTCAATGCAAAACATTAAACTTACAGTTATAACGTCATGCTATATAGTACGTTTTGTATATTGACCTATAAAAAGAGATAAACCATGCAAACACAAAGTTTTACATCAGAAAAAAAAAATGTTGAAACGAATAATTTGATTTTCACAGTAATTACAAGTTGTGTAGAACAACACAAAAATTCTACTGCGTAAAAATATTATGTTAATGGTATGTCATCAACACAATTCTTGTATTAAAACCACTCAATATTGAACGAGTGACAGTTTGACACTTTATTTGTGTCCCACTTGTGCTGCTTGAACATAAATGTATTCTGAGATGACACGAAAAACAAATAACAATATGATTTAAAAGGGTCAGAAAAAATCAGCCTTAATATTTAAACTAAAGGTTTAGAAATTAAATCACAATTTAAGTGAAAAACAAAGTTTTAAGTATGACACAAGATTTTACTTAAAAAGTACTAAAAATACACAATATTGTACGATTGACAGCTTGACACTTATTTGTGTCCCATTTGTGCTGCTTGAACAGAAAAGTTTTCTGTGATCACAAGAAAAACAAATTAAAACACGATTTAAAAAGGTTAGGGAAAAAATCAGCTTTAATATTCAGTAAGAAACAAAATTACAATTTAAGTAAAAACAACAACAAAGTTTTAAGATTTAAAAGCCGTCGGTATTCTTAAGAATAGTATAAAATGATCACATCTTATAGTCGGACTCACTTTTAAGCACCCTGGGTTCTTAACCGTGGTTCCTTTAATCAGGGACCGTGACCGCTTTCTGGAGGCCTTTGATCCAGGAATGGCTCTCGGGGACCCTCTTTCTGGGCCCAGAGCTAATTACAAGAGTGTAATGGCTTTGGAAAGAGGTATTATTCCGCGGTGGAAATTCAAATCTGGCAACAACGGGGTAGACGCTGTTTTGTAACTCCCCATGGGTTTTTGGATATGTTTTTGGGGTGTTATGTTTATTTGCTCGAAATAACAGACTTAGAATAAAAAGTAAATTTTCTTTAGTTAATCATTTTTTTAAGTTAAGTTGTTTTAAGTAAAAATCTTCATATGCTTTAGTAAACGCATCAGGTTTTGTTTTAAAATTATTGTCAGCATTGACAATGCATAGGAGAATTTCTAGAAAAGGGTTCAATGACTATCACGAGAGAAAAATTTATTAGGGGAGAGCAGGGGAATCCCGCCACCTCGGGTAATGCCGCCACCCCTTGTATCTCGCCAGCGGTGTGTGTGAGAGGGGGGCTGTGAGCGCTGACCTGTAGCAGGAAACAAAGTAATTTGTAGTATAGACGCTAATGGCCGTGCTGTGAGTTGGTGTAAAGTTATTTAAAAAATACGGTTTTTAGTGATTTTCATCTAATCTTGAGCCTTTTGAAATTAAGCGATAAGTGACTGCTATCTCTAAGTTAGATAAATCAGTTATATATCATTTAAAAGAGTAATTATTTGGCTATTTTATCACGTCGTTAGTTTGGACGCTAGGCTAACTACCTTTCTTTAAATAATCCGTCTATGCCATTTTGTCTTACTGGGGTAATGCCGCCACATCACTCTGGGGTTATGCCGCCACATGCAAAAGGATGGCGGCATAATCCGTAAAATAGAAATGTCATATATTGGCCGTACAACCTATTAGTTTTCGTTAGTGATGTCACGTATCCAAAAAAGAGTAGCTGAACTGGTCAAACAGACCAACGAAACTTAAAAAAAACCCTGCATAGTTAGTTGCACATAGAAAGTTAATAAAAGAGCTGTATCCTGTAAAATTTACCATTCCAAAGTAATTAAACCTATTTTAGTTCTATATGTATTGCTTTATTATGTAATTTTCCATTATTTATAGATTATTTGCTTATAGGCGGCACAACCCCAGTGGTATGGCGGCATTACCCTAGATACCGGGGTAATCCCGCCACTGTGCGAGCTTTAGAAAAATGCAATTTTATTCAGTTTCTATTAAAGATTGAAATTTTAAAAAATCACTACAAGATAGGTTATGAACTGTAGTATGCTATGCTCATTACAATTTACATTAATTGCAACACAATTCTGCATGAAAATTCAATATCCCTTAAGGTGGCGCCATTCCCCTTCTCTCCCTTAATAGTTATATCTTCTGAATTTAACTTTAAAATTATTTCCTTCAATTTTTGTTTTAAATATGATATGTAATAAAGTAGAATATTATCTTAATATATAAAAAAATTGTAAAAATGTTGAAGGGGTGTTTCTTGTTTCATATATACAATAATACTCTAGTTTAATCGAAATTTATAGATTTTGTGAAATTTCTTTAAGTAAAATGATACTAATTTATGTATTGTTTATATATCTATAAATTCCTCATTTGAATTATTTTCAGTCAAAATATTGTTATCAGTTGTTCAAATATGAAATATAAACTTATAATATAATGTTTAAATAACTGTTACACTCAACTCTCAGTCACCATATTCTTTATTAAATCAGCAATGAAATATTACAATATTTTGTGTCAAGCTATATTTCATATCACCCATTGCATCATCGTGCTGCTAAGTAATCAATGTCAAATGTTAAAATACCAGGCAAGCTTCTTTATAAGATAAGATTCATAACTCTTTCAGTGTATTTTATGTGTTTCATAAACGTGAATGCTAGCTAAGTTTCCTAAGGCTAATTTTCCCTAATTAACGATATAAATGGAAATTTAAATCAAAATGCTAATGACTATCAATTCTAATTGGCATAACTATATTAAAAAAATATATATTGTTTAAATTTTTTAGTGAATAACTATAATATGGAAATTATGTCGAATTGTATCAAAATAATATATTGTTATCTAGGAATATCCCAATGCTAACACTTGGCACCCAATTTTGCACATTGTTCCTTTGAAATTTACTTATAAAATAAAATATACAAGTGTAAGAAGCATGAATGTTCAGATATATGTTTTAAAAGGAACTGTTGTGTCACACAAACAATATATTTCTGTATAGAAATACATGCTTAATATTTATAGTTTTGTGTCACTTATTGCTATTACAACTTATTATTTTTAGTCTTGTACAATCTGGACCTGCTCTAGGAAATCTCAGACTATTGGCACAACCTATTTTGGGGGCCCCTTGCTATATCACCCATGTATAAATTTTTTGTTACAATTTTATAGGCTTCCTTACAAACATCGATCAAAACAATAACGTCGGGTCAATTACTCACTTAAAATTGAATAAACAACAAAGTGGAGTATCAAAATATTTTTAGTTAGCTGTTTTTTTGGGGATTCATAGCATTTAGCATAATAGAAACCGAAATTTTAGGGCCCCTAAAAATATGGGGGCCCTAGGCCCGGGCCTAACAGGCCTTATGGAAGAGCAGGCCCTGTGTGCAATTCAAGTGACAAATGTTTCATCAAAGTTTAAAAAAAAACCCCACAAATATCTTAAATATTTAATTTTTTTAAATTGTTAAAAAAATCCTTAAATTCTGATTTTTCTCAAAAAATAATGCTGAAAAGAGAATGAAGATAATTAAAAAAGATAATTATATTTTGAGATTAATGCACATGTGGGAACATTTCTTTTAATATTTTTTAGAACTTTTAGCAATTACAACACTTGAAAGATATTTAATAACAATAAGAAATAATGAGTTTTGCATACTTCAAATGTGTTTATAATTATCTACATGTTGCAATATAAATGGTGTAACTGCATGCTTTCTTCCAGCATTATTTGTTCAAGAGGGATTGTCAGTCCCATAGAGCTAATTCCTTTTTTTCTCCTTTTTTTTGGAATCACTTTTTCCATCAGAGGTACACTCTTAAAACGAACGAGCGATTTTAACTCAGTCTGAGTTAATTTCACTCCTCCATTCTGGAAAATGCACTTACCCGGAAGGAGTGGATTCTTTGTGTGTTAAGCCTCCTACAGGATAACTCCAAACGAGTGACTTTAGCTCAGTCTGAGTTAATATTCAATGCTTTCCAGTGTCGAAAATGCACTTCTCCAAATGGAGTGGATTTCACTCTTTTGTTTTAAGAGTGTATTGCGTTTTCATGTTAGCAACGTTTTCCCCAGGTATGGAAATCAACACAGCATAAAAATGAAACAAATTTGAAACGAAAATGTTATCTAGTTATTTAAAAATACATTTTTGAAATTTTAAAATTCCAAAAATATACAGCAGATGACTATTTAAAACTCCATCAATTAATAATAAAGTAACCATGTTATTTTCTTTTCGTTTTTTTTTAAATGGATGTTTATGATGATTCCCATACCTGGTGAAAATAGGATAACAATGAAAAAAAAAATATTTTTCAAAATTGTTATTTCAAAACTAATGCATTATTTTTATGGGATTGACACACAGTCCCTCCTAAAACTGTAATCAATGTTAACACTTTCCTCAGAGTATAACGTCAAATGTAACGCACCTCGCTTGTGTGTCAAATTGAAAGCCTAGGATCAAATATTCCGCCAGTGTGTTACAAGTTTATACCAATGTTTCTAAGTAAAGGAATGATCTGTATGTTTGGCAAATAAATTTTTGTGTCATGTTTTAATTGGTGTTGTGTTTTAATTTGTTACATACACAATCACAAATTTTCAAGAGTTTAACATTAATTTTTGAGGAAATGTCCATTAAAATAATTAAACAAGGTTACGATACTTTTTTGGTCTTGGCAGGGTTATACTCAGAAATTACTTGCGTTGAGTTTAGAAAATTGTGCTTTCCCCAGTTGTTAAAACATTTCAACAAGTTTTTCCACTGTTTAATGTTTCGGATAAATAGCTGTACTAGTGCTACCTAAACCGACCTTAGGTTTGCAGTATACAAATGTTCTACGAGAAAAAGGGTAAATAGTTCTCATTTTTGAGTGCGAGAATCGAATGCAAAAAGGTATTTCACTTTCAATAAACAAATTCATTTGTTATTTCAAGACATAAATTTATTATTTTTATTAGTTTAGCTTCAGTTAGAGTGTAATTTTAATTATATTTTTCCTTCGATTTTGACGTAACAGGGCGCACGAATATCAGGGTCAGAGGAGCAGCCAATAGAAGCAGGCGAAATTTCGGTGCCAGCAGCGTTGTTTACGCAAATTCCTCCGCCTAGTACATTTCTCTGCTGCAAACTTAAGTCGGTTTTGGAAAAATGCATCAAGTCCAACAATAACATGAAAAACTTTATTTATTTATACATTTCCTTTTTTTTTATAATAATTTTAGTGAGTTTTCAAGTAGCTGGAAAGTAGTATATTATAATTCTTTTAGAACTTCTTGCTATAAAATATAACGGCAAAACAAATAAACCAATAAAAGATTGTCGCAGCAAATGAAAAACAATTAAAAATTAGTACAACAAATAATATACATATAAGAAATATACATATAAGAAACTAATGCAAGAAAACTCAAATCGAGGTTAATTTTTAGTTTTAAGGTAATCACATATGATAAGGTAAAACGATGTATAATCCTGCTAAAACAATTATTTTTATTTAATAGTCTAAAACTTTTTTTTTCTCCAATGGGACTGCAACATTGTAGGTCAAGCCTTTTGCAGACTCGGCATATTCTCCAGAACTGAGAGCCACATCTTGGCAACATCCAGGCGACTCTCGCTGCGAATTTTGACGCACAGGTTACAACGAATCTGAGCTCTCTGTGGTTGTTAAAGTATGTCGAGATTTGTTTTTGCTGGGAGAACCAAAGCCAAATGGGCCCCCTAGGGATCTTTTACATGCCACATAATCATATGACTTACGTGACCAAGATTTTCCCATCCAGAATATCCGACGACTCAGCCGGGTTCGAACCAACGATCTCCACTTATGATAAGGTAGATTTATGTATAATAATGCTAAAACAATTATTATTTATAATCAAAACCTTTAACACATAAATTGCAATTTTTATAAATTTTTGTTAGTGTGTAATTATTAGTATTTCCTTCTCTAAACTATATTCTTATCTTTTTAATCTATTTAACTATTTTATTTTACTATTACACATCAAATACCATAAACTAACATACACAGAAAGCTAGAGAAGCTATTTCCCCTTACATACTGCATTAAAACAAAAAGTCAACTAAATATTTCGCCCCGTGTTGGACTTTGGCCATTATTTGACGCAAACAGACAGCGTTCATTTAGAGTGATGAATGTGACATGCAATTGACTAGTGAACATGGAACGGCTTTTAACCAAGAGAGACTGCCCGGAGTTTATTATTGGTTGTTTAGATGTAACTTTCAAAGTATTTTATGGAGTTTTCTTAACTTATTTTATATAAGTAAGGCTTTTATGGTAAATGTTTATGTTTTAACTTGTGAGTTGATATATAAAAGATACATATTTTTAAAAATATTTTTTTTGATTAACAAATTTAAGAAGACATCGTGTACCATAAATTATGCCACAAGGCTTGCAGAAGTCAGTATTGGGTATAGGGTAGATACATATATATTCCGACTTGTATGCTTGATCAGAGACCTGCTTATATAAGCCTTCCTCAAGTAAGACAGGCACATAAAGAATGTTTACTGTCACAGAGAAAGGAAAGTACAGCAAGGGTGAAGGCGGGAATCGAACCCCCCACCCGTAACAACGAGCAGACTGCTATGGTAATGATCCAAACCACTCTGCCATCCGGGCCCTCAACTTAAACATACTTTGATCAAGCTCTTCATATTTTTTTTAAAATGTAAGCATGATCTTTGGTACAAAAGGTACATTACTGATATACACTGTTGATATACACAGAACTGTTACCTAGATTAACCCTTTGTATGAAACTATTCTATTGCATTATTTAATTAAGAAATATAAATCACAACAAACCAGCATTTTTTGCCAAAAAAGAAGCACAACGCCGCTTCCTTAGTATACAAATAATGAACGATTAAAGAATAACATAGTTCTGCATTTTATAACGTCATCATAAAAAGGTATGCTTATTTTTTTAACCTTATCTTTCTCTCCAATTCTTTAAATAGGGTACCTGACTAAAATTTTTTAATTTGCTTAAAATATTCCTATGCCAAAATATTAGACCCATATTTTTTGTTGTTGCAAATATCCCATAAAAAAGGGAAAAATTAATTAAAAAGTTAGGACGAAAAATGACTCTCGAAAACGTTTTCTGGCTGTCACATGGTATCTTTGATGTTACTAGTAACTATAAACAAACTTTGAAATAAGTAAATTAAATTAAATCATATTTAATAAGAAAACAAAAAACGCCAAGTTGATTTGTTTATACTTACTAGCGACGTCAGCCAAATTGACGTGTTTGTAATCACGTGATGATCATGTGAAACATGCCTTTTTTAAAAAGATTTTTTTAATGATTTAAAGATTTATTTCGCAAAAAAGGATACCCATTTGTTATTTTCGACTTTTAACTATAATTTAGATAATATTGGAGGGTATTTTAGCGATACACTCAAGTACCCTATTGTGCTATTTATGTTCCTACATCAACACAAGACACTCAACCAATTAAATATCACATCAATTCCACAAACCATTCAGGCATACCAAAACACGACTTTAAAATATGTCTCTATCTACCAACTCCATATCTCATCAACTAATCTCGAAAACTCAAACCAGGAATTTATTCAGCGTCCCTTTGATGAATAGCCTCGACACAGTGCGCCCCGTCCACACACTCAAAACGAAACTTCATTATCGTCGTTTTCAATTACGATCTAGGTCTCCAACTCGTCATTTGCACGAAGCAAGTGTAAATGATTCCTCGGAGTTAAGTATTCGCTTGCGAATTCCCGGTCAGGGGCATGTCATTGCGATAAGGGGTACTTTTGGAATAATGTAGAGCAACTTTGTAGCAAGTTTAAAATATAGGTTCAATTCGTAGTAATGTAAATTAATCGGGTATTGCTTTTTATATCACTGAATGCTGCAACTTTTGTATTTAAATTGGGGTAATTTAGCCAAGGAGGGTTACTTTTGCTCAAATATAAAAACCTTGCACTGATTTTTTTGTATGTTTTTATACTCATAGATCAAAGAAAAGTTGCTACTACTTAAAGAAAGAAAGCACATTTTTAAAATTGTATTCAATGAGAAATCATTAACTTGAAAAAAATTGGCCAAAGTTAACATTATTGTCCTTTAAATTCGTTGCCTTTAAATGTACCTTTGTCTTTTTTTAAAACAATATTTGTATTTTTGTCGCCTTTTCAATGTTTAAACTTTTGTTATGTAAACAATTTCAACATTCTTCAGTAAATTTTGAAGAATCTGAGTAGACATGTAATAAATTTTGTAAATTACCTTTATTGCAAAAGTGCGATAAGATAACTTTCATTATCCTCATGTTCAATTACGATCTAGGTTCGACTCGTCATTTGCATGAAGCAAGTGTAAATGATTCCTCGGAGTTAAGCATTCGCTTGCGAGTTCCCGGTCAGGGGTATGTTTGTTAGACATTGTGATAAGGGATACTTTAGTATAATGTCGAGTAACTTTCTATCAAGTTGAAAATGTGGGTTCAATCAGATAAATGCGAATTTATTGTGTTTATACATTCGGGAATGGAAAGTAATAAGATTTTTTTTCTGCAATTGTTAAGTTGGGTAACTTTGGCCCTGAAGGGTAACTTTTGCCCATGCATAAAAACCTTGTACTGACTTTCTTGGACATTTTTTTACTCATTGGCCTAAGATTTTCTTCTATATGAAAGCATATTTTTAAAGAGTATTTTTAATGAAAAGCTATTAGTTTGAAATGTTTGGACCAAAGTGGTCTTTTTCGACAGTATCTGAAGTTTGTTGTTGCCCTTAGATGTACCTTTGTCTAGTTTTGCAACAATAGTTGCATTTTCATCGTCTTTTCAATGGTCCGGAAAGATATTTGTGGTATATATATACAATTTAAAGAAACTTCAGGCAATTTTGCAGAATCTAAGTAGATATGCATTTAGTTTATAAATTACCTTTATTGCAAAAGTGCTATAAAATAACTAAACTTTCATTATAGTCATTTTCAATTACGATCTCGGTCCTAATTCGTCATTTGCATGAAGCAAGTGTAAATGATTCCTTGCTTGAAGTTAAGTATTCGCTTGCGAGTTCCCTGTCAGGGGTATGTTTGTTAGACATTGTGATAAGGGATACTTTAGTATAATGTAGGGCAACTTTGTAGCAAGTTGAAAATGTGCGTTTAATTCGTATTCATGTAAATTATTCGTGTAATTACTTTTTACGAACGTTGAATGGGGTAACTTTTATTTAATTTATCCGATCACCTTTTTTCAGCAAAAATCGTCTAAATATCAAGCATTTGTTTTTTGCATTTTAATATAAATAAAACGCTTAATTTTCTAAATCTGTTTCATTTTAGTTTCTAGTTTTTAATAGAACCGAAGTTATAGCACTTTAAAGTTTTTTTTTAAATTGTTTTTGCATTTTTTTTAAAAAACGTATTACGCATTACGCAAAACATAAAAACTAAAGTTCTTTATTATCAATTGCTCCCAAATTTTTACAGTAGTTTTGTAACACCATGAAGAAGGTTTCGAACACTAGAATCGTTTAAAACTATTAAGAATTGGATATTTTAAAACTATTTATATGCTCGTGACTCTCTTGTTTCTATGTGTTTTCGATATAATGCCGCAAACTTTTGCCTATAAAAAAAATTGGGCACTGATATCTTAATGATTTTAGTTCATAACCTATATTAATTTTTGTTAAGCATATTTAAATTTAAACGACGCAAAAAAGTTAAAAATTTGTATAGATACCATGTTTTGCGTAAACGTGATTTTTGAAGCATATTTTACTATAATTTTCCAAAAATACTGAAAAACAATTTTTTTATGATTCACTTTCTTAAAACTATTTTTATATTCATAACTAATAATAAAACTCTTCGAAAATCATGTTACTTATTACGTAAACACGTAAACTTTTGTTTATAACACCAGATACTAATCTTTCCATACATAAATATCCCTTGAGAGAAATATACGCTATCACAAAGTGCAAGCGAGCAGTCCGAGTGAATACATCTCGAAACCATCAAACTTAATTAGATAATTAGGAACCCTGCATATTTACAAAGTAAGTTATCACCTATTTAATAATCCACACCAGCCCTACAAATTACCCACTCCCAATTAAGTGACCCTCCCACATCCTATATACGCCAAGTAATGGTTACTCCCGTCCCCAATGTATGCATAGGTCCAGTAAGTGCAGCCTGTTCATTATTCATTAGTTTGCAAGTGGGGGGGTCCTCTGTCATTTTGTTGAAGTTCTCTTTGTTTAGATCAACGACTTGAAAATGGAGAAGTGAGTATCGAATTGTAAAATGACAGGTTGAGTGAGGTTTCAAGATAAAGCAAGGTGATGATGATGATGTCGTGTCCATGGATAAAGATCATATGAGACTAAAGGTCTTATAGACTACCTAAGCGATCTGCAGACAGTGGTCTTCGTAGTGCGAGTTGGTTATTTGCTGCATTTTGCCAGGATGGCAGGACAAGAGAAAGGATGTTTTGGATTTAGTTCCGAGTCGGGATAGTTTCTGCAGCTTTAGTATTTCCTTGTTCCATCGTTTTGGATTTCAATCCATTTGAAGTGGCGTGTCCTTAATCAAGTTACGGTGGTCGCAGTTACCCTATTGGTGTTGAATTCGCGGATTCGGTGTTAAGAAAAATAATGCTAATTTTTGCAATTAGCGCTTTTGTTATTTACATAAGTAGGGTGACCATTTATATACTTCAATTTGTAGTACAGTTTTATTTGTTATTATCTATTCAATGATAAAACTTGTGGAGAAGTAATTTAAATACATATTGTGAAAATTTAAGGGTGATTTCATTGTCAAAAAGTTAACTAGTGAAACAAATTTGGTTTGGCCATTCACAATGTCAAATTAAATATAATTTTTTATAGGTAGATTGATAAAAATAAAAATTTCAAAGATACATATGGCTGTACATCCAAATGTCTCCAAGAGGAATTGTCCTTCAACTAAGGACCTACAATTAAAGGTTACCATTGGAACATTCTGTTTGGCAGTGGATGCACATTTTTGGCGACTTTATAGCTTGCCGCTGGGAAAGGAACAAAAATTTCATTTCAATGTATTTTCTACGGTCATTAGTGTTATGTTTTTTTTTTGTCTGGTAAAAATCGCAAAGTTCATTACTCAAACTCAAGGGACATTTTATAGTACCTTCCCTGCTTAGTATTTCCAGTGAATTATGTAAGACAAATAAACTAATTCATTAAATCCTTTATTCCCTCCATTTCAGTCAAAGAGATTTATAGTAGGGTAGAGACTGAATATGCACCATGGACCAATATGGAGACAAGATAGGATGGCATATGGGGCCCGATGGGCGAGTGGTTTGGATCACAGGCCATAACGCTAGCGCAGTCCGCGAGCTGTAACGGGTGTTGGTTCGATTTACGCCTTTGAAATGGGTGTACTTCCTTTCTCAGTATCAAATTATAAATTGACTAGCCCTTTTGCCCCTCTATTCGTGCTCCGTAGTGATTCTTGGCTGCCAATGGCATCTCAGTACTCGTCGTTCCTCCACCCTTCTATAGAACTCTTTGATTTCAGTATGCTTAAAAATCTAACACCTTATCCGGGATGCCAAACTCACCAAGCAATTTCACTAAGGCCCACGTGACTTTTCTATAGCGATGTTCGCCCCCTTTGGGGTCCGCCAACGCTCTCACTGCAAGCATTAGGTTTAAATGGCCATTTCGGCCCGTGATGAGAGTTACGTAGGTGTGGGCAGTTGGTTATTCATTAGTATGTCTGCTTCGGAGTTGGGGGCAATTTGTCACTTCTGCCTCCTGAGTGCATGTGATATGGTTGTTGCAGTTAGATCAGCGTGTCTCCTGAAATAGGCCCTGTAGTTTTAAATTAGAGGGTGTCCGTAAAAGAATGTCCGAGGTTTAAGGGTATGTATTACAGGAGTTTATTTTATAATAAATATAACAAATCGTACATGAAATTGACGGAAAACTTACCTAGTTTCCCTATAAGTGCTCAATGTGTGCGCATTAGTGATGCAGTCCACATCCAAACGAAAATGCAATTCTTCCCATATTGTCTTTAGAAAGTCCCGGAGTAATGGAATAGGTGGCACTGCAACTGTGAAAACGATGCAGCGGTACAAGCGCATGCGCTTACCTGAAACATTTGGAGTTATTCTTTATTCGTCACTTCAACCACAACTTGCGAACGATTGCAGCTGATAGTATTACAATTTGAAGCTCGGACATTCTTTTACGGACACCCTGTATTATTACAATATTGTCATCGGTGGTTTATGAACATAATCTAAGATTTCCTTTCAAGAGTATGTCCTTTACTTGAATTGTAGATAGCTTAAATCCATAGTACCCAATTTTTATATTTTATTCATTTTCGATTGGACTGGGCTATGTTCACAAACGTGTAATTTAGCATTTATGGATCAACGTGTAATTTAGCATTTATTACTATTAATGGATCAATTAATGAAGCACCAAACTGCTTTGGTTCGACTGTCCACTGGACATTAAAAAACCCAGCGGTTTTCCGGTGGCGTTAAGACTTTCTCCATATGCACCAGATGCAACAGCGAAGAGGCCACCTCCTAGCATCTCTTGGCATACATTGGCCTTTCGATGGAGGATCTTCGACGAGCACCTGTTTTGGGGATGGAGAAGTTAAGAGAGAATAACCTCATGGATCTGATCTGATCCAGATCAGAGACATAGGAACGAAGAAGAAGAGATTATTAATAGAGCAATTGCAAATAAGAGTTTCCTTGCTGAAACAAAAAACGGGTCTCAGTTCTGGGAAATATGCCGAGTCTACAAAAGCGTAGACGCCAGTTAAGAAACCTCGTTATATAAAAAATATTACTCATTAAAAAAAAACAGCTGTCAATTTCCATTTAATTTCGCCACGTTTTGTAACATTACTCAATGAAATATGTAAATATGCTAGTGTTTTTACATCTAGTATCTCACTGTATAAGAGATTTCGATTTATAACTTACAACTTTAATTCACTTATGTCTGTTGTCTATTTCTATGAAAGTTTTTATTAAACACCCAAATTTAACACATTTTTTTACCTTCACCAATGAAAAAATCAGTTTTTAAACTAAAAGCAAATCCTAATTAAATGTACTAAATTACATAAGAAAATATTATTTTTTATCGCTTATATCGACATACAGCCCACATACGCTCAAATATTTTTCTGTCGGAATCCATAGAAACCGGACCCATCAGCCAATAACCTTAACTACGCCTCACAAAAAGCACATACGTCGCAATATCGTGTAATATAATACACAGGCTCGCTTTCATGCAATATACTTTCTTCCCAAGGCTTCGTGCTGAATCGAGTATCGTGCTGCAATTCAATTTCCTCGCCAGCATTGTCAAGTGTCGTGACAACCCGCAAAACTGCAGACGTCTATGAATTGGCTCCTATATGGAGACTGCAATAAGGTGGATAGTTTTGGCGACAGAAATTGAATCGGTGAGTGCAGAAACAACGTCAGTCACAAATTTCAAATTTTTCAGGAGGGAGAAAAAACGTAATAACTCCTCCTCTATTTCTGCACTAAACACTCGAAACAAACGTCCTGTATTTACGGAACTACTCAACAGACTAACGTAGTTTTTGCATCCAACACGCATCTTGCCTTTCTACGCTTATTTTCATTGAAAATGAGTTTTCGGATTTTTTTTTTTTGACTGAAGTGGTTTCTGCACTCACCGATTCAATTGAAAGAAATCTGAAATAGTCGCCAGGTCTGTGTGATGGGCCAAAGCTCAAACTTATTGTTGGAGGGTTTATAACCGCAATCGGAGATCAAAAAATCCATTTCAATATAATACATATAAATATTTTTGATCGAAATTAAATATACTAAAATTGGTATGGTATGTGGTACATATATATTCCAGCTTGTGTGCTTGTTTAGAGAACCGCTTATAAGCTTTCGTCAAGTTGGACAGACACAGAACGAATATTAACAGTCACTATGAAAGGAATAACACATAGACAAATAACAACATTTATTGACGGTCACAAACATCCATGCCTGACCGGGATCCGAACCCGATCCCAGCAGCTCCAAAGGCTAGTATCATAACGATTGCGCCACTGGGGCGGCACTAAAATTGGAATTACTGTTTTTTAAGTCATATAAAATAATTTAAGTAATAGTAAGTTTTATATAGCTATTCACAGAAAATAGCGACGCTTTTGTCAACAAAAAATGTAGAGCCATCTAAAAAGGCTCCAAATGCATTCTAAACACTCTAAACAAGCATCACTCTCATTGTGCCAGATTTTTTAATTGCAATGCAAGATTTTTCAATCTAATTTAATCGACACTAAAATTATAAATATTTTTTAATCAGACAATGGAGACATTTTAGGTCTGAATGGCAGCAAAAAATCTGAATGAAAATAAATAAATTCTGTGGGCTCGATGAGTGAATAAGTGTCTCTTTGGAAACGATAGGGACCAAGATCGAAGGAAAGGTAGTAATGAAACCTATAAAGATTACGTCACCTGAATTAGAGCATTGACTTGTTTCAAGTGACGTAAATTATTCAAATTTGGATTCTAATGGTGGTTTCAACAATTGGTGGTTTGACATAGCTTCATCCACTACATTGGTTAACCAATCAAGATCTTGTTTTCATTCCTTAGGAATTGTTTCTTTATTGTCTATATCATTTCTATTAAATAAATGCATTCGAATTCCGCGTACTTTTTATTCCACAGTAACCCTTTAATGCCGTTAGGGGAGAGCAGGGGAATCCCGCCACCTCGGGTAATGCCGCCACCCCTTGTATCTCGCCAGCAGTGTGTGTGGGAGGAGGGCTGTGAGCGCTGACCTGTAGCAGGAAACAAATTAATTTGTAGTATAGACGCTAATGGCCGTGCGGTGAGTTGGTGTAAAGTTATTTGAAAAATACGGTTTTTAGTGATTTTCATCTAACCTTGAGCCTTCTGAAATTAAGCGATAAGTGACTGCTATCTCTAAGTTAGATAAATCCGTTATATATCATTTAAAAGAGTAATTAATTGGCTATTTTAGTTAGGCTCGTTAGTTTGGACTCTAGGCTAACTACATTTCTTTAAACAAGCCGTCTATGCCATTTTGTCTTACTGGGGTAATGCCGACACATCACTCTGGGGTTATGCCGCCACATGCAAAAGGATGGCGGCATAATCCGTAAAATAGAAATTTCATATATTGGCCCTACAACCTATTAGTTTTCTTTAGAGATGCCACGTATCCGAAAAAGAATAACTGAACTGGTCAAATTGAACAACGAAACTTTTAAAAAAACCTACATAATTAGTTGCACATAGAAAGTTAATAAAAGAGCTGTACCCTGTACAATTTACCATTCCAAAGATAATTAAACCTATTTTAGTTCCATATGTATTGCTTTATTATGTAATTTTCCATTATTTATAGATTATTTGCTTTGTTCATTGGTGTGGCGGCATTACCCCAGATACCGGTGTAATCCCGCCACTGTGCGAGCTTTAGAAAAATACAACTTTATTCAGTTTCTATCAAAGATTTAAATTTAAAAAAATCACTACAAGATTAGTTATGAACTGTAGTATGCAATGCTTATTATAATTTACATTAATTGCAACGCAATTCTGCATGAAAATTCAATTTCCCTTAAGGTGGCGCCATTCCCCTTCTCTCCCCTAGTTAAGTTATGACAACTTTCTGAATGTATCAATGATTTCATAATAAACCTTGATAGATAAGATATACCGTTTTGTATATAAACTTTATTGTATGTATCAATGGCTTGGACTCTTTTTTATATAAAATAGTGCCGAATATCTAAAGGAATTTATTTGGCGAGTTTTTGGGCCTTTAAGGGAAGCCCTCTATGCCATCACTTGGGACACCTATTTTTGACCATACAGCACCTCCAACAGATTCTCGCCTCTGTGGCGGCGAACACCTATAAGTTGGCGAAAGTCCGCCGGCAAAGAAATTTCGGACAATGAAGTCTTTTCTGGTGATCATTGATTGTTCGTTATGGTCAAAGAACTTGTTTGCCAGAGAACTTTCTGGTCTTCGGCTCCTTTCAACACGTGTAATAAGAACTAATGTTTAAGTTGCAGAATTGAAAGTGAATCTAGTGTTTACTTAACCTCTTAACATACGAGCAAATTCCTGCACGCATATTCTTAAAAAATAATCTAAACATATACTTTACATGCAAATATATTCTAAAAAGTATGTTTTTAAAAGATTTTTTTTTTAAAAAATTATGTTAATAGTTACTTAGGAACACGCCTTAAAATCTAAAAATATGCATTTTTGTGCTATAAATGCAACAAAAAATAAGCCGTATCACTTACTTGTAGTTAACAGATTACTTTAACATTGTGTTTAATGCAAAATTAATTTTAAATTAACTATTAAAAAATAACTAAAATAATTTTTTAAGAACTCTAATATCATTGACCCTTGTTCAACTTAATTTTTTTATAGAAATGAATGACTGATACCTGTAATCAAAGGCTGAAAACTGATATTTAGATCGCCTTCTACCTGACCAGGTCAATTTTGGAACGACTTGACGTTTAAATTGTTTTTGGGGAAGTTTAAAATATTTCCCCAAATGAGGACGCCAAGTCGTAAGTGGTTAAACAATAATTATTATTTTCGCCAACAAACTTATCTTATTCTTCTATTTTTCTTCTTTATTTTATTCTGAAATGCACTGCGCTCCCTTTTTGATATCGAAAATGGAAATGTACATTTGATTAAATTCAGCAAATTATTATTTTCCTGTAATTTATTCATTATTTTTAAATTTGAATGTATATTCCTTATACTGTTCAAAATATATTATAAATATATTTTATTTTCCTACAATTTTTACCAACCTTCTGTCAATTTCTAAACGAGATACAGTATATGACGCTAGGGATTTAAAATGTCACATTTAATATTTGACTTTTGAAATTGAAAGCTTTTTGCCGTAGGCTCTGTAAGTTATTTGCACTTGATTCAACCATTTTATGCTTTACGTAGTATGGAATATCTGTCAGCGGTTTGCTTATTTAGTGCTATATTTGACTCATGGGCAAATAAATGTGGTGAAATAATGTTTATGGTTATATTAAAAAAAAAGATTCAATTACGTAATTTGTTTTCAACTTTTTATGTTTGAAATTTCATATAAATGGAAACTAAATATTATCCTTTTTTGAAGCATGAATTGGAAAATGATTTCATAACTTTAAATAGTAATACCTTATGTGGTTATCAAAAAAGTTAAAGATCATGGAAATGAAATATTTTTTTACAAATCACTTCTACAAATTTAATTCAAATTTCATCGTATTTGTACTTTAAATGAAATTTATTGAGTATGCTGTGGAAGAAAAAGTCTTTTTGTGAGCAGTTTGGATTGGAAGATGGAAGTATGATAAATTTTACACTGAATTTCATTTGTGGTGTGGATTAAAAAGCAACTTAGATTGCAGGTTAAAATATATACTTTTTATTGATAAACACTTTTTAAAAGGATGGTGATTATAATTCTTTTCTCATTTTTTTACTTTTTTTTAAAACAGTTTTTAGGAATTTCATTTAAAAATTAAGTTTAAAATATTACTTTAAATAGTTTATTAAGCCTGTTTCGAATTGGAGACTGAAGGGGAAGAACGGCTTGATTTATTAGGAGACGTCCCGTAATTGTCTGCTTTACAGACATTGGCGACAAGAAACAGTTTTTTCTCTTTCTTTTTCGCTTGGTTCATGCGTCGGAATCGTACAACGCGTGAATCTCGGTAAAAACATGTCTTGAAACAGGTATCTTTACAGCAGTTTAGGCGATTACTCGCTATCATCGCCAAAGAGGCCTGATGCGAAAAGTTTTCAACGAAATTAAGCTGTTTTTCCCCTGTACTTTCAATTATATCGAAATCCTTTATAATTAAGATAGTCATAATTTAAATATTTCGAGTACAACTGTGGTTATATTCCTCTTATTCATAAATGCATTTCAAAAGTACTTTCAGTTATTTTAAATGAAAGTTGCTGTTTCCTATATAGCATAAATTGCTTTTTCCTATAATATATATTTCTCTCATTTAATCCACTCTCGAAATACGTTTATGTCAGTACCACTACATAAAAATGCCCGTGACACCTGTAACTAAAGCACTGCTATGACATAAATCCCTCCAAATGCCTCCTAAACACATCCAAAGATCAGCCAAGCAATAAAAATACCACGGACTGTAGCAGAAAACCATCTACGAGCGTGTCAACAAGACCAATAGCCATTCAACCCTACATCACCTGGGGATTGGTCCATTTGAACCAGCAAAAGAGTTGCCATTGGACCGTTCCAGTTGAAATGAACCAATCCGAAACGGAGTGATTACGGTACTAACGAGATGCTACAAAACGGTCAAGTTCATCGACTTATATGATATAAATTAAGGGTCAGTAGCTGTAAGTGGGGACTAACATCATGCCCCAAGTCATATGATTTTGGTGCAAAGATTTGGTTTGTTTTTAAATACAAAAGCCGATAATTTTTTTTGTTCCAGTTTGTTTTATAAGTAACAATGATGTTATTCTGATTACAAGGTGTCTAAAAGCCAATTTATATAGTACTCAGAATTGGTTTCAAAGACAATTAACTATTTGTGTTTTAAATATAATACAAGGATTTTTTTTAAAAAAACTCTAATATCGTATTGACCCTCGTTCAACTTCAATTTTTTTATTGAAATAATTGACTGATACCTGTAATCAATGGCTGAAATCTGACATTTGAATCTTCTTCTATCGGAATTGGTCAATTTCGGAACTAATTAACGATCTAATTGTTTGAGGAGAGGTTTTAAAAAATGTGTCCAAATGGGGACGCCAGGTCGCAAGATGTTATGTCGCCGAAAATCACCAACCTTCATCGCCAAATTCATCTTGGTCCTCTATCCAACCCGTCTTCAAACCATTAGATATTCAAGTCTACTTCATTCGCGACGTTGGCCGAGTCTGGCTACTTTGCCGTGTAATGAGCCTTGGAATCTGTGGAGATTAAATCACTAAGGGAGTTGCAATCACTGCCCGATTGGGCTGTTGGACTCGCAGTTAGATGGAGAGTTGGGGATTTGCGGAGTGATTTCGTTTGGAAAGTGTACAAGAGCTAGTGAATGTTAAGTCCATTTGGACTTTGGAAAGAATAATGAGTAATAGTAAACAAGCTATGACACTCGTAAATAGTTAGTGAAGGGTCTTATCTATATAAGGAATGGTTCCTACTGAATATTGAACTTGTTTATAGAAAAAAGCATCTCTAAGTTGCACATTTTGACTTTGAAAAAGTGATAAACGTAAATATGATATGTCATCCGTGAATAAAAGTTGGTGATGGGCCTTATCTCTCTCGACAATAGTGGATATTAAATGTTAAACTAGTTTTACAAAGTAAGTATATTGTTTGTCGTATATGCGACCTCAAACAACACCCATGCTGGAAGGCCCTGTTTTGCGGGATTTGTGAATTGATTTCGTTTGGAAAGTGTTCTCGAGTTAGTGAATGTTAGTCCATAAGGACTTGGAAAAAAGCTGTAAGGAATAATAGTAAACATTATATGATATTTGCATGTTGTTGTTGATCGGTCTTATCTCTTTCATGGGAATAATGGATATTAAATGTTGAACTAATGTCATAAAAGAAGTACATTGGTTTGTCGTATACGCAACCTCAAATAACATCAACTCTAGATGGCGCAGATTCCGCATCACTACCACTTATCAAGATTATGACAAATATTGTAGTACGAGGGCTGTTTTTTTTCAACCTCCAATGGGCTGTAATAAAAAGACGGGTCAAAATACAAAAAAAATATTTTTTTTAAAAAAGTAATGTACAATACTGCTTATTTCTCCACATAATCAAACTGAGGAATAATGCTGAGAATTTGTCATACCGGTAAACAAGATTTGAAATACCCTCTCATTAAATGTAGCCGTCATTGATTGGGATGGAGTTGTGATGGTTTCATTAAAAAAAAGTAAATTTGGAAGCTTAACATAATTTTTTTTCTGTCCTCCCCCAAGCCTCTGCACTTTCATGCCTCATGCACATTCCTTATGGTGATGCTTTTAATCGCCCTAAACACTTGGTCAACTCGATGAACAATACCAGATTTAGTGGATATACGTTGCCATGTTTAAAATAAGGATAAATGTACGTTTTGAATTTTAAACAAAAAGTATATTTTCGGCGATTGCCGTACCATAAAACTTAATGATTTTTTTTCACAATCTCGAACTAAACATCTTAGCGAACATGTTAAACACGTAGATTTAATTAGATAAAATAATAATTTTGTTGACTTAACCAACATTGCAGAACTTACAATTTTGTGTTACAATGTTTTTCTTAGATTTTTATTAAAATTCATTAAACTAACAGTTTTTGAACGATGACTTAAGACTTGCTGTCAATAAAGCTTTAATTTTTAATGGCAAGAACAGGTAACAAGGTAAAACATCTGATATGAAAATATATATCTTCTTATATTTTCTTGCATTTTTAAGATAAAATGTCATAGCTGAAACTAAATTTTTATTTTCAAAGCAGTTTTAGTGCATATTTTCCTTAAATTATTAATGCATTAACAAAAAAAAGCAGTATTAGCTTTGACAAATAATCTAATTTATCTTTTGCAGTTTTAAAATTTTTAAAAAAGATCATGGTCTACACAAAATTATTCTCTATTGCAAAGGTTTTTTAGTTTTTCCGTTAATTTCATTTATAGAACTTTTCAGGTAGAACTTTTTTATTCAACGTGTTTTTATCTATAGTTGATAGGGTGGGGGCATTGAACTAATGCATTTTTTGTATCTTCTACCAGATTTAATACTGAGTGTGACTCATGGAAAGCATAGTTTTCATAAAACCAAAAAAAAAATGAGGTTCACTAATCAGATAAAAATATTATTTTTGTGCCAAAAATATAGAAATGTGTTGCATTATTTAAAGATACGTATTAATATATTTGTCATATTTTTTTGCGATTTTGTGTCAGATAAGCCATAAAATAATAACTTAAGCTTTAATGCATTTTGCAAATATCTTAAAACGATCCTTGAAGAATCCAACATTTTATATCAACTAACCAAATGATATACATCAACTATTTTACTATACTATTTTACTATACCATAACACATTTCTAAAAGTTAAAAATCATAATTATTATTTCATCTACAATACAATATTCTTTCTAAGATTTTATATCGTAGTCACCCTGGATCAGTTTTAATCAAGAAAAAACCCAACAAACTCCAATAACTATCACAAATAATTATCCCTTCAAATGAGGAAAAAAAAAATCTTCTACTCTCATCTCACACTCTCTGATCACTTTCGTGATAAGATGCCCCTAAGATATCTATTTTTGTCAATTAGTAATCTTTCCTCTGCGGATTTTCTGGAAACAAGTTTATAAAATGTAAAGTCCACTATAACATTAAATATATATTGTCTGAATTATAGTTATGGTGGTATAGTTGGCATCAAAGGCCGATTCATAACTGCATCAGGCTTGTGAACAGTTATGAACAGGGAATTTTTTTTTTTGGATTGGCTTTTAGCGAAAAGATAAGCAACTTTTTACCACCTTTATATTTTATGACCCAAATATAAAACTTAAATTAAAATGCAATGTGAATGCTTCGATTGTTTCAAATAAAGATATGTTTGAGGAAACATTTTGCATTATTTATTAAAGTAGTGTCTATGTATAGTAAAGTGGCTATGCTCTAGGCGATGATCCTCTCTACTGTATAATATTTTAATCGTTCCTGCTTGCAGGCTGTTTTCTTTCGTGTATTTAAACGGTAAAGAATATCAAATTTATGTGTTTCAGGGGTGAGAAAGGCTTTCAAGTTTAATTTATTTTATTCACGCATTACGCGTTAACAATAAATAAATAGCTCATTAAAAATGGCTAAATTTTGTTGAAATTTTTTTCAATTGAATTGTAATGTGTTTTTAATTATAATTTCTATTACCAATGAAAGGATCAATAAGTAATACAATTAAGAATTGATGCTTAAAGTATCCATGGAATAAATCTAACTAATTTACACTGCTCAAAACAATTAGGGGAGCACATATTTTAAAATCTTTCCCTCCCAATGATTCCATTGGGAATCATCAACCTGTGATTTTTTTCTGACTAAGTTAAATTCGCCACTTATGTATCGTTAGATACATTGTTAGATGGAAGAATAACGTATTTTGAAGAATTTAATATTTTTTTTATATTAATGAAAATATGAAAAATTTGGTATAATAAATTTCACTTTAAAACAGTTTTAGGAAATAAATTGACCCTAAATTTTTCATGCTTGCATTTTTTAGATGTTTAAAAATATATTTCAGCTATTTTTAACAAAAAAAGTTTCGAAATAATTATTGTTATAATTTATTAAAAAAATATTATTCCATTTCCCCCCTTTAAATGTAAGTATTAAAAACTTGAGATTTTTTCTCCTGTTTTTTACTATTTCATTTCGAATGCATAGTGAACCTATTTAACAAATTTTAGATTTATAGGATAAAAATTAAAAAGTTGGGAGCGAAGTTAAAGTTGGAATTAAAAAGGGCTCCCCTAATTGTTTTGAGCAGTGTACCATCACAGGGTAATTTCAAAAGTACTGCATGTGCTGTGAATGTATGGTGTAACATTTATTGTCTGATACCGGTGAAAATATTTGCTTCACTGGTCAGTTAGTGGTGGATGCACCCATTTCCTCTTTCTAAAGATATTGGATGAAATTGTTCATGTGACTTTGTATTATAGCCTTTTTTTGTAAAATAAACATTACAACACTGCGATGTATAAAAAATAACCGTAAAATATGCTGTTACTTTACAGGCATTTTTGCACCGACCTCTTCGAGATTAGTTCAGTATGAAATATCGTCGCACTAAAGCTACACGAGGGCTATTAGCGAAGGGAGTCGTATTTTAGACACCTGAGTAGGCACCGAACGCGCGCGCGTTGATGTTGAACACTCGTACGATGTCGCCTTTAACCTTAAGGGCGACATCATACGCAGCGTTAGTTATCTCTCTCTCTCTTTTGGTTCTACCTGTGTCTCTAAAGTTACACTCCTATTAAATCTTCAGTAGGATTCACCATTAAGAATCTCGATTAGCACACCTTTCTTCCGATTTTTTTGCAGCAGTCGCTTCCAATAAAAGTAAACAAACATTACTTTTTTCTACCTACAGAACACGTTGTTTGCTTTCAGAAATTCTTGGGAATCGAACAATATCGTGAGATTGTAATTAAGAAAAATACAAAAAAAAAATAGATCTGAGTGATTCGTGATGAAAGAAACTGAACCAATATGTGAAATATCGTGTACAATTGCAAGAGATAAAGCAAAACATGCTACGAGCTACGATTCACCACACATGCTACAATGCAATTTCTTATGTTTTGTGAAAATAATGTTAAAGAAATTTTTGATATATAATCTCGGAAATGGATGCCCAAATTTTACGAAACATTCGTTAGTTTTAACGAAATGATTCTGTGATAGATGCTCGGAGTAAATATTTTGTTAATTTGTGGTAAATGTGTTTGTGGAAACGTAGACGTATCGTGTATAACCCCTTGGGTATAACTGTGAGTGATAATCAATTTAACTTCAGACTTCAACTTCACCTTTAGGTCACGCACTCCATGTTTGAAAAAATCTAAATATTGATTTATTATCGTATGGGTCTTGTAACATACTCTGTTAAATTGGCAGACTATAACGCTGTATTTTAGAATCAAGTGTACAAAGGAACAAATCATCAGCAATATTAAAGCAACAATGCAAATCGGCAACAATATTCCAAATGTAGTACACATAAAGTCATGTGTACATAAGTACAAAGCTGCAACAATGTTAGAGAAGCAATACAAATCTGCAACATAGTTAAGGAAGCAATACAAAGTTGCAACAATGTTAAAGAATCAATATTAATCTGCAACAATGTTAAAAAAGCAATACAAGGCTGCAACAATATTAAAGAAGCAATACAATGTTGCAACAATGTTAAAGAAGCAAAACAAAGCTGCAACAATGTTAAAGAAGCAATACAAATCTACAACAATATTAATGAAGCAATACAAAGAGTCAACAATGTTAAAGACGCAATAAAATTCTGCAACGTTGTTAAAGAAGCAAAACAAAGCTGCAACAATGCTAAAGAAGCAATGCAAAGTTGCAACAGTGTTAAAGAAGCAATACAAAGCTGCAACAATGATAAAGAAACAATACAATTCTGCCACATTGTTAAAGAAACAATAAACATATGCAACAATGTAAAAGAAGCAATACAAAGCTGCAACAATGCTAAAGAAGCAATAAAAATCTGCAACAATGTTAAAGAAGCAATATAAATCTTTAACAATGTAAAGTTAGTACAAATCATCAAAACTGTCAAAACATGAATAAATCCGATGCTGCGATATTAATTCAATAATTAGCCATAATTTAAAAATGCATTGATGTTATGTGCTTTACAATCACATCTAACACTTACCTCAATTGCTTTTTAAAACAACCTACAAATTTTTCATAGAGCTTTAAAACCATTCGGATCAATATAACTTCAGACTTCAGATTCACTTTCAGATGAAACTCTCCATACTACAGAA
The DNA here is from genome assembly GCA_023701765.1 of Hylyphantes graminicola. Classification (NCBI taxonomy): domain Eukaryota; kingdom Metazoa; phylum Arthropoda; class Arachnida; order Araneae; family Linyphiidae; genus Hylyphantes; species Hylyphantes graminicola. The sequence continues at coordinate 49,539,542 of CM043112.1, read as the reverse complement.
TTACTTTCAACAAATCTTTGAAAATTAGATTTAAAATTCAAAGTAAGAAATTTTCCAGTGAAGGTTTCCACGCCTTCTAAGTTTCATATTCTTTCCTCTTTTGTCGATATAGCAATGATTTAAATCTAATATATTGAATCAAAATAGAAGTTTTAAATTTCGATTACTAAGTGTCATATATACGCATCAGAAATAATTGTCTTTGACTAAAATCAATGAAAATAAAAATAAATAAATATTCATTTTATTTACTAAAACCTTTTTTCCTGTAAAGGAAATTGTATTTTAAATTACTTTATTATTCAGAAAATATACGTATATTCTCCTATTTCTTTACATAAAAATTATTTATTTTTAAATTTTCTTTATAAAGACTGTATTTGTAAAGCTAAAGTTGAATTTATATGCTTTAAAACCCACCCTTAACGCAAACAAATTACCTCTGAAAACATTTAGGTCAACTTTAAAACACTCCAGACTTCCACTTCAATTTAACCATTAGATTTCAAATTCAAAGTAGGGTATTTTCCAGTGAAAGTTTCTACGTTTTACAAGTATCCTTTTCAATGTTATTCAGTAAAGATACCAATTTTGTAAATGCAATAAATTTATTAAACTAAAAGATTCAAATTAGCGAATATTTATTATTATCCCCGTCATAAGCAATTGTTTTAGTATAAAAAATCAATGAAAATAAATAAATATGGAATATATTTATTTTTATTTACTACAAAGATAGCTTGCAATTTTGATAATAATTTTGCTTTTACCTTTTATATTTATGATTATTAACGAAATATTACTTTCATTTCATGATTAATTGACACATATAAAACAAGTATTTATTTTATATGATATTTTCCTCATAAAAAGCTGTATTTTTAAAGCTAAAATTGAATTTATATACTTTAAAACCAACCCCTAACACCATCAAATTACCTCTGAAAACATTCAGATCAACTTTAAAACACTCCAAACTTCAACTCCAATTTAACCATTAGATTTTAAATTCAAAGTAGGGTATTTTCCAGTGAAAGTTTCTCAACGTTTTCCTATTCCAACGACTTACATATACATATATAAATCCTACCTATTTGGGGGAAACTGTTTCTGGGTTCTCATTGGGGACGTGAAATGAAATTACTTCGTCGAATCACGCAGAATGGCTCGAGGAATGCGGAGTGGAAAGGTTTTGGGGGATTGGGTTTGGAGTGTTCTAGAGATTTTTAAAGATAGGTGGGCGGTTCTGTGAAATAAATGATTTTTCTAGTAGCTGGAAAGACATGGCGATGCGTAGAATTACTTAAAGTATTTTTTGGAACAAATGGGTAAGGTATATTTTTTTTGGTTAAACTAAATAATTGTGGTCGGATTTGGCGGCTTTTTGAAAATGTCGCGAATTTGAAATGATAACAAACCCCGGAACTTGCCGAGATGGTTGCCATCTCAAAATGACCAAGACTACTCACTAATTTCAAAATGGCCGACTTAAAACAACAGAAAAAATTATTAAATTGGAGACCATATTTAAAAAAAAAAGTGGAGCGTTAAAATGACGAAGAATTTATTCAAAAAAGTAAATATAATTAATTAGAATCATTAAGCATATAACTTATAAAAGATAAGTATAAGAAAACTTCAATATAAATTATATGCATTTCAGATTTAAATAGTTAACAATTCGAAATTGAGAATGCAATTGCCAAATTTCGCCAAATGTTTCCATAATACCAATTTTCGGGTTACCTGGTTTGGCGTAAAATTGTCGGCCACGATTCTTTAGTTTAACCATTTTTTTGGAAGGAAAAATGGCAATTTATAGGAATGATTTGTATATACATATATAAATCCTACCTATTTGGGGAAACTGTTTCTGGGTTCTCATTGGGGACGTGAAATGAAATTACTTCGTCGAATCACGCAGAATGGTTCGAGGAATGCGGAGTGGAAATGTTTTGGGGGATTGGGTTTGGAGTGTTCTAGAGATTTTTAAAGATAGGTGGGCGGTTCTGGGAAATAAATAACTTTCTAGTAGCTGGAAAGACATGGCGATGCGTAGAATTACTTAACGTATTTTTTAGAATCAATGGGTAAGGTATATTTTTTTTGGTTAAACTAAATAATCGTGATCGGATTTGGCGGCTTTTTGAAAATGTCGAAATAATTACAAACCCCGGCACTTGCTGAGATGGTTGCCATCTCGAAATGACCAAAAATATCATCGATTTTCAAAATGGCCGACTTTAAACAACGGAAAAATTTATTAAATTGGAGACCATATTTATAAAAAAAAAGTGGAGCGTTAAAATGCCGAAGAATTCATTTAAAAAAGTAAATATAATTAATTAGAATCATTAAGCAAATAACTAATAACAGATAAGTATAAGAAAACTTCAGCATAAATTATATGCATTTCAAATTTAAATAGTTAACAATTCGAAATTGCCAATGCAATTACCTAATTTCGCCAAATGTTTCCATAATACCAATTTTTCGGGGTTACCTGGTTTGGCGTAAAATTGTCGGCCACGATTCTTTAGTTTAACCATTTTTTTTCGAAGGAAAAATGGCAATTTATAGGAAGGATTTATATCCACAGACATACACACAGACAGACTATTTCTTTTATTATTATAGACTCTTTCTTTTATTATTATATATATAAATCCTACCTATTTGGGGGAAACTGTTTCTGGGTTCTCATTGGGGACGTGAAATGAAATTACTTCGTCGAATCACGCAGAATGGTTCGAGGAATGCGGAGTGGAAAGGTTTTGGGGGATTGGGTTTGGAGTGTTCTAGATATTTTTAAAGATAGGTGGGCGGTTCTGGGAAATAAATGATTTTTCTAGTAGCTAGAAAGACATGGCGATGCGTAGAATTACTTAACGTATTTTTTTATTAAGAACTGGCAGTATGGTCTCGCCTTACTGGGAATCCGGTAACTTCGCCTTGCTTCCTTCTAGAGGCATGCTTATTTGTGAAAATACACTCAATATCTAAACTAAATTCAATAAGTGTTGGCGCATGCGCACGAAAAAAAGGAAATAATAACAGAGAATGGCGTCGAGCCCCTGTTACGGCCCGGTTGTTTTGTTTTGAAGCCCCTGTTATGGTCTGCCTACTTATTAAAATACACTCAAAATCAAAACAAAATTAAATTCGTGTTGGCGCATGCGTACTTAAAAAGCAAACACTAATAGAGGAGGGCGTCAAGCCCCCGTTTCGGCCCGGTCCATGTATTTTCAAGCCCTGTTATAGTCCCGCACTAACACGTAGATGACGTTTTTTTGAAACTAATTATATTTATTAAAAATCACAATCAAATACGAAAAAAACTAAGCCTCAGGTGCACACGTAGGTATTGAAATTAATCTATATTAAAAAATTTCGAATTTTTTAGAGCAGTCTAAGTAGGTCTTTTGCGATCCACAGACATACACACAGACAGACTATTTCTTTTATTATTATAGACTCTTTCTTTTATTATTATAGATATAAATCCTACCTATTTGGAGGAAACTGTTTCTGGGTTCTCATTGGGGACGTGAAATGAAGTTACTTCGTCGAATCACGCAGAATGGCTGGAGGAATGCGGAGTGGAAAGGTTTTGGGGGATTGGGTTTGGAGTGTTCTAGAGATTTTTAAAGATAGGTGGGCGGTTCTGGGAAATAAATGACTTTCTAGTAGCTAGAAAGACATGGCGATGCGTGGAATTACTTAACATATTTTTTTTATTAAGAATGAATGGGTAGAGTATATTTTTAATACCTTTCAGTCCCAGTGATGCCATTTGGCATCATCATGTTTATGATCAAAACTTAAAAGTAATAATAGGGCCGAGACCTATTGGGATTAAGTAAAAAAATATTCTAATAGAAAAAAATTTGAAGAATCGAAATATGTGCTTTTTGATATCATCAAGGACTATAGACGATCAGAAAAAAAAATCAAAAATTATGATGCCAAATTGTCATTGGGACTGAAAGAATTAAAGGAAAATGCAAATTTAGCTCAGAATTTCTTAATAATAATTTTATTAATAATATTAAGTTGTATATTGTTAAAAAGTTTATTGTATAACATATGTGTATCTGTATAAACAACACATCTGCATTTATTTTTAATTTTTCATTTGTTTTTTGCTTGAATATTTTTTTAAAAAAAGTTATTTAATCTTATTTGTGTTAAATTGCTGGATTTAAGTTATTTTTAATCGTATTGGTGCATTGCTACTGAACACTCCATCATCCGTAAATATCACAGGAGCGAATAATAAAGGGCAAAATCCCACCCGTCAAGCGATTTTATCTCAGTCTGAGTTAATTTTCACTCCTTTCGGTGTCCAAAATGCACTTTCCCTATAGGAGTGGATTTCACTCTTTTGTTTTGTTAAACTTCCAACAATTTTAATAACAAACGAGAGATTTTAAGGCAATTAGGAGCGATTACGAGTGGTTAAGGAGTTAATTTTCACTCCTTTCCAGTGTCGAAAATGCACTTATCCTATATGAGTGGATTTCACTCTTCTGTTTTAAGTGTGTAGATTATGGTTTGAAATGTTCTTTGTCCAATAAATTTTTAAAAGCTTTCTTAAACATTTAGAATGAAATGCGTTTACCTCATCACATAATATAGGAAAAAATGCAATTTCACGTACTGTAATGTATATATAAAAATTATTTTATCTATTTAACTTTTAAAACCCTTCAAATAACCCTTATATATCTCAACCCAACCTATATTACCAAATCACCCCTGCATTCTTGGCGATGAAAAGGCGATTTCCCGCCTCGTCAACTTCCAATCCCCCATCGGGATCCAATGCAATTTTAATTACCCCTCTTCCCGGTGCCTTTTGATGGAAAACAATATCAGGACGATTGCGACTGGCCTCTTAACTGGAACCGTAACTTGTCTTCCGCACGCCCCATTACCCTCCTAATGGGGGGTGAAGAGACAGATGGCGAAATCGTCTGCAAAGATCGAGAACCCTCTGTTCCATTCAATGAGCAATTAGAAGGTTTGTTTTTCTTAGAGAGGATTCTGTTTTTTTGGCGATTTTTCTTGTATGGGAGTAATTATGGTGGCGATAAAGACGCTCGTTAGGCGGCTGGGGAGGGTTATTAGTTAGAATGTATGAGTTAAAAAATATTGTAAGAGACTTCAAATTTTTTTTTAAAGTTTTTGAATAATAGTGATTTTGATTATATTGCTTGTTTTGAGATACTCTTTCTTGCCAATAAACTTCTAAGTATTTTGTAAAAATATGCATAATTTTAAATGGGCGGATACTAAAGTTTTTTACAATTTACGAAAAAATATATATAATATAAAATATTTTTTTTTTACTGTCAGTGTCATAATTTGAGATACATCGTTCTTAGTTTTATCTAACCACAATGTTTAACTACACGTGATACTTGTTTTACGAACTAATTGTTTGCATATAACGTTTTACGAACATTAAAATGACAGTTAAACCTGTTTTGGAGGTCCGGAAGTCCGAGTGCTTTGGACCATTAAGCTAGGAGTCTGCGCGCTGCAACGGGTGCGGGTTCCGCCTTCGTCCTGGGTGTACTTCCTTCCTCAGTGACAGCAGAAATTCTTTCTGTGTCTGTCTTACTTAACGAAGGCTTATAAAGCGGGTCTCTGATCAACTACACAAGATGGAATATATCGGCATCTACCACTACAACTTGTTTTGGGTAAAATTGTTTACTTAATTTATTTTTTCATGTAAAAATTATTTTGGCTGTTTGAATATTACAATTCACACATAACTTTGAACGTAAGAGAAATCATTCTTCCTTTTCACCAATTATATGAATGAAAATGATAAAGTCCATCCCAACTTGAGAGATTACATAATACATTAACTTAGAATGCGCCCTCTAGAAGGGAGGAGCATAGGCTTCATAGCCCGCTACACACTCCCCAGAAGTGACACAGACACAGGAGACACACAAAGAAAGGACGACAAAAGCAAATAGACAAATATCAACATTTATTGACGAACACAAACATCCATGCCTTACCGGGATTCAAACCCGAACCTAGATGCTCCAAAGGCTAGCTCCGGGGAGGCAAAATTATACAATAACTTTCATTATTGAATCCCATCAACTTTTTGTACATGTAATTCTATCAAATTACCTTTAAAAACACACAAAAACATGTTATTTCTTTATTACATCAAACCTTTCTTCACCCTTCCCTTTAAAAACAACCTAATAATACCCCCATAATAACGTTAATTCATAAAAAGTCAAACCTAAATCGAAGCTGATAAAAAAGTAAGAAAAAAAACACGATTAATTTATCTGCCTCTTCTTTTCTCTTATCAGTATCATTATGTTCCCTCATCTAATCCTATGATACTGCCTTTCTAATGTTTTAAATCATCCAAAGCTATAAAGTTTTTTTCCTAAGCTGTGTAAAAGAAATTATATTTTTTCCTCGGTATCTATATGTATTTATGATTGTGTTAGTCCAAAAGGAACTATGAGATTTACTATGAAATTGAGTTTTTAATTCGGACCGGAGCCCTCCATTGAAGCAAATGATAAAATGACATTTTTTTATGTACTTTTTTCACAAAATCTATTGGATACTTTTTAATGAAATTTTGCCTGTTGTTAAATGGATGTTTAACTATACTTTAATTGAAGATTTTTTAAAATTTGTGTTTGGTTTTGAAATTATATTTTTTTAAAGTGAAGCTGGATATTTTTTACCAAAAAAAAAAAAAACCCATCCATAATATTAAAAAGGGGAGAAAAAGTAATATGGCTATAGTCGAATCCTTCCAGCAGTTTTTAGAAACCAACTTCTTAAATGCGTATAAAAAATTTCAAGTTGATACTTACAGTGTAGATTTTGAGAAAAAGGTTCATGAACATTGAAAAAGTAAGTTTTAAAATATAAGCATTTAAAGTAAACAATATGACTGGAATTTACCTCAACAACGTTTGCTTAAAAAATAACTTTCAGTACTCGAAACTTCTAAAGTAAGATATCGTTGAAAAGCTAAAAATTTCGTATAAAAAAAACACTAAAAACATTGAAATGTGTTTTAAAAAAAAAACATTTGGTTCTGGTTCCCCTTAAGTAACGGTACTGTATTTTGCCTTAGTATTTATTTTGTGGGTCTTACAACACACTATATAGATTTGAAGATAAATTCAAAACTTATTATTTGTTCAATATGTAATGACAGGATTATCAATAGCATTACTTTTAAGTTTAATAACAAGTTATTTTCAATACAGTCTAAACTTTTTATTGTTGTAAGCGTTGTGCAAAGATATAATTGTTTCAAGTATGACAATTGATGTTTCTAACAATAAGTGCCAGAAAACACTTTATATTGTTTTTATGAACTAAATTCATTTGAAGCCTAAATGTGCATAAATGAGTAACGAAAAAAATTGATTTGATTTTGAGCAGAAGTAACAAGAAAAGAAATTCAGTTAAAAAAGTAACCATCATCCAGTTCAAAAATAACCTGCATACTTTAATTTGTTGGGGCATCTTATAAGACAGAGGCCATTATAATTATATTAATTAAGATTTGTTTTAAATTATAACAAAATTATCGAGAAAATATTATTTCATTCGATTAAGAAACATTATTTGAATTTTTTTTTTGTTTCTATGTTGTTCGCATTTAGAAAGTAAGAAAGTTTCAAATTTAGCAAATATCACAAAATATTTTTTTGTTCTTGGTTCCTTTTCAACAAACACAATACACATAATATCAAAGACGAAAAAAAAAGGTATTTTTCTCCGTTTTGCTGCACTTAACTTTTTTCCCCTTCATTCTGATTTGTGACTGCAATTGCATTATGGGAATTATTTCCATAATTAAGCTTCCTTAAGTGTTATCCAGTGTTTGTTATGAATAAAATTCTTAGAAAATGGGAGTGGGGTTGGGTATAATTTTTTTTAATATTCTTGGTGTTTACATTAGTGCTACTACTTCCTGTTTTAATTTGTTCTTTTTGGAATGTTGAAAAAATGTTAATTTTGAATTTTATTGTTTTTTGTTTGGGTGGTGTAACTTAAAATTAATATCCATTAAAGATCAGTAACGCTTTTTTGTTTAATTAATTGGATAATGGGTAATTTTTATGGATTTTTTCTGTATATTAGATAATTAAAAAATAATGTTATCCTTAAGTTGCAAAAAAGCATTTCTACTGTTGATAATAAGTATGAAAACATTTTTACTATTTCAATAGTATGACTTATGACTTTCTTGGTGGGGGGCAAGATCGCCAAGCACTGCGACTTTAAGTCTATTGTACTAAGCCCCAGAAATGACACAAGCACAAGAGACACACAAAGAAAGAGACGACACAAACACATAATCAAATAACAACATTTATTGACGGTCACAAACATCCATGCCTGACTGGGATTCGAACCCGACCCCAGCAGCTCCAAAGGCTAGAATCATTTCAATAGCAAGTGAAGGAGATTTCGAAGTTAATACTAGTAAAATTTAACTTATTTAAACATTTTAGCCACTGTGTTCTAATTTCTATTTTGTTTTAAGATTTTGTTTTGCTTGTTTATTTTTTAAAAAATTAAATTGGTTTGGTTTGTAGTTTTCTGGCAGTCTGTTTTTAATAACGACGAGAAGCCGTCACTTTCGCACAACCAAGTACATCCCTTAATAAATTTGAACTGCAGTGTAGTGTACAAGGTCAACACCTGAGCTGACCTCCAACGGAACTACAATCGGCATCGTATGCTTACACTGTCAAACCATTGGCTCCGTAGATTTAACTGCACGTCGACATCATTTTATCATAATTGCTAACCGTAGCATTATCACATTTATTACTATATAGAATTTGAATGAATTGTTTTCATTTAAAATATTCTTATGTGCAATAAATTGACCAAGTATATTAACTATTATACTATAAACAAACTATAAACTAACTATATGCAAAACAACTAACTATTATACAAAATAATACATTACCATACTTTTTTTGTTGAATAGAAATACGGCTTTTCTTCTTGGATTTTTTGTGAAAATGTTTTCTCTTGTTGAATAATTGCTAAGGAGAAATGTCGTAAAATGTTTACACTGTTAAAAATTTAGTGCTTGGTTTTACCAAAATTTGTATAATAGTAGCTGCAATGACTATGTGTGGTGAAATAACGTGTTTGAACACATAGAGATAGAAAAACCGTGCGTTATTGCCCATCTAGATTGGAAACGGAGGGTCAAAATCTGTTTCCTTTGAACACCTCAACGTGGCGACCAGTTGCGTGGAAAATGACAGTACTAAAATTGTTCTGTTTTTAGAAGATGCTATCTTGGAGTTGGTGGCTCTTTGAAATTTTTTGTAGACCATAGTTGTACTTTTATGATTTATGAATCAGGATCATTTTTTGGATAATCTATTCAGTAAAATAATTTCAACGTCAGAATCAATTTTGAATACATTTTATGATTGGTTAGGCTTAACGATGAATATAAAATCAATAATTTCAAATTATCAATAAACAACTATGCACATTTTCGGTTTCATAATAATATTTTTGACACTCACAAAAAGAAATTCGAAATATTTGCAGTTATCAACTAGAATCAACTCAACAATCATGATTTTTTAAAAAAAGAGCAATTTTAGTACTGATTTTTCTACACCAATCACCGCCATGTTGAGGTGATGCTTGGACAAAAAAAAATCCCTTTTGTTTCACCATTACGTTTCTCCTCTAGATAGTATGTGATGGCGAACGGTTTTTCTATCTCTATGGTTAACCCTTTCAGTCCCAGTGATGCCATTTGGCATCATCACTTTCAATATTTTTTTTTCAAAATGTTTATGTTCCGTTATAACATCCAAACACACATCATTCGATTCTTCACACTTTGTTCTATTAGACAATATTTTACATTAATCTCAATAGAAGTCAGAACTACTATTTTTTTTATTTAGAAAATAGCCAACAAGCGTTTCACCTGATTTTTTATAAGTTCACTTCAGTTCCACATATTTAAAACACAATTTAAACTATTTCGGTTAAAATAATTACCATTTTTTAATAATATGGTCAGATACCTTAAAATATATGATTCGAAGTGTTTTTAGGTAATATATATATATATTTATTTTGCATTTTTTCACAGTTAAAAAAATTTGGCATTGTTTCAAAAACCATATAAAAAGTTTAAATGATTTTTTTTTCTTATGGAACTCGTACATTTGACCCAAAATAAGCTTATTTTGTGAATATCAGATGTTTCTGTAGTGAATTAAATTTTTGGGACTGAAAGGGTTAAACCATTCCTCAGATTTTTATTTCCAAAATCTGAAAATGGTTCAAACAAATGTTGAATATATTTTAAACATGTAACTATACAGTCATTGTAGCTACTTGAAAATTATTTAACTGTGAGCATGCATATATTTAAAACTACTTTAAGATATGTAAAAACCTATACAAGCATCCAGTATTCTATAAATTTTTTTACAAAAGATATTCATTTAAATAAATTATAATTTGCACACCAACATAAATTTAATTAATATACCCTCGCTATCAAATTCTTATTTTTTTATTTTTGAGACTTCATATAACTCTGATTTACATTACAAAAGTAGAAATAATGTGTAAAGAATACGTCTTCATTTGAATTCTATTCTTAATAGAATTCACTACATTAAAAAGGACTTCATATAAAATCCCGAAGAATATATCTAAAAATGTATTCAATTTAAAAAATAGAAATCGTCATATTTTACCATTTTCGCTAAACTCCCTGATTCCCTGATTGTATATTTTATGCAAATGCTCCAAATTCAATATGCCTCAAATTTTCTGAAATCTGTAGGCGTTCGAAATTGCAGTACCAAGTCTACAAGGTGCTGTTTAAAATAAAAATATATCAGTTAAACTTTTCAACAAGTCAGATTCGATCAAGTTTGTTCGACGACGCATTTTTTTGTGAGAAAAATGTTACTTCAAGAAGTCAACGTAATATTCTTGTTTTTGACTTGTTGTACTGGTTTGAAAAATATCTAACTGGTGTTTTTAACAAGATTTTCTATTTAATTTGTAGTTGTGGTAAATTAACAGACTATGTCGAAGGATTTCAGAGGCAAGAAACAAAATTGTGAACTTGTGACAGCGATTCAATCCAACAATCAAATTTAAAACAATAATGTGAACTCTTTAAGACTATTTAAAATAAAGCATACATCACGGAAATTATTGATACACAAACTCTGTTTCAATAATTTGTCTTGATTTCAGTCTTTTTCAGTCAAATGTACAAAAATGTTAACCTGTAATAACAATTCAATCCAACAATCCAAACTTATAACAGCCCCCTAAATCTGAAAAAAATAATTAAAATAAAGAACGAATCAACAACACTGCTGAAACATAAATATACTTCAAACATAATAATGCACAAATTTGAACAATGTTTAAATTTGTCAAAATATTCAAATTCGCTAGAACAATTAAAAATGATAACCTGTAATAACAATTTAATCCAACAGTCGAAACTTATGACAACAATCCAAATCTGCAACAATAATTAAAATAAAGAACAAATCAGCAACACTGCTGAAACAAAAATATGCTTCACCGACAAAAATACACAACATTTGCAACAATGATTAAATTTGTCAAAATCTTCAAATACGCTAGAACAATTAAAAAATGATAACCTGTAATAACAATTCAATCCAACAGTCGAAACTTATAAACAATCCAAACCTGAAACAATAATTAAAATAAAGAACAAATCAGCAACACTGCTGAAACAAAAATATGCTTCACCGACAAAAATACACAACATTTGCAACAATGATTAAATTTGTCAAAATCTTCAAATACGCTAGAACAATTAAAAAATGATAACCTGTAATAACAATTCAATCCAACAGTCGAAACTTATAAACAATCCAAACCTGAAACAATAATTAAAATAAAGAACAAATCAGCAACACTGCTGAAACATAAATATGCTTTACCGATAATAATACACAACATTTGCAACAATGTTTAAATTTGTCAAATTATTCAACTACGCTAGAACAATTATGTTAAAATTGAAGCACTATTCATCAACAATTGTTAAAACATGCATATCTATTATAATATTAATTTTGCATTAATTTACGCCACCAGGATATTGTATCACGGATATTAACTTAAGGCCAAAAATTAATGTTAAAATATTATTTTACTATAGAAAATGTTTGTTAACGTACAATTCAATGACTTACAATTCTTTAACTAATAGTTCTGTTTAGACAAGTCTATTATTTTATTACTTTAATATTTCATAGATTCATTTATTTTATAAAACAAATAGGGTAAGGTGGGGTAAGTGGGCCATTGGGGCAAGTGGGCCACCCCCCTGGCATTTCCCGAATTATGGACGTAAAAAAAAATGTTGCAATATTTTTACGTATTTACCCCAATAGATGCAGGAAACATTATGGCATCATTTTCACTTAAGTATGTAACAAGGTACAATCCTTTTTGTGAAAATTTTTAAAATTGCATCTTTTCGTAATTCACGCCATCATACTATTTTTAAATTTATTTCCAAATGGTTCATGATACAAAACAAAATGTTATATATTTTGAAAGCGTATAAAACATAGTATCTTTTTGTAGTGTCATGTACTTGTGATGTTGATAAAGTTAAAAGAAAATTGGGGTGGCCCAGTTGCCCCACGTTTGGGGTAAGTGGGCCACCACAATGGCGGGGTAAGTGGGCCACCCCTGGCCCACTAGCCACAACTCTTTAATATACTTTAAAAAAGTCATATTTACTGATTCATAGGGTTAGTCATATACACTATTCATAGACCTATTCATTGACATAGGCCAGTTTAAAATCTGCAGCCCTAACATTTTTTTACACTACATGCAAAAATGACAAGATGAAAATTAATGTATTTTTTCTTGTAGTAAGCTTGCAAGCCAGAAAAAGTTGCTATGGGGGAACTATTAAGGATACATCATTACTTTTTTTTTTCAAACACTCAAAAAATCATGTAGATTATTCCACTTGCCCGGCCTTATCTCTACCAGTTATGTGTAAAAATATATTAGGGGGGTGGCCCACTTACCCCGCCTTGTGGGGCAAGTGGGCCACTCGGATGACCAAAATGAAAAACATATTTTTTATATTTATTTTTTGCCAATTTGTGTTAAGGTTGTCATGGGTACAGTAATAACATATGAAAGAATGGACCACAAAAAAAAATAAGTTGTTAGGCCGATTATATCCAGTGATATGAGGGTCTAAAGTTGAATTATGCCAAAAAGGTGGCCCACTTACCCCACCTTACCCTACTATTGTTTCGAGAGTATACTGGTGGAATGTCACGTTGGTATGATGAATGGTTAAGTTATCCCATGGTCATGGTTTCACTTTTAAAATAACCCATTACATAATTTATCTTTTTCGTGTATATACGAAGGATTAAGTTCTGAATGACTGACTGTTTCATGTATTAACACCTATCTGAAAGTATTGGAAGTATAGACCAAAACAAAATTTTAGGAACTTATTTCTTTTGTACTAGGAGGACGTCATTGAACGATTTATTAAATTCTCACCCGAATAGAATTAAGGAGGTGAAACATTAGCCGGTTTCAAAAAAAGAATGGCATCACGCATTTTTGTAGGCATATGATGTATAGCGAGGCTCAGTGGTTTACCCTACTAAAAATGATAAATAGAGATCAATACAAAAATCTATTGACCTAAGTACAGCTTTATTGATGTGTACTTACTTCTAAGGATGTCTCTATTGTTATCAGTAGAAGCTATTGATGTCAGTAACCTACTGATAATATTTCGTATTGATATCAATAGAGCTCTAACGAAACCAGTAAAGAAAATATCAGTAAGCTACTGATCTCAAATGACATCAATAGGTCTGCACTGATATCTATAGAGATCAGTAGAGATTTGCATGGATATCAATAGAGATCAGTAGAGATTTGTATAGATATCAATAGAGATTGCTATTGGTACCAGTAGGCCATTTCCACATAAAAATTTTCTATTGATCTCTACTGACCATTTTTAGTAGGGTAGTGGTAGCGCTTCGCATTGCCACGCCGCAGGTCCGGGGATCGAATCTCGGATTAAACGAGGTTGACCCTTCCTTTCATCCCTCGAAGGGGTCGATAAAATTGATACCAATCATGCTTGGGAACTAAACACTGGGGTTTCCTGGGGAGGCTGACCCCCTTACAGGGACATATGCCTAGCACCCCAGAGCCTTAGGTCAAAAAAGCTGAAATGGGCACGGCAGGCTTTGGCTCAGTAATGGGATGTTGCGCCTAGGAGTTTAGTTTTTAAATGATTTTTAGCAATTGTCATCTTTTACAAACGTAAAATCATTCATGCTTTCACTTCTGGATTTCTTTGGTGGTTTTCGAAATTTGTGATATGACACTGTAAGCTCCACCTACTACATTGGTTAACCAAGAGAGACTTTGCATTCATGTAGAATTGATGTCAATCAAGACGTAAAACATATCTCGTGGGAAGCTGACCCGCTCCATTCGAAACTTTAAGTCCCTGAGACTACATTCAGAAATACAAAAAGTGTTAGTTACAATTACCTCAAACCAACAATCCGAACCATTGTCGAGGCATTATAAAAGAAATGCAAATTTCAAAATCCTTAGAGAAAAGTTGCCAGCGCGAGCAAGAAAAATATGATTCATAGACTAAAATTATTCCGAACATCTGGGTCTTTTTACAAGATTCAGTTTTCTAGAATGTTCTAGAACGAGAAAAAAATGGTCCTCTTATCTATTCGAAAACCACGGAATTCATTTTTCTCTGCAGCATTGATTAGATAAAGAAGAGGACATAGAAAACCTTCCAGTTTTTTAATCAGTGTACTCTTTTATTATTCATTACTATGCATTCGTCGAAAAAGGTTTTCATTATCGTTTGCGTTCAGATTTAAATTGCAAACTCTGGCAACGGGTAGTGAAGACAAATGGTTGAGGTCCTCTTATCTGTTGCTCTGTTTAGAAAAGTTCTTTTTTTTTTGTTGTTCTTTTGTGTGTTTTTATTCGAATTTTCGGCGCAGTTGCTTGATGAATAGCCATTTTTTTTATTTTTGGTGTTAGCACATTTTTCTTGGTCATTACTATTTTAATAGCACTCTGTTTGTATGGAAAATAGCTAGTTTAGGTTATCATTTTTAATTGGCTTGTTTTAGGTGGCGTAGTTCCTAGAAAACTTTCATTATTGCATTTTTTTTAACGGTGCTTCGATTGGTTCTTTGATCCCAAGTGACATTGATTGGTTCAAACGAATACATAAATGTTGAGAAACAAAAAAGAATTATAAAAAAAAATGTGAATTATAAATGGTATATGGTAATGCGGAATTATAGTAATCAAAAGATTGTAAGCTCGAGTCTAATGTTAGCTTTGTTAACTTTTCCAATGTTAGCTCCTGCTAACTTTGATATCAAACTAAAAATGATTATTATAAAATATTGCTAAACTGTAAAAAAAAATCGTTGTTTTTGCAGTTTAAAACTGTCAACTTTGACGCCAGTTAATAACTGTTTCTTTGCAGTTTAAAATTGTAATTTTAACAGGAAAAAACTGTTCATTTAGCTGAGGAAAACCATTTAATAGTTTTCCCCAGTTAATTGAATAGTTACTCCCTGCTAAAATAAAATACCAAATACTAGCTTTCACGACCGAAGCTACTTTGCTGCTGTGGTGTTTGTTTTCACCATTTTACTCTGTAACTGTTAAGTGTTTATTAAAATTAAGTTATGAATGTGATGAAACGTCCGGTATCTAAATACACGAAAACAAATTAATTTATTGAAGTAAAATCAAAATTATTTTTATGCATTCAAACACTTAAAAAAACATTCAAATAAATTCGGATTAAGCAAGAACTCAAAATTAAAATAATACTTCATCTCCTTCCAAAGCCTTTAAGATTAATTCATCACTTTTTCAAACTTGCGTTTTTCATCTCGACTTCAAAATAAAACATTTGCTATGCCTCATCTGCATTTTGATGAGGGAAAACCTACCAAGTAATTGTTTTCTTGCTTCGCATAGCGTTTTGAAATATTTCTCCTAGAGGTTCTTCATTTTATATTCATAACTCTAGATTTATTCCTGATGAAATACGTTAAATTTCGTCTGACGAAAGAATTGTGATTTTGTAGAGGTGGATTTTAATATCATTCTATTTTGATGAAAATGCTCCTTATAATCAGAGGATTGGTTGGTTGGTTGGTTGGTTGGTTGGGTGGGTGGGTGGTACACATATATTTTCAGGCTTTTGTGCTTGGTCAGAGACCCGCTTATAAACCTTCATCAAGTAAGATAGACACAGGACACATGCACACATCCATACGTGACAGTTGCTGACATCTATCGCTCCCCACCTCCACAATTTAGGCATGTCCCTGAAAGGGAGGGAAATAGTCTTGAGGAACCTGTACCCATGGGAAACTGAGCAATGACCGCCCACAGGACTTTCGGACCCAGCAGATTTAACGAGCACGTACTCCGCATATACTCGGTGGGTTTTCAATGACCAGGACTCGATCGCGGGACCTTCCGATCCGGAGATCGAGACTCTGACCACAGAGGGTGCCCCACAGATCAGAATCGTAGGAGTTTTGAGTGATGCCAGCTTTAATGTAATTTAGATATATGAAGGGTTTATTGTGATAAAAGTAAATTCTGTAGAAAAAAAATATACACACGTTTTCGAAGGAAATAAAGATTATTACGGATTTTGCTGTAACAATTTTTTTTTGCTTGCTGGGATGAAATTACCCTGTTGAAGCGATTTGTTTAACAAACAAGACGGTTCCTGGTACTTGATACTGTATGGATGGTAGGTACATATATATTGCAGCTCGTGTGCTTGCTCAGAGAAGCGCTTATAAGCTTTCGTCAAGTGGGACAGACACAGAAAGAGTTTTACAAGCTTACAAAGAGACACACAAAGAAAGGATAGCCTAAACACATAGACAAATAACAACATTTATTGACGGTCACAAACATCCATGCCTGATCGGGATTAGAACCCGACCCCAGCAGCTCCAAAGGCTAGCATCCTAACGATTGCGCCACCGGGGCGGCCCCTGATACGGCTGTGCGGTGAAATGCTTCACCTTTTTCGGTATTTGAATAAACCATTTCTCCGGTTTTATTTTCTATACCTGTAGTTTAGCCTAATACCGAAAATATGATTAAACATTTCCCCACTCAGCCAATGCAAATACTAGGAATTATCTTGTTAGCAAAATTAAATTTTTAACATTATAATAAGGACTTAAATATAATTCCCTACGAAAAGTTTGGTAAATTATAGAATTTCCATATAGATTTTTAAAGTTTAGATTTAATATTTTTTACTTGCATATAATTTTATAATGTCCAGTTTGCAAGTTCCGGAATTATAAATTCATTTCCTGTTTTTTTTAATAGTTTTATTCTGATAATAATCAAAAATAATATTCAAATCAATTATAAATATTGTGTAAAAAGTTTTTTGACCCATGATAAGAACACCACGTATGTAACTAAAATTAATTCTTAAAAAATGTTTCATTTCATGTGCATAATTATTTTGTTTATTACCCTTTACAATCCACAAAATACTTCAAAACAATAATTGAGATTCATCAATAGCTCATTACAAATTAAACAAACCTTTTCGTAACAAAGAAATTCTACCTGAAGCATCTCGCAATCTAGTTTCTAAAGAGACAATTCTTATTTATTGCTCTGAGATGATTTATTGCGAGTCACCAAACGAGCAAAAACACGGGGAATCGGTAAACCCCAGAAAGATTACAAAGTGATACTTGATATGGGATATTTTTTTTATTATTGAGGATCTTTCATTACATATCCTTTGATGTGAAGTAGAAGTAATCAGCATCGTGTATGGAGGTTAGATAAAATGTAGATGCTGTCTGTGGAAAAATAATACAAAAATGAGTTGTTAATGTGAAGCCGAAATGTTTCTGTGATGCACCCAACTATCAGGCCGGTTTCACACAATTGAAGAACTTATAAAACGTTCTAAGTGACATAAAGGTGAAAACGAGAAAATGAACTTTATAGTTTTCCGTTTGCACTTATATCTGTTGAAAATGGTACTTTTAAAAGGTAAACACAAACAAAACTTAAAGTGTATGAAAAAGGTGTATTTTGTTCATTATGTTCATTGCCACAGAAATCTCAATTATTTCAAAAATGACACTTAGTATGTTCTTAAAATAAGCTCTTCTATTGTTGTGATGATGTCTGCTAAACACTTTAAAAAATAAGGAATGTCACAGAGGAATTTTATGCAGCTGAACTGCAATTTGTTTACTGGACATGTTCTTAGAATATAACTAAGTTGAATAAAAAAATTTGTACAATCCAACATAAAACCGAAAAAAAAATTCCTGGAAAGTCGAAAAATTCCAGTTGAATTCGAAAAACAGGATGGTCCTACCAATATTTTTACTTATTTCTTAACTGCATGCTCCTTGGTATGGTTTCAGCCCGTAATCTAGGTAGGTAGGTTAGTACAAGTATTTTCGGGTCCATGTGCTTGATCAGAGATTCGCCTATACATCTTCATCAAGTAAGACAGACGCAGGCATAATACTACCTTGATCAAAATGTTCCCGGAATAACCACGTGAAGCGCTTCTATAGTTTCGATTTGAGTTTTGATTTTTTGAATAAGTTAGTACATCTGTTGTTGATATTCCCTCCAAATCTTAGTGTCATAGCTTGACATTTGCAAAAGTTACGTATCCAAGAGTGCATCTATCTCTGTGTATGTTCTCGATTTTTTGGAAATGGATTTAAATTTGCACCAACGAACTTGTATCAAATTTTGCTGACGGATCCATAGGAAAGGTTCTATTATCCGCTATCTCTCTTATGGTTAATTTGCGGTGATTAACCAGCCTTTTTGCGGTTATTGACCTTTTATTTTATCAATGTTTTCATCGGTTTTCGATGTCGATGGTCTGCCACTGCATTCAGCATCTTCGATTGACTCCCGACCACTTTTGAACCAATCGTTCTGCTGGTAAACGCTCGGTTTCTTCACAGAAACGTTGCGGAAACACTTTTCTAACATTTTCAACTTTATTGCGCCAATAAATTCATTTTTGAGCACTGATGCACGTGAAAGCGATCCTTCCGTTGCAATCCCTTACTCTTAGACTCTGCTTCAATATTTCAATTATAACTTCTCTGCTTCAATATTTTCCAAGCCAATCGTTTCCCTCTTATCCATCCTCCATCATATCAAGCGAAATGCTGAGTGAAAGTAATCAACTATTGTAGCTATGGACCATTTTTCTACATGAAAAATATAATCTATTAGGCTTTGATGTTGAATAGGATCTGTGTTTGTGTGATTTGATATTGTTTGTTTGTGTTTCTTCTGTGGCTTGGTTCCTACATTGTAACTTTGGCTTGTTTATGTTTTTCTTTACTTTCAGTTACCTAAGATGAGGTTGAAAGTAAGTATTGCGATGTTGAAATTGAGAATTTGTGTTTTCCTTACCTAAAGGAAATTTCGAAATATTTTATATGAACCAAGTTTGTAGCGGATTATTGGTACTAAGGCAAACAATTAATTTTTTGTTTACAGTATGACATAGTGGTGAAAATAAAATCTCTTTTTTTTATTTAAAACATATATGATAATTTCCAATAATAAATGACACAGTTTACGGAATCGCACCTTTAAAAAACTATTTTTCTTTATGACATATAGTTATGGAAAAAAACACTATAAATTTTTCTATAGAGATCGCTATTTTTCTGCTGCTGAACACCTGCAACAAGGTTAATAACATAAAGAAAAGGATTCTGTAAGGGTCGTTTTATTTTTGCAGAAAATCTATACAAAGAAATTAACATACAAAATGGCTACGTGAAAGTTTATTTTTTGGAAAGACATTTATAAAAAAGGCGTCAATATACATTAAGAAGTTATGTTTAAATCGTTTTTTTAAAAGACATTTATAACAAAGAAATCAACATACAGGAAAAATTCTGTAAAAGTCGTTTTTCTTTTGTAAGACATTTATAACAAAGAAATCAACAGACATGAGAAGTTCTGTAAAATTCGTTTTTCTTTTGTAAGGCATTTATAACAAAGAAATCAACACACAGGGGAAGTTCTGTAAAAGTCTTTTTTCTTTTGTAAGACATTTATAACAACGAAATCAACATACAGGGGAAGCTCAGTAAAAGTCGTTTTTCTTTTGTAAGACATTTATAACAACGAAATCAACAACAATGTCACAGGAGAAGTTCTGTAAAAGTCGTTTTTCTTTTGTAAGACATTTATAACAAAGAAATCAACAGACATGAGAAGTTCTGTAAAAGTCGTTTTTCTTTTGTAAGACATTTATAACAAAGAAAACAACATACAGGGGAAGTTCTGTAAAAGTCGTTTTTCTTTTGTAAGACATTTATAACAAAGAAATCAACATACAGGGGAAGTTCTGTAAAAGTCGTTTTTCTTTTGTAAGATATTATAACAAAGGAATCAACATACAGAGGAAGTTCTGTAAAAGTCGTTTTTCTTTTGTAAGACATTTATAACAAAGAAATCAACAACAATGTCACAGGAGAAGTTCTGTAAAAGTCGTTTTTCTTTTGTAAGACATTTATAACAAAGAAATCAACAGACATGAGAAGTTCTGTAAAAGTCGTTTTTCTTTTGTAAGACATTTATAACAAAGAAATCAACATACAGAGGAAGTTCTGTAAAAGTCGTTTTTCTTTTGTAAGACATTTATAACAAAGAAATCAACATACAGGAGAAGTTCTGTAAAAGTCGTTTTTCTTTTGTAAGACATTTATAACAAAGAAATCAACATACAGGGGAAGTTCTGTAAAAGTCTTTTTTCTTTTGTAAGACATTTATAATAAAGAAATCAACATACAGGAGAAGTTCTGTAAAAGTCGTTTTTTTTTGTAAGACATTTATAACAAAGAAATCAACATACAGGGGAAGTTCTGTAAAAGTCGTTTTTCTTTTGTAAGACATTTATAACAAAGAAATCAACATACAGGAGAAGTTCTGTAAAAGTCGTTTTTCTTTTGTAAGACATTGGTAACAAAGAAATCAACATACAGGGGAAGTTCGATAAAAGTCGTTTTTCTTTTGTAAGACATTTATAATAAAGAAATCAACTTACCGGGGAAGTTCTGTAAAAGTAATCATGCCTTTGTAATGTCGTTCTTTTCTTGTGGAACACTTATTTTAAAACACTTTATTTTGATGAAAATGAAAAAGATTCAAGAAATTGGCGGTCTGCAACAAACGGATTGTTTTGGCAACAAAACACAGCAAACATAATTAAAAGACTACAGTATTCACAGCTAAAAGACCAGTATAGGCAGATAAGATTACCTTTGAAACAGGGAGCGTGGGTAGCCTAGTGGTTAAGGTCTCGTTCTCGGATTCGCGATCGAGTCCCAAGACCAATGAAGACCCAGCGAGTATATGCGGAGCACGTGCTCGTTAAATCTGTGGGTGCGGAAGTCCTGTGGGCTGTCATGGCGTAAATTCCCAGGGTTTAGGTCTCTGGAGACTATCTCCCTAAGCTTCTAGGTCATGTCTAAATTGCGGAGGTTGTGTCTGTCTTACGGAGTTTGTCTGGATGGAGTTTATAAGTGGGTCCCTGACCAAGCACACTCCTGAATATATATGTCTACCAACCAAACAACGAACCTTTAAAACTAATCCATTTGGCTGTTTATGTACATTTTTGGCAATTTCATCCCTTGCGCTCACAAATTAGAAAAATATCGGGAAAATATGTTGAAAATTAGCTATTTAGTTATCTAAAAGAGTTACTTATAAAATTTTAGTCTATATTAATTTATTACAGATGAAATAACTGCAAGAATCTCCATCAATTATACTACAATCTTCGTTGAAATCCTTCAAATAAATAGCTTTTATACACATGCATGTACAATTTGAAAATGCCTTTTCTTTCAAGATTTATTTCAAATTACGCTAACGGTAAAAAAATAGCTAATATGTTCAAACAACAACAAATTTTTATACTTGGATCATAAGAAAAACAATATTTTTCAAAGATTCACCAATTCACTGCATTTTTTTTTAAACTCAATATTTCCTTAAAATTTTTCATTCATTGTAACAATCATTTAATAATAAAAAACACAACAATCAGTACCGTTTAATGTTTTATATAAAAAAATCCACACATTAAAAACATCTTACGTTTTAAACATCGACATCAAAGTGGAACCCTTACATTTTAATTAGAATTATTATCTCAAGTCTCTGTAGAGTTTCCCATTTTTCTTCTTCAACATGCATTGCCTAATTGCTTTGAAAAGAGAGGTTCGAGAATTACGTGCATCTGTTTGTTTATTTTCGAAAATGTATCTGGAGGAGGTAAGAAGTGGCAGGAAATGAAGCTTGTTTGAAATGAGCGTTGAAATTGGTGCTTCAAGTGAAGTTCTAATCGCTCTTGAAATAAGCCCAAAGTAATTAGTTTAAATAACGTCACACTAGCGTTTAATGTTTTTTTTAAAATCCACACATAACTGATTTACACGAGGACGTTGTAATTTAGAACCACAGTCAAGTGACGATTCGACAATTGAATAGGCACCCAACACAACCGTTATGGACGACATCGTACGTAGCGTTGGGACTTTGGAGCATATATAACATGCACTTCTTCTAGATGTATTATTAGTAGTTGCACTATTTAGGGTGGACGTGTAGTTTAAAGGTCGGCAGCTATTTTGGTGATGCCCTAACCTGGAATGTTTCACAAGCAATGAGAAAATTTGCCATTTTTTTTATCAAAAAGTAAATAGTAGTAGCCTCATATTGCTTCAGAATCTTGCATACTGTTGTTGTTGTTGCTGACTTATTCATCTTGGTCCGGCCGCAGGCGAGACGAAAGTCTTCACGAAATCAAAGACTAGACGAGAACTAGAGTTGAGATCAATTTTTTCTGGACCAAGAAACTTTAAAATGTGTTAGGGAGAAGCCAGTGCAGATTTACATTTGTGCACGTTAATTAGGTATTCCCCCCAAGTTCAAAAGAGAGACACCAGATATGTCTACTTATGAACTTATTTATCTCACATACCACAATCTACAACAGCGCTAATTGTTTTCATTGCTGAATTGAATTTTTGTTTGAATTTTAGCGACAGATTTTTAAAGATCAGTATAAAAAAGTTGCAAACAGAAATCCAAATTTAGATTCGAAGTGTGGTTTACGAATTGATTAAGTAACTTTCAGATTTGCTTCACTTCTTTATCGCCAAGTATATTCCTTTTAATCTAACCTCTATTAATACCTTACATCGGTAGAACACTATAGAAGCACTGTTTCATTCAGGGTTGTGTGTTCTTTAATTAAAAGGAAAAGAGCGATGGAATATTTTACAAAGTATAAGTGAGAAGTATTGAAAAATTATGAGTTTGTTTCTTGAGTTTGAGCTTGTAAGAGTATATGTTTCTTTGAATAAATATTGTGAGGCGATATTTAATGTTTGATTACGATCTATATGTAAATGTTTAGTGTTTTTATTAAAATTCTAAATAGGAATTTTGATAACTTATTTGTTTTATTAAGGAAACAGTAAGCACCTCAAATGACACCGAATCAGTTTCACACATAAATTTTAACTTTCGAATGAACACGTGAAGCTATTTTTATAAAGAGGTAAGTTTGTTAAGTTAAGAGGAGGCTAAAATCAGAAAATTCTGCTTAGAATTACTTTTTTGCATTTGTGTTTGTATGCGAATAATAAATGCACAATATTACTTACTACTCAAAAGGCTTAATTATTCCGATCATAATTGGAACTATGTATCATCTTCAAAACATAATTAGTTTTCAAATACTATTTAAAAAACAAAATACAAAGGAAATACTACGCAAAAATAAAATATTGGTATTAAGAAGTTTATTATTCATTAATAAATGTTTAAATGTAAATGAATATATGTACAAGGATATTAGAAAGACATTTTAACAATTCCTACCAAATAAAGTAACAGTTAAACATTTTCCCAACAACAACAAAGCAATTATTTGAAATTATAACTTGATTAAATATAAATTTCAAAAAGATATTCTTTGAGAACTATTTTCATTTCATCAATAAACCCTTCCAATTTTATTTGAATTATCTTTGAAATTATAAAAAAAAAAACCTATTGTGATAAATAGCGCGAGTTGTTTAAATTGAAAAAAAATTAAGAAATGCTTCAGTATTAATTATCATCGTTCCAACCAATCTTTAATTCAAATAAATTGAAAACGACAAGCAATTATTCACTTGACAACAACAATACACTAATACAATACAATGGAATAATTTCTAATTCCATTTAAAATAACCTAAACAATGGTAACATATGAACAACACTATCTTTATTTCAACAATAATAAACCCTTCCACATTTATTTGAATCATCTCTAGAGCTACAACAAAAAACAAATCTGTATTATGCTGACATGCAAGTAGTTCAAATATTAAAGGTTGGCGCTTTATATCCCTTTCCGAAAATCCTCGCCAAGTATTCTCCAATATTTTCCTGTCACAACGCGCATTTGTAACTGGAAAAAGCTTCCGGACTTTCGCCAAGCCCATTCGTCATACTTTCTTGTATTCTCGGTGTGAAATACGGTGTTGTTTTTGAAAGAGCAGTTGTTTATTGTGGCTGTGCTTTTTATAATATTGCTGTACCGTATTGTATATTACACTAAACTTTGTAATATCTGTATGACTTTTAGTTGATATACATATATTTTCAGGCTAGTGTGCTTGGTGAGGGACCCGCTAATAAACCTTCGTCAAGTAAGACAGACACAACACACACACATGCGACATATGCTGCCATGTATGGCAGGCCACCTCCATACTAATAACTTTAGATGCATTATGACTGTAAATAAAGATAATTTAACAATCATGTGATACTATTGTCATATTCTGTAGTATCTATAACTATCAAGGGTATATCTATGGGGATTTGCCACCTACAAAAGCTCTCTTAACGGTAAGGATGTAGAACTTGTTTTCTATGTTTTTACCGCCATGTCGTATTTACCTAGCTGTTTTATAGCACTCGTACTCCTTCGCATCTACTTCTCAACTAACTGTGAAAAAAACCCTTCTAATTTACCATCACAGACAGATGGTCATACAAGTTCCATTACCCTATGCTGCGAATTTACCCATGATTTAAAATTCTTCGTTTGGTAATGTGGTTCACTGGAATGACTGGATGAACCCATTTGCTTTCAATAGACTCTATTAAAGTGAGAGTTGATGAAATATTACTCACAAAGGGGCCCCGAATGAAGGGTAACCGCATAATGTATGCAATTTCACAGATTTTTTGTTGCAAAGTTCTTTGAGGGTCATCTCACACTATCCGTTTTTAAGTAATAAACTTTACAACATATTTAAATTTGCAGCACAATGTGAAGTTTCCACTGTAAGCACCATAACATAACATAAAAAATTGGTCCAATAGGGAAGGTCGTATTCCATGTAGCCCGTTACCCTGATGTACGCATAGAATAACAGACGTATACTGAATGTAAAAATATTTTTAAAAAAATGATTCTATTCCATTTATTCGACTTTTGGAACAGGGAAAGGTAATTATTATATAAGGAAGGTGTCCTGTGAATATTGCATGCCACCCCACTATATATGATATATAACGGTCTAGTGGCAGATGAGCCACTATCCGTCACACTAATCTGCAATTCCACTGGCCCGGATAACATCACTCTGCCTCAGTGGACATAGTAGTTTTAGAGTCTTATTCCAAAGAGGTTTCCTGCAAAGTAAAATAAAACACTATTCAAATGAAAATTGTAAAAAGAGCATATTTAACTTAAAGTAACACTGTAACCACCATACTGCGATGGTAAATCAGATTGCTTTTTTACAGTGTAATGTGTTGACTTATATTGCATTAAATCTATGGAGCTGACCACCTCTAAATATAATCTTGCCGCCCCGGTGGTGCAGTCGTTAGGACGCTAGCCTTTGGAGCTGCTGGGATCGGGTTCGAATCCCGGTCAGGCATGGATGTTTTTGACCGCCAATAAATGTTGTTATTTGTCTATGTGTTAATTTCTTTGTGATTATTAATATTCTTTCTGTGTCTGTCCCACTTGAAAGCTTAGAAGCGGCTCTTTGAACAAGCACACAAGCTGGAATATATGACGAGTACACGGGAAGAACGAGTTACACGTTTGTACCACAAATGAAGAACCATAAGAAAAACCGGTTTCCGGTCGCCAATGCCCGCCGAGCAGAGACAATTACGGAAAGACTCTAAGGAAATCAATTGGTTCTTCCCGTGTACTCTTCATATATGCACCATACCATATAACATACTCTTAAATGTATATCGTTTTTTTCTTGAACATCACTTCTTTTCTTGGCTGTTGGGATCTCGTGTATTCTGCGCTGTAGCACAGGATTTGATATGTCGTGTTGTGTTTGATTTCCGCTGAAAGAGCTCAAGGTTTTTGTTAGTTTTGATTTGTAGTTTTGAGTTATTAAGAACATAAAAGTTATGTTTTGGAGAATCCGGTTTTTTGTTGCGTGTGAAAGTTTTATTTTAAATAATATTATTATAACAAATGTATTGCGACACAATTATAATTAAGTGTTTAATTTAAATTTTACTAATATATTTTTGGCTAAAATTTTTTAGAAAACATATTATAGCATTTCAGAATTTTTTTAGATATATTTAGTACATTTTGTATAACTTTTCAACAGATATTGCAACTTCGCTGCCATAAATAAACTTGCAGGGTAGTCTCTTCAAATCTCTAAGTACATGATTTAATGTTAATTTCCTTATAACTGAACCTACGCAAGAAATGTTCTTTACCATTATTATTTTTAATGAAGATAAAGTAAAATATTTCTTGCTGGAATATTATTATAAATATTTTAACGTATGACGTCATTAAACAATAATATTTTTAAAAAATACAATAATTCAAAATCTAGTATTTGGTATGGTAATCATACGTCAAATAATTTGCATAATATAATTTGTAAAGCTTTAAATTTTACAATAGATACATCAAACAAATAAAATTATAACATAAGGAAATCAAAACTATTATAAAATAACTTGTAATTTACATTAATATTAATTTCCCTATAATTGAAACCATGCAAAAGGCAGCCCGTTGACTTATTATTGTTAGTGTTGCTTTTAAAGCTGAAATTTAAAAAAAAAGTGCATTAAATAATGATGAATAAAGTTCAATTTCTATGGGTTTTAACTACACAGTCTTCATTGATTAATGACATAATTTAGTAAACGATTATTTAATATAAGGGCTGTTGCTTAAAGTAAAGTAAAAAATCATTCTACAATACGAACGAATACAATATTCATATGAATACCACAAAGTTTATAAAAAAAATTATAAAATTGTCAATCAAATAAAAGCGTAACATAAGAAAATTAATATATGGTATCCATAAAAAATTTATAAATTGTCAGACAAGTCTACAAAATTTATAAATTTGTCAATCAAATAAAATTGTAACATAAGAAAATCAATGCATGATATCAAAGAAAAATTGATAAATTGTCAATCAAATCTGCAAATTTTTTTTATTGCAAATCAAATAAAATCGTCACATAAGAAAATCAATGCATGGTATCAATGAAAAATTTATAAATTGTCAATCTAACCTACATTTTTTTTAAATTATCAATCAAATAAAATCGTAACATAAGAAAATCAATGCATGGTATCAAATAGCTTATAATTTACATTAATATTAATTTCCCTATAATTAAACCCCTTCAAGCATTCCCGTTGACTAGGTATCAAGATCCTCTCATACCTGTGCTATGGATTCGTAATAGGCAGTGTAAGTGTGCGCGTCCAATTATTCTAATTGGCTTAGGCTTCGATTAAGCTGTACCTGCTCAAATTACATTCCAACATTTTAATGAGAAGATATTTCAATTGCAGTAAGTGAAATTATAACGTGTAATTTAATCTAATTAGCTAAGGTCATTATTAAGATGGTAAAAATGTAGAAATAGAAATTTAGATTAATAATTTTAGACTCCTTGTGAAAAAAAGTACGTGTTATCGGGATTATACCAGATTTGGGGGGTAAGGTTATTGATAATGAAGTAAGTAGACTGAACTCTGTGAGGAAACTTATACGAAGCACTTTTTCGTGTACCTTTTTACCAAATGTTTAACAGTGAATGAAGTTATTGCATAAGTTATAGTTAATTTTATTAAAAGCCTCTTTTTACCAATTAATGACAATTTCATAAATACTATTCACAAGCATGAAAGTTAAAATTATTTGGAAATTATATAAAATCAGAATTAATTTTTTACAACGCATTTAGCTTTTAACAAGTAACACATTTAGCAAGTATAAGAAGCTTACATAATGTAAGAGGCTTACACATTAATCTTTAATACATATTTTTGTTTAAGAAATAAGCGATTTGCTTTAAGCAACTACTTCTGAAAGCATACTTTTTCTAGTGTTAAAATTCTTCACTAATTAACGATTAAACTGATAAAATGATAATTCTGGTAGATAATAAGATAAATTTCTATATTTGTTTTCAAGATTTACCTCATTTAAAGTCAAAACTTAAAAATGGAGAAGCTACCCGACATAAGACATACCTTGTTATTTCTAAAAACAACAGGAAATATGTTAGGCATTACAATACATCCGGAAAAATGACTTTTCTGAAATGTTAAAAATGTGAAATCTGCCTATAAGCGAGCGTTAAGCACTCCACAATGCTTTGACATTCCTTAATATTCTAAACCCATTTTTACAAAAGCAACAGCACAACTTGTTTAATTTCCCCAAAGACTTCAGTTTTACCTCATTTTTGTTAGCTCTGCGAACCGTGAATTTTCCCTTCATAATATTCAGATTTGATGTATAAGCTACCGAGGTTAAAAAAAGATGGCGGTGCTTGGCGAGAGAAAAAGTGAAGCCGCCTCTGAAAGTCGCCAAGTCGTTTTATGCTCACACACACACAAAAAAAAAAATGATGCACGTGCATTTTATGGTGTAAGTGGCGAAAAATATACACTGTTCAAAACAATTCTAAGGGAAGCGCATGGCTTAAAATATTTCACCCCCCAATGATCAGAGACCCTTTTTATAAGGCTTCACCCAAATTGTATATAGATTGTTGTCCTTTAACTGTACATTGTTGTACTTCAACTGTATATGTTGCGGTCCTTTACCTTTGTATATTGCTGTCCTTTAACTGTACATATTGTGGTCTTTTTACTGTATATATTGTGGTCCGTTAACTATGTATATTTGTGTCCTTTAATTGCATATATTGTGGTCCTATAACTATGTATATTGTTGTCCTTTAATTTTACCTATTGTGGTCCTTTATCTATGTATATTTTTGTCCTTTAACTGTATATATAGTAGTTCTTTACCTTTGTATATTGCTGTCCTTTAACTTATATTGTGGTCTTTTAACTTTGTAGACTGTTGTCCTTTTTCTGCATATGTTATTGTCCTTTAACTATGTATATTATTGTCATTTAACTTTGCAGATTGTGGTCCTTTTAATATTTATATTGTTGCCCTTTAATTGTATATGTTGTGACCTATGCTTACTGTTGTCCTTTAACTGTATATATTGTAGTCCTTTATTTGTGTATATTGTTGTCCTTTAACTATATATGTTGTGGGCCTTTACCTATGTATATTGTTGTTTTTTTAATTGTACATATTGTGCTCCTTTATCTATGTATATTTTTCTTCTTTAAATTTTGATATTATGGTGCTTTAATGGTGTATAATGTGTTTTGTCGACAGATAATTTCATTTGTCGCCAAACATTCCCCTTGGCTAGATTTGCGCTAGTGAAATGAAAAAGTACCTAACGTTCTAATATTTCTCTTTAAGCAAAGAAAATCAATTATTGCTTATTAATTACAATGAAAGTAACATGGCACCAAATCAATCGCCAAATTGTTCGTTGGGTGGATAAATAAATGGATTATGGTTTAATTTGGCAGCCCGGTTTTACATTATTCATCTCTCGACAGCGCATCAACTTATCTAGCCTCCAAAGTTCAGGCTCTTTACTTTATATAAATGTCATTTTCGAGACTTTATCGTAATTAAAGTTGTCACGTCCTCTTCATTTTTCTAAAAATAAGGCATGGATTATTAGATAGAAAAATCGAGGAGTGAGCTTTGGGTTTAACATCACTGGTCTGTGCCTTTATTAAAATTTCTAAGGGAAAAGTTTAGTATTATGGAAGTATTTTTAACACAAAAATGTATGGATGGAGATTGGAGACACTTAAAAGATATTAAAATTTTTTTTAATTATTTTTGAAAACTGTTAGTTTAAATATATCAAATAATTCATTTATTAATTTTTTTTACTTTCTTTTGAATTTCTATGTGCTCTAACTAAATTAACGGTACCTGATATAATTTTAACATTCATTGCTATTTTACTACATTTACAAAATTTAATTATTGAAATTATTTAATTATTGTAATTGTTTAATTATTGTAATTGTTTAATTATTTTAATTGTTTAATTATTTTAATTGTTTAATTATTTATATTGTTTAATTATTTTAATTGTTTAATTATTGTAATTGTTTAATTATTGTAATTGTTTAATTATTTTAATTGTTTAATTATTTTAATTGTTTGATTATTGTAATTGTTTAATTATTTTAATTGTTTAATTATTTTAATTGTTTAATTATTGTAATTGTTTAATTATTTTAATTGTTTAACTATTTTAATTGTTTAATTATTGCAATTGTTTAATTAATGTTATAAGGTACAGCTTAAATCTGTGCAAATTTTATGAAAAAGTAAGATACAAAAAATATAATATTATTTTTTCTTCAAAAAGTATAACTTTTCTTGTATTGCAATTTTTTGTGTCGGGGATTTCCTTAGAGAATTATGTGTATGTAGTGAAGGACGAGGTAAAATGGGGCAAAGCAAAGGTTTATAGGCCAATATATGCTGTAAATATAAAAATAATAAAGTGGCAACTGATAAATTTTCTTAGATTAACTTAGTTCGAAGATTAACTTATAACTGAAAATTGTGAGAAAAATGCAATCAAATCAAAACCAATTCTTCAATCGAACTATTTAATTACAACATTGTTACAAAAACTTCCGCAAGAAATTACATTCTAACATCGGAATCTGGATATAATGCTTCTATGTGAAAATGATATAGTAAGGCAATATTAACTTTTAACTGAAAATTGTGTGAAAAATGCAATAAAATCAAATACAATTTTGCCATCGAAACTTTTTATTATAACATTGCAACAAAAACTTCCACAAGAAATTACATTCTAACATCCCAATCTGGATTCTCCACTTTTAATTATTGCATTGTAACAAAAACTTCCACAAGAAATTACGTTCTAACATCCCAATCTGCATTCTCCGCTTTTAATTATTACATTGTAACAACAACTTCCGCAAGAAATTACATTATAACATCCCAATCTGGATTCTCCACTTTTAATTATTATATTGTAACAAAAACTTCCTCAAGAAATTGCATTCTACCACCTTAATCTGCATTTTCCACTTTTAATAAATACATTAACAAAACTTCCGCAAGAAATTACATTCTAACATCCCCATCTGTATTCTCCACTTTTAATTATTACATTGTAACAAAAACTTCCTCAGGAAATTACTTTCTAACATCCCAATCTGGATTCTCTACTTTCAATTATTACATTGTAACAAAAACTTCCTCTGGAAATTACATTCTAACATCCCAATATGGATTCTCTACTTTCAATTATTACATTGTAACAAAAACTTCCGCAAGAAATCATATTCTAACATCCCAATCTGGATTCTCCACTTTTAACTATTACATTGTAAGAAAAATTTCAACAAGAAATTACATTCTAACATCCCAATCTGGATTCTCCACTTTTAATTATTACATTATAACAAAACCTTCCCCAAGAAATAACTTTCCAACATCCCAATCTGGAATCTCTACTTTTAATTATTACATTGTAACAAAAACTTCTGCAAGAAATTACATTCTAACATCCCAATCTGGATTCTCCACTTTTAATTATTACATTGTAACAAAAACTTCCACAAGAAATTACATTCTAACATCCCAATCTGGATTCTCCACTTTTAATTATTACATTGTAACAAAAACTTCAGCAAGAAATTACGTTCTAACATCCCAATCTGGATTCTCCATTCCTTGAACATGTTTACCCAAACTTCTTCATATCAGAACGAAGGAAAAGGAAAATCATCCAAGTGATTAATCAACCTTGATTGATCTTTCTGCTCGGCCTCAACTCTTTGGCATCCAATCTGCCCCTTGCTTATCGGTTGATCAAATATCCGACCTTATTCAACGACGCATGTGAAGAAGAGTGCTTATGAAATAAAGAAATGGCAAACTGGGATGTGGATTTAAGAGGATCGCCAATTTGGCATGGAATAATGAAATATTTGGCGAATAATCCTTATCTTGTTTGTGCATTTACGAAAAAAATTCGAAATATAACGGAAGGTTTGAACGGTGTAGATCGCAGTTTAAATATAGAATAGAAAACAGTGTTTGACATAGTTCTGGCGAAAATGTTTTTCTGTTCAAGCTTAGACGAATTAACTGCCGGTTTGTTTGTTTCTGGAGATCAAAACAAAGTATCACTTTGCAGTCATAGCTTTCTTTGTCGTCATCGCAAGCGTGGCAGACATCTGTTACTTTATAAATCTATTTTTGTTGTATTTCACTTAGTAGAATTAATGTCGTGATACATCTATGACGCTGACAACTCATCAAGACTTGGGACCGGGCCATATTTTAATGCACTCTAGTCGCATATACTCGAAAGTATTAATTGGTTGGATAATTTCTTACGGGGCTTGTTTCATTTGACTTAATTCCTTCTAACTTTCATTCCCACTTTTCCTTATACCTGTGCTTTGATCAGTGCTCTGTTATACCGTGACATTGATTCAGATCAAATCGGGACATTGATTCACAATCAAAGTTTGAGAGACAATTTGCTCTAGTTAAGAATTTCTGTTGCCTTTTAAGAACTGAAACATACTCAGTTTCTTAGTTAATGTATGTATTTTAAGTATTATATGTCTGTTTTTCAATTTTTTACAAAAAATATTACAATATTTTTTTATTCTATGAAAAGTTAATGCTTTGTGGATATTTATGCAAATATGCTATCATTGTACCAAACCCACGTGACTTATGGCCGAATGTTGGTCATCTCTTAGGCTAGGTAACACTCTGTCTATTTTTATCCGATGTCTCTGACCTTATTGGCAAGGATCCGGAGAAGTCTGTTTTGCCGCAGGGAAATCAGAAGCTGGTTTGGTCAGGAGTAATTGGTTCGGAAAATAGTTAAAGTATTCATTTGGGTTTTGGTTATTGAAAAAACTGTAAATGAAATGTAACTAGTATTCGGGGTATTCATTTTGGTTATGTCATATTGGAATATGACGTCACGGTGTCGTGACTGATATATTACGATTTACAGATAAGAATGGTATGGTATGATACAAATATATTCCAGCTTGTGTGCTTGTTCAGAGAACCGCTTATAAGCTTTCGTCAAGTGGGACAGACACAGAAAGAAATTTTACAGTCACAAAGAAATGAATAACACATAGACAAACAACAACATTTATTGACTGTCACAAACATCTATGCCTGACCGGGATCCGAACCCGACCCCAGCAGCTCCAAAGGCTAGTACACTAACCATTCAGCCACCGAGGCGGCTCAGATAAGAGTATAACTGGATAACTGTTATATGTCTGTCATAACCCTCAATGTATATAAACCCAAGGTCCGAAATAAACGTCGTTGTTTACTCTACACCTGCGTTATAATTATACATATGACAGATTAATAAGTTGTAAGTTATATTATTTTTTATATTACTTTCACGAATATATAAAACGCATCCCGATTCTTTTTATTTCCAAACATGTCTAAAACTTCTAAAATTCATGCTACTGACTACCTTTTAATTTAAAAATCGATGCAACTACACTCTTAAAACAAAAGAGTGAAATCCACTCCAGTTGGAGAAGTGCATTTTCGACACCCTAAAGGCATGCATATTAAGTCTGACTGAGTTAAAATCACTCGTTTGGAGTGATCCTGTTGGAGGTTTAACACACAAAGGATCCACTCCAAATGGAGAAGTGCATTTTCCCAGTCTGGAGGAGTGCATTTTCCCAGTCTGGAGGAGTGAAATCCACTCAGACTGAGTTAAATTGGGAGTGTTTGTTTTAAGAGTGTATGTTTAGTATCAATCTTCCTTAACAACATCCTAAAACACTCCCACTGAAATTGTCTCAGAACTTTTCAAAGCAGCCTTCTATCAAGCCTAACCTTCCCCATCAGGCAAGGGTATCTAAAAAAAGGTAGCCAATTTTTGGCTATCCAATGACCTACCTTATAACGAGTCGCCCGGAAGATAAGGTTTTATCTTGGATTAAGATACTTTGTTTTGGGTGTTTAAAGAGAAGAGTGATTGATAGTGTGTGTTACTTTTTAGAAAGTGTCTATATTAAAATTAAGAGGTGGGGTTGTTTGTGTTATTACTATTCCGAATGGTACACTCTTAAAACAAACGAGTGAATTTAACTCAGCCTGAGTTATTTTTCACTCATTTCAGTGTCGAAAAGCACTTATCCTATTGGAGTGGATTTCACTCTTTTGTTTAGTTAAAACTAAGACAGGATCACTCCAAACGAGTGATTTTAACTCAGTCTGAGTTTATTTTCACTAATTTACAGTGTCGAAAATGCACTTCTCCGATGTGAGTGGATTTCACTCTTTTGTTTTAAAAGTGTAGCTTCTTAGGTCTTACCATCGTCTTTAGCCTGGATAAACTGGTCGGTAATGTCTTGGACTGCCATCCCTAAGGTTGCGAGTTAGAGCCCCGCTGCCTTCCGAAGAACCCTGTGCAACAACGACCCCGCACGCAAATGGTGACTTATGCACGTTAAATCCGTCGAGGTCACAAAGTCCTCCAAAATAACATTAAAAAAATCAGTACCTCCGGGGATGACAAGTCAATTCTGGGGATCCTCTAGTTGGCCTCTGTTTCTAAAAATTAGATGGATCCATTTATGTGTATGTGTTGTCTGTCTCACTTGACGAAGGTTTGTAAGCTGGTCTCTGATCGAGCACACAAGCCGGAATATATATGTACCAACCCTAAGCTATCACTAAGTTTTCTCAACTTTTCCAATACACTTTCATGCCATCATTATTTACGACCTTGAACCTTTATTAAAAAAAGAAAAGAAATCATTGCGAATCTTAAAAAGAGAGATGTTGGAAGAGAAAGGCGGCAAATATTGTCATATGCTATCTTAGACCAGTTTATTAAAAAAAAGTTCTTTCAGTTTAGTTCAGTTTGAATTATCGTTGCACTAGAGCTACACGAGGGCTATTGGCGACGGGCGTCGTATTTTAGAACCACAGTCAAGTGATGAGCCGACATCTGAATAGGCACCCAACACAACTTTAAAAAAATTAAATAATAAAAGCTCTTTAATAGGGGCTGTTCATTCTCGAATGTAACGATCTAGAAAACTAACGTGGAGTTATACACAAATCAAAATATATTAAAATTGAACTAGAGTGTTTGGAAATCTCTTTCTTTTCTTTTCTTGCAGGGTCATTTTTTTAGATCTTCAGCCCAAGGCTTTCTCAAATGAAGTATTTGACACACAGATAAAAAGTGTTTGTTCGGTTGCAGGTCTACTATCTTTACGTGGTTAAAAACAAAAAAAACAAAAAAAAACAATTTTTACTTTAAAAATCACATATACTTACTTACTCCTCGGCACTACAGTCCATGAAGGACCTTTGCCTCCTTTAACACACAGCACCATTTTTTTTCTGCAATTGGCTTCGACCCTCCAATTTTTAACTTTAATGCTTTTTGGATCTTCTTCCGCCTCGTCCAGCCATCTCTTCCAAGGACGTTCAACTATCCTCCTTCCCTCTGGTTTCCCGCATATAACTTCAGACAATATCTGTTTGAAAAAATTTCAGTGTTTTTCTGTAAATACATGTATTTTTTTGTAAAATTAACGTTTTTTTTTAAGTGTATATCAAATATTTCCCGAATAAACAGGTTAAAACCTAAAACCTGCAACATCCTTCTCATCCGAACCTAGAATGGCTGACATCCATCTAACCCTTTAAGTAGATAACATTATCCTCGCCAAGCCAATCTTCTCCCGATACAAAAGAGTTATAAGCGTTAATCTTCTGAGGGCCCACCATGCAAAAGATCTACCCTTGGATGAGGCTTACTCGAAAACGAGTAACTTGCTTTGTATGGGCGGAATGGCTTGCTTTCAATTGGGTGGGTAATCTTGTGGGGACGGTAATGAACTTGTGGTCAATTGAAGGCCGATAGTGATGTCAGTGTATTGGGTGCATAAACATTTCATCTAGTAATTTCAAGTTGTATATAATAAAAGGATGGTATAATTTTTAGTTAGCAGTTCATAACGCATAAATAAATTTTAAATGCAATATACATCCTCTCGATTACCTGGAATGGAATCGAAGGCAAACCCTTTGTTAGCAAAAATTATGTTACCCTTGACCAGTTTACTAAAAAAAAAATTAAAGAAGTTCTAAAATAGAAACAGTGCTAAGGTTTAGTGATGAAGAAAATCTAAGTAGATCTATTAATATCTCTAACGTGGGGTTGATACATCAATCGAAATATATTAAATGTAACCGGATATCAAGCTAATCTTCTCCCGATACAAAAGAGTTATAAGCGTTAATCTTCGGAAGGCCCACCGTGCAAAAGATCTACTCTGGATGAAGCTTACTCGAAAACGAGTTACTTGCTTTGTATGGGCGGAATGGTTCGCCTTCAATTGGGTGGGTAATCTTGAGGGGACGGTAATGAACTTGTGGCCAATTGAAGGCCGATAGTGATGTCAGAGTATAGGGTGTAAAAGAGTTCAACGATATCCATTAGTAATTTCAAGTTGTATATAATTAAAATATGATATAATTAATAGTTTGTAGTTCATAACGAATAAATACATTTTAAAAGCAACATATATCCTCTCGATTGCCTGAAATGGAACCAAGAGCAAGATTGTTACTGAAATTTATGTTAAACTTGACCAGTTTACTTTTTAAAAAAGGAAATAAGCTCTAAAATAGGGACAGTGCTAAGGTTTAGTGATGAAGAAAAGCTAAGTAGATCTACTAATCAAGATCTCCAACGTAGAGTTGATATATTAATAAAAATATATAAAGTTAAAGCGGGTATCAAGCCAATCTTCTCCCGATACAAAATAGTTATAAGCGTTAATCTTCTGAGGGCCCACCATGCAAAAGATCTACCCCGGGATGAAGCTTACTCGAAAACGAGTTACTTGCTTTGTATGGGCGGAATTGTTCGCCTTCAATTGGGTGGGTAATCTTGTGGGGACGGTAATGAACTTTTGGCTATTTGAAGGCCGATAGTGATGTCAGTGTATTGGGTGTATAAAGAGTTGAAACTTTTCATCTAGTAATTTCAAGTTGCATATACAAAAAAGATGATATAATTATTAGTTTGTAGTTCCAAAAAAAACTAAACTCCCCGGCGCAACAGCCCATTAGTGTGCCAAGGCCTGCCGTGATCATTTCAGCTTTCGTGACCTAGGGCTCTGGGGTGCTAGACACGTGCCCCGGCAAGGTGGTCAGCCTCACGCGAAACCCCCAGTGTTTAGTTCCCAATCAAGCTTGCTACCCATTTTATCGACCCACTCAAGTGATGAAAGGATGGGTCAACCTCACCCTATCCGAGATAGTTTGTAGTTCAAAACACAAATGTTGCCTGTTAGCAAAAATTATGTTAACCTTGACCAGTTTACTTTTTAAAAAAAAAGCTCTAAAGTAGGGACAGTGCTAAGGTTTAGTGATGAAGAAAAGCTAAGTAGATATACTACTTAAGATCGCTAACGTATAGTTGATACATCGATCAAAATACAAAAAAGTTACAGTGGATATCAAGCCAATTTTCTTTCTATATAAAAGAGTTATAAGCGTTAATCTTCTGAGGGCCCACCATGCAAAAGATTTACTCATGAATGAAGCTTAATCGAAAGTGAGTGACTTGCTTTGTATGGGAGTCAGTGTTCGCCTTCAATTGGGTGGGTAATCTTGTGGGAATGGAAATTAACTAGTGGCCAATTGGATGACAATGAAGGAGTCTCGTATGAGCTATTGTATAGTTTAGTTTGAATTATCGTCGCACATGAGCTACACGATGTTTATTGGTGACGGGCGACGAGTTTTTAGAAACAAAATCTAGTAATGACCCAACATCTGGGTAGGTACACAACGCAACCGTTAAGGGCGACATCGTACGCAGCGTTGGGACTTTGGAGGATATTTAACGTGCACTACCACTACGCGGGGTATTGTTAGTCGGACATTCTTGGCTGCACTAGCCGTTTATAGGTCGGCAGAAATACCCGGACAGCCCGGACCCAAACCTGCGACCTTTCGCATGCCAGGCGGATACCTAACCAACTTGGCTGCGCTATTATATTTGGAGTATAAAGAATTCGTGCGTTTCCAATAGTAATTTCAAAGTGTATATAATTAAAATGGATACAAATGGAGTGTTTAAAAATATCGTGACCATGTGTGAAATTTGAATAAAATGTTAAGCTAATTGGTTATTTTAAAATGTTATGACAGGGACAAATTAGTTAGAAAATTTGGCAATTTTAGCATGGATGCATTTTAGAATCCTCAAAGCTCTTGCTTATAAAAGCCCTTAGTGTTTATAACGTTATCGTAAAAAGTTGATTTATATGTTGGTAAAAAAGTTTTGCAAAAAAAAATAAAGTTTCTCCCATATTGTAAAAATAATGACAATTAACTAAATACCGTTAAGCATTTTTATTGGTTCAGATATAGCAATATTCCATTACTGTTTAGTTGTAAAATAATCATTTTTCTATCTTAGCGTATTTAGAATATTTTGTATTTGTATAATAAAACCCCGCAAAATTCGAAGAACGACGCATTTTAATCTGAAATACGTCTTACATTACGATAAATCTTGATTATTTAATGTATTTAAAACTCATCTAAGTCTCCATTAACATATTTTAAAAATGTCTACCCACAATGAATATATATTCGACGATAAATATTCACGTTATAAACCTTCCCCAAAAATTTCCACAGTAACTATAGATTACGTTAATTAAAATAAACTGTTGACATACGTTAATTAATTAATTCTGCCTACCTCCAGCTATTGTACCTTCATTTGAGAGAGTCGTATCAGTCTTAGCAAACTGCGTTAAAAAAAGTTAATTAGCTTATTCTATTCGAGACTTGGACACCAAATATGTCGTTTGATAAAGTAAAATGAAGTGAAAACACTCAATCCCTGAGCCTCTGAATTATTATTATTATTACGTCTGCATACTGTAACGGGTGCGGATTCGATTTCCGCCTTCGTCTTGAATGTATTTTCCTTCCTCTGTGACAGTAAAAAGTCTTTCTGTGTCTGTCTTACTTGACGAAGGCTTATAAAGCGGATCTATGATCAAGCACACAAGCCGAAATATATATGTACGTACCCTTAACCTTATTATTATTACAAAATGAATGCCATTTATTGTTTGTTTATTTTTAAAACAGTGCAAACTGAAATTTAATGCTCGTTTGCTGAAGGGTTAAAAACCATGCATCAAAACAACGACGGAAATATAGTTAAACCACTATTAAAACAAGGTCTTCATTTAGCACCAAGAATAAATAGTTATTACTTCTCCAAATGGTAAATTTCGTCTTCATATTGAGATCCTTAAAGCTCATATTTTACTAAGTGATGAGGTATTAAGTATTCATTACATACTTTGGCGTCCTCGTAAAACGAGCTTTATGTAGATAAAATATTCTTGATTAAAAATGCGAGGATTATTATTATCAGTAAAATGTTGATTATGGCTGGCACTGTGATATTTCGTCTTAATAAGTATTCATGTTTGTCTTGTAAAAATTTTTAAGATAGAAAAACTGTTTTATATTTGATTAGCAAATATTTAAAATTCGAAATATTAAAAAAAGCAAGTCATAATAATTTATTGACATTTTGATTTCAATATATAAGAATGTATCAAAACAAAACAAGATATACTTAATAAAATAAAATATTTCAATTTTAAAAGAATAAAATTACAATAATGATAAAAAATTTCAATTTTTGATTGTATTTTTCTTAACATTTTTCACTCATATTGTTTTTACTTAGCAATAAACGAGTTGAGTTATTTCTTCTAATTTAAAGATAGGTAGGCATGTATAAGTAAGATTTTTGCGAATGTCTATAGATTCCTACAATGCAATTTGTAGAATTATATTTTTGTTACAATTTATGGCTATGAGGGAGACAAAAATACAAAATTCTCTTATGTAACATTACAGAAATGAGAATTTTTATGCATTTTAATTAAAATAATAATTGTTTTAGTTCAAAACAAAACGAAAAACTAAACAAAAGAGCGGGCATTTTAAACTGATTTTAGTTCATCTTTCTCTTACCAAAATTCCCTACACGCAAAACTTTATTTATTTTCCCCCCAAATCCTGGGGGAAACATTTAGAAGATTGCTCACTGCCTATCGCAAAATGGCGCAATATTCTTTAAAAATAAAGATTACGAAAATGCATAGAGTAAAAAAGAAGATAAATATGCTTGGCGAGGAACAAATTGAAGCCGCCAAGAAAGTCGCCAAGCAAGCCTAGTAAGCCAAAACAAACAACTCACTCAGTGGTGACTAATGCTAAAACCATTTTGTTCCTTTAAAAGTGGTAATTAAAAATTCAAAAAAATGACTATTTTTACAGTTGTAGGCTGTAGCATTAGATCTGAATTTATACATGATTTTAGTAATTTTCTTAAAGGTTACGAATAATGCGTTGAAATTATAGTTTTTATTTAAATTATTAAAGAATCAAAAACCACACAGTCAATGTAGTATACCTATACAAACTTCTCTGTAGAATGGTTGAAATTAAAAATGACTATTTCCACTGTTAAAGGCTTTAAGATAAGACCAAATTTACAAAAAATGGTAGTAATTCACTTCACAGGTAAGATAAATGCGTGGCAATTATAGTTTTTATTAAAGAGTCAAAAATCGCAATGCCGATGCAGTAAGCCTACACAAACTCCACTATAGGAAAGCGCCAAATACTTCGCCAAGAGAGTTAGTTGGTTGGTAGACATATATATTTTGGTTTGTGTGCTTGGTCAAAGACCCTCTTATAAACCTTCGTCATGAAAGACAGACATTACAAACAGATAAGTGACAGATGTTGCCATATATCACCACCTCCGCAATTTAGACATGTCCCTAAATTGGAAGGAAATAGTCTCCAGGAACCTGTATCCGTTTAGAAACTGAGCCATGACCACCCACAAGACTTTCAGACCAACAGATTTAACGAGCACGTACTCCACATATACTCGGTGGGACTTCAGTGGCATCGGGACTCGATCGCGGTACCTTCCGATTCCGAGAACGATTCCTTAACCACTAGGCTATCCGCGGCCAGGCAAGATAGTTTGTTTGGGTTTACTATACAAAGCGAACTATGGCTTCACTGGACACACCAGTTTTTGCATTGGTTTTTGCTTGGCGTCATCTCCGCCTTCTTCCTATTTCCATGCGAATATGAAAGCAAGGCAAAACAAATGCAACTACTTCTATCTCTTTAAGCCTTCATCAAACTTTTCGTGTTTCTGTTATTGTTTTGGATTTGTGTTGTTTTTGGTTTTACTACTGGGGCGATGAAATTATTTATGAGAAGTTTTGCTTTGAAATACAACTTATTGTTGTTTTTGGATGTTGGGAAAAGGGGTTGTACTTAAAAGAAACTTTCGTACGTTTTTTTGGGGGTTGCTTATTATTTTATGATTG
Source organism: Hylyphantes graminicola (assembly GCA_023701765.1). Classification (NCBI taxonomy): domain Eukaryota; kingdom Metazoa; phylum Arthropoda; class Arachnida; order Araneae; family Linyphiidae; genus Hylyphantes; species Hylyphantes graminicola. The sequence continues at coordinate 49,497,439 of CM043112.1, read as the reverse complement.
CGCTTAATTTAAATCCGTATTAACTCTTCTGGGATTATAAGAGTTAGACTTATATAGTTCCATTAACCAGAACCCCAAAAATTTTCACAAATGATATTTTAATGTTTTTAGTAAATACAAAATCTTAGATTTTCAACGATATCTTACCTTGGAAGTTTCGAGTAGTGGAAGTATTTTTTAATATTTTTAAACAAACGTTGATTAACGAAATTCCATTCTTATTGTTAACTTTAAACGAGTGTATCTCAAAACATACTTTTTCATTGTCCATGTACCTTTTTCTTAGAATCCACTATAAGAATCAACCTGAAATTTTTTAAACGTATTTAAGAAGGTGGTTTCTAAAATTCGCTGGAGGGATTTGAGTATAACTTTCTTACTTTTTTTATTTTTAATATTATTGATGTTTTTTAAGGTCAAAAATATATATAGTTTCACTTTAACATTTATAATTTAAAAACTTACAAACTTTTAAAAAATGACCCCAGTAAAGTATAGTTAAACATATATTTAACAACTGGTAAAAATTTCATTAAAAAATATCCAATAGATTCTGAGAAAAAGGTACATAAAAAGGTTATTTTAACATGGGGTTCAATGGATTGTTCCGGACCCCTATAATATTATTTTAAAAAATTATAATTCATACAATAGCCCTACCTAATATATACCCATACCTGTCCACATTATAGCTATAGTTTCTATAACTAAATGTTATCTCTTACACTTAGTACACCTTAACTAGTACAACATTTTAAGCAGGCTGATTTTTACATAACTTTTATCCCTGAGTTTAAATGCGTTAACTTTAAAAACGATAAAACTATAACTTTAACAAAGCCAAAATCTGGTTCATTCAACACAACGGCTTGCTATGGACAACTGGAACCATAGATCTATGAAGAGTAGAGGTTCTCTGAACAAGCACACAAGCTGGAATATATATGTACCATATCATACCATAATGGAAGTGTGGCAGCTATGCCCATCAATTGCGCAATCCTCGCACAACGTAATACAAATCCTGCATAGTGTGATGAAGCCGCTTTTCATCGTTTTCGCAATGCATCACGGGATACTGGTTGACAAAACACTGCTTTTGCCGAAGAGTTACATGCACTAAAATTTCATTTTTAAAAAAGTTTCTTAAGTTAAGATTTAAAATATATTTTTTATTAGTCAAATTTTTCACATGGTGACATCTGCTCCTCTTCCTATATCTATGACTGGAACGGCCACATCTATCTACAGTGACATCACAGTTTCATTAAAATTTGTCTCCCCATCGAAAAACCACCCAACATATAATTTATCTAAACTAGGAGGGTCACACCTACAGCCATGCCGCAGTTACGTCAAAAAAAGCACGCAACAGCTCGTTAGAATCCTTCATTCCAGTTGGTATGATGACATGCATTAAAGGTTTTATACCGCGGTTACACGCCTTGAGCGCTAACCAAGTTAGTGACCACGGTATGTATGTAATGTAACTACGGAAAATCCGAAGGTTTCGACCAAGCTGGGAGCTCAAGTCCATGAACCCATCTATCTTGGAATTTTTCGGCGACTTCAGAGGAAAGGGTTACCATAAGGTAAAGAGCAGCCATCTTCCTAATGTCCGTTCCTCATCCATAATATCCGTTGTTTTTCACAAACAATTTATAAAAACGCCGCGTTATATAATCACTCGCAAATTTCTCGCCAACTTGAAAGGTCGAATCACCCAAGGTCAAATCGCCCAAGTCATCACTCCAATCAGTGCTCAACTCAGCGCTCAAGGCGTGTAACAGCGGTATTAGTCATTCAAATTCATGTGGCATTGCCTTATCAAGCAATGCATTGCATTAAAACATCAATAATCACCTCTCATTCTAAACCTTAAAAGCGATCGCATGACGTCACACGCCTGGGCTTTCTACTCTAGGTATAGCACTGCCTTATCAAACCATGTATTACATTATACCCCCATCGAAAATCATCGCATAATAACCAAACCAAACACGGTATAATTAAAAAGGGCCTCTTGAAAGGGCTCCTTCTATTCGATCCGCCTACATTGAACTTGGATAAAAGACCTCCTCGGTAATTGCCCGCCTGGGCTTTGTTGGTACAAGGTTCGGCCCGAAAGGAGGCCTTTTCCTTCGTCAACACAATGGGCTACCCGCTATTCATCTTTTCTTCTCAACGGGTGGCATCAGCTACTCATTAACAACCGATGAGGGTGATGGGTTGGTAGAGTTGCAAAGGGGTTGTTTCAGATGACGTATTGCCTTTAAGCTTTCATTTTATTACTGCTTTCAAGAGATCGGTGATACGATTGCTGTTATGTTCTTAAGTGACCTTGTTGACCAAGTAAGGCGTGATAAAGAGTTTAAGTTAATTTTCCCACTTCCGTTGCCACTCAAGCTCTGAAACTTGTCCATTGACGTATAGTTGATTTTGAAATATAGATTGAAGATATTTCATATTCGATAAATCAGAAGCATGTAAGAAATATTGTGCATATGAAAAAAAACTTTTTGTATTAGTTTAACTGTAACGCAAGTAATATTTTAATTAACGGTTTATGCTTTATAGCAACGTTTTGATGACGAAATTGGGAAAAGTAGCTCTAAAAGAAAACTACTGATAACTAACTTTGGCTGAGAACACCAACTCTCTTACGGTCACCTGTGTAGTAAAGCAATATTGAGTTCATTAGGAGATGCACATTACGAGCTGTTGTATTAATTTAAACACATTTAATCTGTTCAATGCTTAATGGTCTGCTTACAAGAACTTGTCACTACAAGGTTGCTAAAGGAGGAGCTCACTCATTTAATGGACTCTTCAAGTGACTATGGTCCATAACTAAAGTATGGTTCCCTTAAATTTATTTTAATTATACTGTAATTGGTTACCGGTAAACGAATCTGTAGATAAAATTTACATAATATCAATCAAGAGCACAAGCTGGAATATATACGCACCTACCCTAATACCCTACTCTTATAATCTGCATTTCTGATCAAGCACTCAAGCCGGAAATGCATGTACCAACCATACACATAAACCATGGAGTTTCAGTATTCTAGCAAATAGTTCTATAGTAGGGTATAGACTGAACCTACCAACTGCACCATCATGGACCAACACGGAGTAAATATAGAATGGCACGTGGGGCCCGATGGACGAGTGGTTTGGATCGCAGGCCATAACACTAGCAGTCCGCGCGCTGTAACGGGTTCGGGTTCGATTCCCGCCCCTGCCCTGAGTGTACTTAAATTTTTCTCAGTATCAAAATTATAAATTAACGTGTACTTTTGCCACTCTATGTGGACTCCATAGTGAGCCATGGCAGCTGATGGCAGCTCATTACGATTCAATCCACTACCCTACTATAGAACTCTTTGCATTCTAGAAGCAATATATATACCATAATTAACCCAACTGAACTGTGGAGTCTAAGATCTTCGGCGTTAGCGTACAATGTAGTTCAAAGTTTCGCTGGGTGCCAATTTAGTTGCCATTCTTTTCCTTCGACGAGTGACTATATACGTGTTAAAAATCCTCATAGAGGCTAGAAAAAAGCAGCCGTAAACGTTTAAATCTAAAACTTTAACAGTCAACGAAAAATATCCCTTACAATTTTCTCACACAAAACCGCGATACTTTCCCCTTTGAAATCTGACAGACGACAATAAAAATGGGTTTTGATCGATTATTTGTTTTCGGCGGAGTGGCATCAGTGTGGTGTTTTTGTGAAATCGCTATTGATTGTGTGCTTGGGTTGTTTTATGGGAGAATGTTTTCCTTTGTTTTGGAAAGGTTTATTTATCGATTTTTATTCGAACATCCTTTTGTCATTATTGATTTTGGTATTAATAATTGCCTTTACATCGCGTCGACGTTAAAAGAAAGATTGGTGTTTGCGGAAATGTTTTTTTATGTATAAACCGGTTGTGGTATTTGAAGTACGATAGGTTGATAGATGCACTGTAAAATGTTTGAGGTAATATTATGCCATAAAACTGGTAGCTTGTAACTTGCATAGAAGTTAGAGAGTCTTTAACTAAACACCTAAATAAATTCTTTCTCATGTACCGATTAGTGAATCATTATGATCGTAGAATGCAAAGAATGAATGCTGTAAGGAATTACGTCAACTGAAACAACCCAATAAGTCACTTAGAGTAACACTGAGCTTACAATTCCATTTTTACAATTCCCCAGCATACGATTACTTTTTACAATTGACGCTAAGCTCTGTTACATCCAGTTCGCCGGTTACACCTAATTCCAAACAAATTGAACGTGTTACCTAAGCCTAACATGGCGTGAACACGTAACTTCGCGATTAGTTTAAGGGTGTTCAGCTGGTATTTACTTGTCGGGGGGGAGTGTAACTTGCATGGAAGTTAGCGAGTCTTTAACTTCGGTCGAATTAAAATTACAGGGGAGCGGGTAATTGCTCCAAGATGTTGAACTTCTTAAGACGCTGGTAAAGTTCGGAAAGTGTTAATTAAGGAAATTAGCGAAACATTGTAGTATTGATTGATTGGGGTATAATTTAAGGTGGTAGTTGTTGATAAATTTAGAGAATTTTTCACAATTTCGTAAGTACGAGTTTATTTTGAAATACACAGTCAAATAGCTAATAATTATAGTCTACTGTGATTGGAAAATATGTTATACTGTACATATTTACCTTTACTGATACTTATTTTTCTATCATTTAATATTTATAAACATCATTCTCAAATTAAATCGACTTAAGTAAATGAGAGAAAAGTCAGCACAATAAAAATTATTTAATGTTATTCAGATAATGTTTTTTTTTTCGGAGTGTCTATGTGCACAGGCCCTGCACAAGCATTGCGCGTACGGGTAATAACTGCGCAGAAGCCAGTATTTTTAGCAGTTTTTTTCACCATTTCTACAGTTGTATTTTAATTGTAGCATAAGCGGTTCGTAATCAAAAGGTATTGTGCTCTAAACCCGCTCACGGCTCAATTACAAAAAAAAATTATGAGCTTTTTTTATTTTACCCTGAAAAATCATCGTTTTAAACTTATAATGAAAAAGTTACTTGGATTTTAAAAATTTCCATGACTTATTTAAATTTACAATTTTTTGAAATGTCACTACAAACGGCTAGAACCGATGTTTTTTAAAGAGAAAATAAAATTCCCGGGGCCCCAAACAAGTGTTTACACTCTTAAAACAAAAAAGTGAATTCCACTCCAGTTGGAGAAGTGCATTTTCGACTCTGGAAAGGAGTGAATATTATCCAGACTGAGTTAAAATGACTCGTTTGGAGTGATCCTGTCGGAGGTTTAACACACAAAGGATCCACTCCAAAAGGAGAAGTGCATTTTTCAGACTGGAGGTGTGAAAATCAATCAGACTGAGTTAAAATCGCTCGTTCGTTTTAAGAGTGTAGGGCTTTCAATGCGCCCTACAATACTGCGCCATGTTTCATACGAACGGTTTTTTTTAGAGAAGGAAAAAAAGAGTAATCTCAATTTTCAAGTATACTTCCTGACCGTGCAATCAATGTATACACGGTTCCAGTAAGCCCCAAGCCCCGGCTTGAGCATGCGCAGTAAATATCCGTACACCTAATGTGTGAACGGTACACGTGCGCGTAGCCTTTGCCTTATTTTTTTTTAATCAACACGCGTACATAGAGACAAACATGCAGACAGATACTCAGTTTAGCACTAATAGTGTAAATATTTAGCTACGCAACTGCTATTAATGATATATGACCCATTCTATAAAATAGTTTTGTCAAAAATGATATGAAATAAGTATTTTATAAAATTTTTACTGTGTGCTCAGTAATGCAAATTTTAAGAACTCGCAAAGTAAATGTCCATTTTTCAAAACTGTAAATTTTTAACCACTCCAAAAACACATAAAATTTTTAATAAATTCTCCATTGCATAACTTGTCCCTTGCCCATAACACCTTGTTAAAGACATTCAAATAAAGTCTTAACACACATTACATAGTAAACGTCGTAAACGAAGTTATACGCCCAGGAAACACTATCCTACCAGTTTAACGATCACTTTCTTCCGATTTTATGACTTTCTTGGTCTATAAAAGTTTTTAGGAGGTCTGCCTGCCAAAGTAACGCAACATGGCAGAGTAAGTGCAATCTTTAAATCATTGGTCAATGATGGAAGTATTGGATTGATTGGGTTATATCAATTGATTTTATTGGAAATGGTATTAGCTTGTTTCATGTGAGGTAGTTCTTTTAGATTTCATTCCAGAATTTGCTTTGATTGGTATTCTGTTAAAATGAGACTGGTTGGTTGGTAAACATATGTTTTAGGTATGTGTGATTGGTCAGAGAACCGCTTATAAACCTTCATCAAGTAAGACAGACACAACACACACATACGTGGCATATGCTGCCATCTATCGCGCTCCACCTCCACAATTTAGATATGCCCTTGAAGGAGAGGGAAATAGTCTCCAGATACCTGCACCGTGGGATTCTGCGCAATGACCGCCCCCAGGACTTTCGGACCCAACAGATTTAACGAGCACGTACTCCGCATGTACGCCAACAAAAACATTCATGCGATACTGGGATTTGAACCCGAACCTAGAAGCTCCAAAGGCTACCTCCTTAACCGTGATGCCGGGTCAGCCCTAATGTGACATTGACTCACCTATCGAGGATTGAAAACATATTTATTTTCATTCTGCATCTATGATGCCACTCAAGATCTCCTTATTATTTTTGTTTTTGGAATATTTGATGTTGGAGTTTTAAATTTTTGGAATGTCGATAAATAGTTTTGTTTTCGGAAAATGTGTTTTTGGTTATAATTTTTGAGTGCTCAAAGTAATAAATTTTGAAAACTAAAGGAAATTGTTTTGCTTTCAATTACCTATTAGGAATTGTAACATAATGAAAGTATTGAGATTTAATCGAAAATTTAAAATGGAGTTTTTTCTACTCATTTTGAAGGGTGTTATTATACCAATGTTTAACACCCTTATTACAATATTTATCTATTGTAATAAAGATGTTAAACATTGGTCCCTATGTCAAACTGTCTCTCTGTCTGTAATAGGATACTTGACTGTATCGCAAAAATACCTTCCAATATTACTTTAATTATATTTTGAACCCCAAAATAACAAAAGTATATGTATTTTTTTGTCGAAATAAATCTTTAAATAATTAATAAAAATCAGTTTAAAATGGCTTTTTTTCCATCGGTACGTCACGTGATCACAAACACGTCGATTTGGCTTAAGTCATTAGTAAATATAAGCAAGCCGGTGTGATGTTGTTTTGCTTGCAATTAAATTGGATTTAATTTAATATTATATTAAAATAAGAATTATATAGATAATGGAAGGAGGTTTTACGGAAGCGGATACTTCAAATTTGCTTAAAGTAGATTCCAAATTGGTGTTTCAAAGTTTGTTCATAGTGACTAGTGACGTCATAGATACCGCGCGACAGCCACAAAGCGTTTTCGGGCGTAATTTTTCATCTTAATTTTAAAATTCATTTTTCTGCATTTTTATGTAGCATTTGAAAAAATGAAATACGGGTCGAATATTTTTGTTATATGAATATTCTAAGCCAATAATTTTTTTTAGTTAAATACCCTATTCTGCCAGTCTGAAACAGCTCTTCAGCTCAAACTAAAAGAGCTACTGACTTCAAATTTGATACTTGAATTCCTAGCTTTGCTGTACGCCATGATAAATGTTTTGAAATTATCGCTCATGGCCAAATGAAAATAATATAGAACTCTATGTTCTATTTAAATAGATAATATTTACTTTCTTCACTTAAGGGAAGTGGGAATATTATGATTTTTATAAAATGTTAACTGGGTATGCAGATTTATGTAATAAACATATAAAATCCTGGCATTTGTGTAAACATTTCATAACGACAATAATAAATGAGTGAGGCTAATATTCAATTTGATACTTAATCATTAGTAGTTACGGTAATACTCAGCAATATCCCTAACACTATCAAATCAAACTATTAAGCTAAACTGGATACATTATAACAGGTCATTTATGCAAATCACGGCTTATAGTTTATCGGCAGATAAATGTTATATTAATGGTTACTCCCAAATTAACGAGGTACGCAACGAAAGCCAATCAGCATTAAGGATATTAATAGTTCTATGACTTATGAGAGAATAGCAGTGATTAAATTATATGGGAGTGGTGCACTCTTTAAACAAAAGAGTGAAATCCACTCATATGGTAGAGGTGCATTTGCGACATCGGAAAGTAGTGAAATTAACTCGTAAAACGCTCGTAATCGCTCCTAATTGCCTTAAAATCATTCGTTTGTTCTTAAGATTGTTGGAGGTTTAGCAACACAAAAGAGTGAAATCCTCTCCTATTAGGGGAAATGCATTTTCGAAACCGAAATTAGAGAAAATTAACTCAGACTGAGTTAAAATCGCTCGTTTGTTTTAAGAGTGCAGATGGGTCTCTAAATCTTCTTTCCTCTGGGTTAACCCAATGTAAAAAAATAATTTTATAAGCCAGCTTACTCTTGCTAGATTTTTTACAAGCGGGTTTTATTTATTTGTTTATTTATTTGACTGCTATACAGAAAAGAAAATTTCCAATTACATAGCAGAGGCAAGACACTAAAATCGTATAAAATACAGACAACAAACATTAGACTTGAATAAAACACAAACATTAAAAAACTTAAAATTTACAAGCATTAAAATTTAGTAAAATACAACCCTTAAAATTGAATAAAATTAAAGCATTAAAATTGAATTAAACACACACAGACAATGAATTTACACTGAATTATAAGGTCACTGATGAAATATCTCTTTTTAATTTCGTAAATTTAAAAAAATAAATCACTGTTCATTGGGAGTTTGTTGACCGGTTTAAAGAATTGTATATAGGGCTGATTTTTAAGATAGTTTTTAAGAGAAAAAAGGTTCTTTAAGAATATGTTTATTTCTCGTAGTATAGCTAGGAATCAAGAAATTAAATTCTTGTAGTATATAAGGACAGTCATTTTATAGTTTAAGATATTGTAAAACATTTTGATACAGATATTGATCTTCGGTATTCTAAAGTATCAAAACTAATGAATGTTGTAAATGTGATGTAGTTAAGCTTGCTCGAATTTCTCAACGCCTTATCAGGATGTCTGACATTGACTACGAACTCGGGTGGTAAATTTGAAGTCAGTATCTCATTTCGTTTTTCAAAAATAGATTTCAAACCAAGGACGTTCTATGGAAACAACTTTTTGAACAAACGAACACCTTATTATGACATTCGACAAGTACCGGAGACTCGTGTATTAAATTACGTGTTTGTAAAACATTTTGTTTGAGCTGTTAGGTGGTGACTGACAAACACATGGACCAATGGCCAAAAACTACTTTCTTGGAATCAGCACCTAACAAAACAAACACAAAAAAATGTAAAAACGCAAAATATTCTTTTTGGATACCAACATTCCAATGTATACAACATTCCTTCAATCACTCATTCCATCATGTATAGCCGCGATCATCTTTTTGATAGCTTGCAGGGCAGCTTTGCAATCGCTTAAAATTAGTAATCCCTCATATTTTCATTAGTTATCCTTCATATAGAAGGTTAGCTCTATTGCAGTGAGTAGCTCTTTTAGTTCGAGCATAAGAGTGGTTTCCGACAAACAGTCGGACCAATGTTCAAAAAACACTTTTTTTGTAATCGCCTCCAAAAAGTGTAGAAAACGCAAATCTCCTGTTCGAATTTCCAGCGCCCTATCGCAATACTTTTTCATTACCTTATATATCATATTAGGTAATTGAAAGCAATAATGAAAAACAAAAATCCCAATCGAGATTTTTATGGGCAAGCCCATAACGTTGACTTAAAAAACCAAAATAACGTTATAAAATTTACTTTGAAAAATATTTTCATATAAAATCCTTACAGTAAAATACGACATTTACTTACATCGAAAGCTAAAGCAATAAATAGCGATTTTTACATTTATTATCTTATAACAATACAGTGATTATCTTAACATCTACTACCTTTTTTTATTTCTTTGGTATAGGTTAACAAACTCAATAAAGGTTTATGAGATTTGCTAGACGTAAAACTACCTCAAGACGGTCGTTAAAATAGACATCAATGTATTTTCAGAAATTACTTCGAAATTTACGATGGAAACTTAATAAAGCACGTTTTTTCAGTGTTTTTATTTAAGAATGTTGTGTAGTTATAGTCAAGTATTTGAAATTATTCTTTTGGTTATGTTTGTTATTAAGTTATTACTAGAAAAATATTACTAGATGCCGTTATTGTTACATTAATAACATAATATTGTAAAGTATTATAGTTATTATATGAAATAGCGTTAGTTTAAAAAAAAAACTTATTAGTTTCAAATAACTAATAATAAGTTTAAAAAAATGTAACTTATTAGTTTCAAAATACCAACATTTACTGTTATACTTATATAAGAAATTTTCAATTTAAGTTATTCTATATTTTTATTTTTTATTACAACCGCAACTCGTTACCTCCTTGGTGGAATGGAATTTGTTAGGGCTTGCTAGAAATGCTTGTACGAAATGCCAAATAAAAATATTTCTAAATGTCACATGTGGAAACAGCGTACCAATTGGAGCACCTATCGAAGGAAATTCAGGATTAAAAACTGAAAGGAACTATGTCACCTGGAACAAGACCATACATTTCACACTAAGTACATAGTATTAATAGATTAGTAGTGCATTTTAAATAAATTTGGCATAACATGTTTTTAATACATTAAATGGACCACTGGAACAGCCACGTCTATGATGACGTCACAGAGACATCAAATGCTGTCATAAACCCTTATAGACAAACGATCCGGCAGCTAATTCAAACAAAATAGTCTATGGTGACGTCACAGCTACATCAAACATTGCCTTATACCCCACAAATACACCCTGCTCCAAACCTTTCAAACAATCCATTATTTATAAATAAACAGACGAATCATGAAATGGCATTTGTTTTAAAATACCTTTTCATTAATCATGAAAAAAAATTAGCTGTTGCTCATACGCTGTATAAAATAAAGTATAAATTAAAGATTTTAACATGCAATTGTTCAGCACTTTCTATGTAAAAAATATTAATTGACTAATTATTAAAATTACATCGTGGCTCGGAAGGCCGAGTGGTTTGGACAATTTCAATATGCGCGATGTAACGGGTGCGGGTTCTATTCCCACTTCCGACCTTATTGTAATTTCCTCTCTCTGTGACCTTAAAAATTCTTTCTGTGTCTGTCTTACTTGACGAATTCATATAAGAAGGTCTCTGACCAAGCACACAAGCGGGAATATATGTGTACCTACCCAACCCTACCCTAAAATTACATAATTGTAAAAATTTATAGCAACCAATTTGATACCTTAAAAATATTTTACAATACACTAAAATATTATACGGCAGCTAATATTTGCGCTTGTGTGATTTTCTTAAAGCCTTATTATGACTTCTGACAGGAACTACGAACTCTGTTGCTAAATTTGAAGTCATTATCTCTTCGTTTTTCAAAAATAGCTTTGAAACAGCGAAAGTTCTATGGTAGCAACCTTTTTAACCAGCAAACAACTTATTATGATGTAGTGAATCATATTTAATTTAATACAAATACTTAATACAAAAATATTTAACTTAAAAATATTTTTTACATAAAAACCACTGCCGCTATTTTTTTTTTAAATTTATCATTATTTTTAAAAACAAATATTTCCAATGAAAACTAAATTACCTAAAAAATAGTTAAATTACCTTAAACTTTCATTAATTATCTCACCAATTAGTTAGATACACCTAAACTTGAAACCAAACTCCCATGCAAAGTTAGTTTACAAATTAAACTGTCGAACTTAACACGATTCGCAAAGTGGCTTCGCAGAACTAGTTTCGTTGATTAAACCGCGTCTAATTGGTTTCCGTAAATGTAAACAGCTAGTACGTGGGAATATAGCGCGTTGTGTTAACTTTGTGTTGCCACCACTCGAAAGGTAATTATTTAAATTTCTGAGTTGGGTAATTTTACGTAGCATTAATATTGGAACAAAGTTGGACTCATAAATTAGAGTTACTGCTATTAGATTAAGTAAATTGTTTATTTTATAAATTGGCTTTTGGTTTATTTGTTGTTTATTCGTTTCAATCAACCTGAATTTTATAGAAATAAAATAATAAATTTTTCTTTTAATTTATATTTCTGATATTAATTGAAGATATGTTGTTATTACGGTACATTTGATTATGTTACTATTTATAAAAAAATACTTTTTTTTGTAACTAAAGTTTTGTTTTAAACATCACGACCTTATAATAAGTGATCTAAAACTTTTTCTGTTTTATATCGATATATCCAAGGATCATAATTTACAAACAGGAAATATATAAAACAATTAAATTATAAGCTCAATTTATAAACAGTAATTTATTGGTTAAAATTGAAATCACTCTAAATGAATTCATTCAATTTTCGGTTGGTTGGTAGACATACACTCTTAAAACAAAAGAGTGAAATCCACTCCAATAGGAAAAGTGCATTTTCGACACTGGTAAGGAATGAACATTAACTCAGACTGTGTTAAAATCAATCGTTTGGAGTGATCCTGTCGGAAGTTTTACACACAAAGGATCCACTCCTATGGGAGAAGTGCATTTTCTAGACTGGAGGAGTGAAATTAACTCAGACTGAGTTAAAACCGCTCGTTCGTTCTAAGAGTGTATATATCCAGGTTTATGTGCTTTGCCAGAGACCCGCTTATAAACTTTCGTCAAGTAAGACAGACACAACACACACATAAGTGACAGATGCGGCCATCTGTCACCATCTCCGCAATTTAGACATGCCCTTGAAATAGAGGGACATTGTATCCAGGGACTTGTACTTGTGGGAAACTGCGTCATGACCTCCCATAGTACTTTCGTTCCCACATATTTAACGAGCTGGTGTTCCGCATATACTCGGTGGGTCTTAGTGGTATCGGGACTCGATCGCGGGACCTTCCGATTCCGAGAACGAGGTCTTAACCATTAGGTTACATACGGCACTATGCAATTGTATGTCCAAGATGTGATTAAACAAAATTTTAATTTAAACACGTGTATTTTTTGTAAGGCGAAATTGTTGAAGGAATTTGTTGTAGAAAAATGTTGTAAAAATTGTTGAAGAAATTTTAATTGTTGTACGTATTCCATCACCACCGAAAAGAAAAACTTAAAGGCAGTAACTAAAGCACATTAAGTACTTTTTTGTTGTTGTGTATTTCATGTGTATTAGAATTATTTTATCGAGTTCAATTTTCGAAAATTAAATTTTTTATTGAATCTTTCCTAGTTTAATAATCTAAATAAATACTAAAGCTATTACTATATTATTTCAGCTACCACACTACGTGTATATTAACGTACAAAATGGAAGTTTTTTTTTATCAAGGCTGTGTAAAAAAAGACGTGTTTGTAAAAAACAGACTTTCTAGTATTAATTTAAGGAATAGTTTTTTGCAGGCACATTGGGAAAAAAATATTTGAAAATAAAAAAAATTCAGAATGAAGTATCTTTAAAGCTTTTTTAATGAAATGTCTAGACAACTTTTTGTAGAATGTCATGTTTCAACTTTTTCGCGTGATCAATAAAAAGAAACAAATGTTTTCAGTTATGTAATAAAGATACAAAGATATTTGAAGAGCTTAGTGGAAGAACGTGCTAAGTGACATTTTTGAAAAAATTAAGATTTTTGTGTCAATGAACATATTACTTACTTTTTAACTGTAAAAAATTTCCTCTTTTTTTATAAACTTTAAGTTAAGTACATTTTTTAGGATTGCAAGTGCTGTTTGCAACGGATCTGAGTGCAATATAGGAACTTTAAAGCTCATTTTCTCGTTTTCATTTATTGTCACTTAGCACGATCTTTCAATAAGCTCTTCATTTAGGTTTTGAAGAAATGCGAAGTTATAGTTTTGGTTTTGAAACAAAGCGCGACTTTCATACATAATAATTAAGATAAAATTGATCTTTTCACACACAAAAATTACTCGGTATTTGAATGTGAAGGTTTAAATAATACTTATTTTATTATTATATGGACTTAACTGAAATTAGTTAGTCCATATAATAATAAAAGGGAATGAAAGGGAATGAAAGTCGGAACCATTGCTACTCAAGTCGAGGGTAATTCCATTCGTTAATTTCAATTTCCATAAAAATGTTACTTTAAAATAGTTTTCAAGATACAGAAGATTTCATACTAACTGTACAAATGTATTTTATTTTACTCATGATTTAATTTTCAAAAAATTCTCATTTAGAGCAAAATCAATAACTCTTTAAAAAACTTTCCGAAAAAAGTCCTTTAATTTCACTTCTTTATGAGAAACCGTGTTGCCACAGCGTGCTACTATTCAAAGTTATTAATCTAAATAACCATCTTTCAGAACTAATTATTATTCTCATTCACAAAGGCAAAAAAGTATAACAAATCCCAATTTTTATCTGCAAACCTACATTAGTTCCTGAGCCTCTTTATAGTTCAAGACTCATTACGAAAAAGGAGGCAAAAAAAGTTCGAAAAAGAATAGAATAAAAAAAGTATCGTCTGCCATTGGTACGTTGAGTACGATGAAGAAAAAGAAAATGGTCTCTATAATTGCTAATCCTACTGCTGTAGAAAATAGATTCGTATTCAACGTTTTTTAAGTTTATTATTTGTTAGTAAGGTTGTTTTGTATAAGCACATATAAATGCATTAGCTTTTATGTGCGCTATTATACATTCAAAATATTACTTTTGGTGAGACTATTTTGTAAACACATAAAACTTAATTAAACACATGCATGTATTAGCTTTCTAGTTGAAAGTAAGAAAAGATCTAACATTTATTTATAAATAAATATAGAAGTTTTCTGGTTAAAAATATCCCAGCATTTCATAAATTTATTAAAGTTTGGAATATTACTAAAACACATATATTAGGCTTAGAGATGGCTGGCTATTCAAGAATATTTTGAAATTAACATTAGTTAGTGAGACTCTTTTCTAAATAAAAATATATTAGAGAGGAGGGAAGTGGACTGTATAAGCAGCTAGTCTAGCTGTAAAGACATACAACCGCAATTTTAAATTAAATCGGATTTCTGTGAAGTTTATCTGCACCCACTAAACCAGTGGTTCCCAACCTTTTCTGGACCATCGCCCCCTTCTTTAGGTTGATTCACATCCATCGCCCCCCTTTTAATTTTCATGTTGTGTCTAATCATAATTTGAGTTAAAGAGTAACTATAAAACAATTTTATACCGTTTATAAAAAATACCGTTTATTAAAACAACCAAAGAAGCTTTATCCGGTCACTTTTAAATAAAGTAGAATAAACATAAAACACATTTTTAAAACATTTTAAAAGAACAAAAGTGAAATAAATAACTAAGGTATTTTTACTGGTTTCTAGAAGATTTAAAAGAGTTGAAAATAAAAATTGACTGGTTTGGTTATGATTGGAGAATGGTTTTACTGAACGAAGGTACAACATTTATTTTAATTTTTCCCTCCTTGATAACACAAATCGCCCACTTGGGGGCGATCGCCTCGAGGTTGGGAACCGCTGCACTAAACTCTATAGAGTCACTTATTAAGACTCTTAGATTATTAAATAAACTAAATTTTACTCCAAAGTATATGATCAATGACGTAAAATATCGTTATGCCCGGATTTTTCTTTGCCTGCTAAGAATTTAAAAAAATCATTCAAAATATTATCACAATTGCACTGTAAGAAACATAAAAATATCTTCCCATCGTACACTGATGCATTTAAAAAAAAAAAAAAATCTGAAATATTAACAGTAAAATTCATTTAATATGTTGCAAGACATTTAGCAAGTACAGACCAAAAGTTTTGCTTCGCTAGCAATGATTAGGAGGTAATTTATTTTTCTGTTCACAGGCTTTTGTTGGTGTGATGTTCTAATGACTTTCTGCGACATACAAGTACCAGGTTGATGTAAGGCAGTATTATAACACTGCTAAACAAAAAAAAAATCAGTAAAAAGAGATTTATTTAAGAAATGTATTACATTCCATCCTTAGTGGTAGTGCTTCGCATTGTCACGAAACAAGTCCGGGGATCGAATCCCGGATTGGGCGAGGTTAACACATCCTTTCATCCCTTGAGTGGGTCGATAAAATGAGTACCAAGCAATGGGAACTAAACACTGGGGGTTCCGCGTGAGGCTGACTACCGGGTAATATGCATAGCACCCCAGATTCTTAGATCACGAAAGTTGAAATGGGCATGGCAGGCCTTTGCCCACTAATGGGCTGTTGCGCCGAGGAATTTAGTTTAGTATTACATTGTACAGATTTGATTATAATTAAACAATGCATATAATTAAATTATACTTTAACTAATTGGCTTGCTTAAGGTGACGTAAATCATTAATGTTTTAATTCCTAGAATTCACTGGCTGAATGAAAAGGTAAACTTCCCTTCCTGCTTTAGTTCCTAGAATTCAGTGGTGGTATGAAAAGGTGAGCTCCCCTCACTTCATTAACAAACAAATCGAGGCCTTACGTTTATTACTGTTTTATTGTTGATAATTAAATATGTCATTCTTCTTTTTCTTCGTTAACACTACAGCCTGTTACAGGCCAAGGCCGTCGCTCCAAGTCTCCTCCGTCTGACTGTTTACCCCACAATGGCCCTCCATCGTTTAAGGGGACGCATTACCCAAAATATTATTTCTAGAAATAATAACATAAAATTGTAAATTATATTGGTTTTATATAATGTTCACTCTAAATAAAAAATTTCTAGCAATAAAAATGAATAATTACAAGTAGTTTTTCATTTATTCCAAAAAAAGTCAAAACTTTAAACTTTTTTGTAAACCCTACTCCTCCTTCAATTTTAAGAATAACTTCACCAAACTTTTATGGTTTTTTTAGTACTATTTGTTCAAGAACTGTGCATGGATTTTAAAATGTGAGGGACAGTTAAAAAGTAATATGCATTTACAGTGAATATCACAAAAAAATACACAAAAAATACAAATTATTGAATTCAACATTTTTTAAAAAAATAACTATACACAGAAGACCTTATTCCATGCACAATTTTGTGCATAATATATGTAAGAACACAAGTAAAAAAAATTCAAAATTCTAACTTAATTAGCAAAAAAGCCTTAGGGATTTATTAAACACAAGAATTGAAAAACGTGAAACAGAGAAAAAAAGGTTGAAAGCAGACGAAATGAGTGTTCAAACTTATAGGAATGACTCCAGAAAATATTTAATAACTTTTTTCTACTAAAGAAATCATTATGAAACTTTCAGTAAATGTTCAGAAAGATATTGTAAATAATAAAAAGTAAAAACTGAAAAATTAATATTTTGACCAATTTTTTGGGTACTGCGTCCCAGCAGACGAAATACGTATTCAAACGTATAGGAATGACTCCAGAAAATGTTTAATAACTTTTTTCGCACACAATATATCATTATGAAACTTTCAGTAAATGTTTAGAAGAATATTTTAAATAATAAAAAGTAAAAACTGAAAATTGACATTTTGACCAATTTTTGGGTAATGCGTCCCCTTAACTCCCAACACCTTGAGGCCTCTTTCCACCACATCCTGCCATCTAGTTGGGGGTCTTCCTCTGAGCCGTTTTCCTTCCATCTTCGAGAACGTTACTTTTTTAGTTTGGAAGCTGTCTTCGTATCGAAACACATGGCCCAGCCAAGGAATGGGTTAAGCTCTAGACTGGGAATTTTTAATAGTAGCCAGTGGCTACCAGAGTGAAAAAAAAGGTAGCCACAATTGGATTTTTAGTAGCCAGTTTTAAACTTAAGTATATATGACAAAAATGAAGTGCTATATAACACAAAACAAAATTTTATTACGGATATTTTTTATATGAAAAGATTGACAGTAAAAAAAGGATCATACCAAATAAGTAAGTATTATGTGATTGGCCATAATTGAAAGGAGAAAATTATTTTATGTACTTGCAGTTCAACTACAGGGTGCGTAGCGAAAGTTTATTGTAAAAATTAGTCTTTCTTCCCGACAGAAACGAATTGGAGCGTTTTATTATTATTATCTTAGAAATGCAGCTTCAGTATTAATTATTTGTTGTACAAAAAGGAAAAATTATGATCACCAATTTTTACGACTGGGGTTCGATTTTTAGGTAGCCACTTTCGATGTAATAGTCGTCAGTTGGCGACTGGCGACCGCTAATCTAGAGCTTTAGGAATGGGGGACACCTGTACCACCTTCAGAATGTCAGATTCACCATGCTTTTTGTATATTTCGTGGTTGTAGGCGATTCTGCAAACACCGTCTTGATAACTGGTCCCAAAATCTTTCTTGGGATTTTTATTTCAAAAGTAGATAAAATACAAATGGCCATTACCAATGTAATTTATAATTTCTTACTTTTAAATTTAAATTAACAAAAAGTTTTTCAAAACAAATATTTTATCATTTTCAACAAAACCAGTCACGCACCATGAAATTACTAGTAGGATCTCTTTTAAGCCAGCATTCTAGAAATTCTACCGGCTTTTGTTCCGTTGCTTAATTACTAAGATCGAGTAAAAGAAAATCTTCAGCGACTCTCCTTTAATTAGTCATTCTGATTCGTTCATTTTTTTTATTTCAAATCCTAGGATTTTTCAGCTGTCATCAGAAAAAAACTGATTTGATGACACCTACTGCGTAATTTGGCTACCGGTCTCTGTTCTTGAATCTCTGGAATTTGGAAAAAAACAGATAATTTTTTTTAGGGTTTGTAAGAAGTTTTTATACATTTCAAATAAAAATGGGTTGGATAATAGTTTTTGATTAAAATATGGGAATATTCCTGAAAGTGTTAATCATTTTTTTGGGCTAAATTTTTTGTTGTTGTTAAAAATGGGTTAATCTAAGGGTGTAATGAATATAATATTTTTTTTTTAGAATTCTATAAATTTTTTCTCTGGCAGTCATTGTTGTACATTTTTTTATTTTTTCAACTACATAAAAAATTTATTTTTCTTGTTATTGAGATTGAAAAAACATTTTCCAGTTTATTTTCAAACCCTTGTCAATCTCAACATATTTTCTAAAAAATCTTAAAAAAATGATTTTTTTAAAAAATGTTATTTAAAAAAAAGAAAAGTTAACACTTATTTTATAATCTAAAATAGGGTCCGGATGGCAGAGTGGATTGGACCATTACGCTAGCAGTCATCGCGGTGTAATGGATGCGGGTTCGATTCCTGCCTTTGCCCTAGGTGTACATAATTTCTTTGTGACAGTAAAAATTCTTTCTATGTCTGTCCGACTTAACGAGCCGGTCCACTGGCGCAATGGTTAGTGTACTAGCCTTTGGAGCTGCGGGGCTCGGGTTCGAATCTCTGTTAAGGCATGGATGTTTGTGTTTGTCAATAAATGTTGTTATTTGTCTTATGTGTTTGAGTCGTCCTTCTTTGTGTGTCTCTTGTGACTGTCTCTTCTGGCGAGCGGGGTAATGGGCTATATAGCCTACGCCCTTCTCTTCTAGGGGCGCAATCACTGTCATTTGTCATTTGTCTGACTTAACGAAAGCTTATAAAGCGGATCTCTGATCAAGCACATAAGCTGGAATTTTTGTATCTACCCCCTACTCCCACCTCGAAAAGAAACTCAGCTTATTTAGTATCAATAAATTGATAATTTTTAAATACTCTTTATGGATATATGTATTCTAACAAATTGTTTTTTGTGTCGCTCAGCTAGTAGATTGCTTTTAACCCTGTCAGGGTTCGAATTCCGGGTATGGTATGGTACATATATATTCCAGCTTGTGTGCATGTTCAGAGAACCGCTTATAAGCTTTCGTCAAGTGGGACAGACACAGAAAGAATTTTTACGTTCACAAAGAAAATAACAACACAAGAACAAATAACAACATTTATTGACGGTCACAAACATCCATGCCTGACCGGGATTCGAACCTTACCCCAGCAGCTCCAAAGGCTAGAGTCCTAACGATTGCGCCACCGGGGCGGCAATTCCGGGTAAATCATGGATATTCGTGTTGTCCTGAGTGCATGCGGAGAACGTGCTCGTTAAATCTGTGGGTCCGAAAGTCATGTAGTCGGTTATTGCGCAGTTTACCATGGGTGCAGGTCGTCTGGAGAAAATTGCTCCTCCCCTTCAGCGACAAGCCTAAATTGAGGAGATGGCGCCATCTCGGAGTAGAAGTCGGACATCCACCCTATCATAGGTTCTCAAAGCCGTGTGCCAATGGATGCTACTGCAACCCTTTTACACGACAAAAACAACAACAACAATTGTTTTATTTGTATTCACATTCTAAAATGTATAGGAAAGCTTGTTTTCAATTCACCTGTTTCGGACAATGTAATTCTTTAAAAGCTTCCATTCCTGTATTATTCCCTCCGATTGGTGCTTTGTTTCCCTTACCATTGGATTTCCAATTGAGGTTCGATAAATAATTTATTTGCTTTCAGCATATCTATTAATACTCAATTCCTGAACCCCCCCCCCCCCTCCCTGTCCATTATTAAAACTACACCTAATAATTTACATATATTCCTAAATTATATATTAAATCCTTTATAAACATCCCAAACCATATTTATTTATTCCTTCTTACTATCCAACTGACCACTATAAGAGGCCGAATATCCAATTGACCCATGAGTGAGCGACATATGGGAGAGGCGGTTGCAGCTAATGAAGGAGTTTGTGATGGGGGTGGAATTCGTATGTGGCAGGTGGGAGGAACTGAACTGAAGGAATGGACAGTTCGGGGGTGTATTGGAGTTGGGGATAGTGTATGTGTTTATGGTATTGGAGTATTTATTAGAAATGAATCCGTTTTATATTCCTGCATCTATACCTGGTTTCATAGAAATATTTTCTCTTCTCCTGGGAAAACTTTATGGGTTGACACACTATCCTTAAATTTTGACTCAAATTAAGAAATTCAGTTTGCATTAAAGGTGTGTCGAAAGAGACAAGAAGTCTCATTATGTTTGTTTAAAATAGTCGAAAAATTTGCCCCATGTGCTTTTGGCAAGTTGGGAAAGTTTTCCCATATATGAAGAACATTTTTCAACTTAATAGGCTGGGACTTAAGGGTAATGGAGTCCGAATAACCGCAAGTCTTGAAACCAAAGTTCCTCTATGTTAATCAAACGAAAAACAAAATTTTCTAACTGAAATTTCTTCGGCTGTATAGAATATTTTTGCAAACGTTTTGTTATTCATATGATATATCTAGCTGACTTGCATGTCTCTGCAATAATACTTTTTCAAGTTGGTTAGATTATATCTTTTCTTTTATAATAATTAATAGATATTTTTACGCAACATATTCAAACGAAATTCAAAAAGTGGGATTATGCTTTGGAGACCCGTTAGCTGATTTACCCATAACATATACATTGCCAAACACATACTGTTTTATTTCTTCCTTCTTACTCTCCAACTGGCCGCTATAAGAGGCCAAATATCCAATTGACCCATGAGTGAGCGACATATGGGAGAGGCGGTTGCAGCTAATGAAGGAGTTTGTGATGTGAGTGGAATTCGTATGTGGCAGGTGGGAGGAACTGAACTGAAGGAATGGACAGTTCGGGGGTGTATTGGAGTTGGAGATAGTGCATGTGTTTATGGTATTGGAGTATTTATTACAAATGGATTTGTTTAAGAGTGGGCAGGCATCCGTTTTCTATCCCTGCAACTATAATTTTTTAATGAACCATTTTCTCTTCTTTTGAGAGACCTTTATAGGTTGACAAACTATCCTTAAATTTTGACTCAAATTAAGAAATTAAGTTTGCAATAAAGGTGTGGTTATTTCCTATATAAATGTGAAACTATGCAATGCCTCAATCCAGTTCAAATTTTAAAATTATTAATATCGTATGCAACATACCATCAATAATTTTACAAACATGTGGGCAGATAGCAACAAAAATATTTGCCAAAAATTTTAATATCGCCCAATTTAAATAAGTAAGCAAAATAAAAAAGTTATGTTTGACTTCCATATTAGGAGTGTTTGGCTTTATTGATGAAAATAATATGCATTTACTGAACAAGCAAAAAGTATTACCATTCCACTTCAAAAAATAATTTTCTTGCATATTTCTCGCAACCAAATTCATTTGACCAACATTGCTCCTTATTAAGTGTCTTAATTATAAAAATAAATTTTTATGTTAATTTTGTTTCACATGATATCTCTTTTACTGTTATTTATCAAATTTTTTTCCAAAATAATATTCTTCAATTTGAAAGAAATATTAAGCATTATTAAGATGCATTAGATGTTTTTGCCTCAGCTCCATCTATGTTTTTACGAAATCCTACTATATTAATTAAATTACTAGTTGAAAAATTTAAACTGAGATAATCACGTTTCTTCAATGTTCACAAGAATTTATTAGATAAAATTTACTAAAAAAGTAAAAGTACAAGATTTTAGGATGCGTGTTCCCCGGTAAATATAAATAAATGTTTAAGAATTTTTCCGTGTAAAATAGTTTTTGAGTCCTGACACGTTCAATAATTTAATCTAAACATTAAAAAACTAAATCTTAATCAGAAAAAGTTATCAAAATCGATGCATTATTTTATATATTTATAAACTCAGTCAAAAATATATTACTATGATAACATTTTATTCAGTCTATAGATGACAACTTTTCGCCCTACATGAAATTCAATTTATTACTTGACTATTGTGTTTTAAAAAATTACCGACTAAATATTTTTTCAGGAGAAACTGAATATTTTATGTGCATCACAAAAAATGTAGCATTTAAATATATATTTATCTTTTTATCTTCATGTAGATGTAAATTAATACATTTTTTGGTGGTTTGTGCAAATACACATTTACCTATGATAGCGTTGCTTATATTACAAGATAAAAGGTAACAAAATATTTTATTGGGATCTTTTAGTTTAGAAAAAAAATTTATATGCCAGAAATAATTTAATTTTTTTCAATATAATTTTCCTGTTGTTAGTTGAAAAAACTCTTCAATTCCAAGTATTTTGTAATACGAAATACATATTTAGAAAAAAAAACTTTTTAAGAAACTAAAAATCTGATTACCATTTATTTCGAACTTCAATGTAGACTTTTTCTTCAAACTACAAGAACACATATGAATAACAAAACACTTGGACTTTAACATCCAGAGTTAAATTATTTAAAAACGAAAGTCCGTGAGGAACTCCCAGGAGTTTATTATCCTTATATTTAATACCGTTTTCACATTTCAAACTCATTCCCCTTTGTTGAGACTGATCCTCAAACCCCACAGTCTTTCTCAATAGAAAAAAGTCTTGTGTATTGGGCCCGATTCATACCCGAGAATTGTGATACTGATCGCCGATCCAGCAGCACAACGGTTAGGGAGCTAGCCTTTATAGCTTCTGGGTCGGGTTCGAATCCCGGTAAGGCATGGATGTTTATGTTTGTCAATAAATGCTGTTATTTGGCTATGTGTTTGTGTCTGTGTCACTTCTGGTGAGTGGTGTAACTGGCTATAATGCCTATGCTCCTCCCTTCTAGAGGGAGCATTTTTTGTTATGGTATGTTATGATACTGATCGCGGTTATGGATTATTCTACGCGTTAGAGTTACACGAGGGCTATTGGTAAAGGGTGTCGTAATTTAGAACCTCAGCCTAGTGACCAGACGACCCCCGTGTTAGAGCACGACCAATTTCAATAAAAAGGTCAGAGAAGCTATCTTATAAGCGTAGACGGAAATTTTGACGTCTCTATTCCCAGTGCTGAAGATCGAGAAACTAGTTCGAACTCATTCGGAATCCTAAAAATTTGGCCAGCCGTGAACGAGTGCTTCTTTCGAGACAGGTTGTCTTCATCTTCGGAACAACGTCACTCGTAATTATGACGTCAAAATTTCCGTCCCCGATCTTGTTTGGGAAAGCTTCTTCTACCTTAATAGTTGAGTAGGCCGTAGTAAGAGTCGGTTAGTCACTTGACTGTATATGTTTAAGTACGGTGAAGTTTCATTGTGTAAAACAAACAAGTTGGTTTGGTACAGAATCTGTCACTTACGTCGCTTCCACACAATATTTACGCTCGACAGGAAGCATACTAACAGCACCTCAGAAAGAAATTCGCCAAACAGGACCTTTAGCTAGTTCTAATTCTAACTTTTATAAACCAAAATTAATAATTGTCTTTAATCTTCTTTTGAAGATTTGATAATTAATCTTTATCGTTTGCTATTTTTTTTAAGTTCGAAGAGTAATGATGTATTTTTTAAATAAATATGTTTTTGAAGAATCAAGTTTACATTTCGAAAAATAAATTAGTAAGTGTTGCATTAAAAATAAAAGCGAAACTTTGCATATTTTTTATGCATCTTTCTTAATGCATATATAATGAACTTTCAAAATAACTTTATTGTGGTATTACAACAATCCAAATTGAATTATTACCCAAAAATAAATATTTTTTTCAAGAATTTTATTTTAAATAAAGTTTCTCGTACGTTTGATGTCATGGCAACAGTGAAAATATTGAATAAAAATGGAATTTGCATGCTATTTCAATGTAGATTAAATTTTTAGTTATTTAAATTTTAAACAAACTTTTAATTAAATTTTTTAAATAAAATTTGGAATGTAGCCTAAACTGATTTTTTGCTTCAAAATGACATATCCCACTTGTTTGTGTGACTTGCGGTTCGTCCTGTGAAAGTGGGTGACAGACGGACGGACTGCACGATTGTAAAACCTTCCACTTTTTAATTTATAAACGTAGTGTGGAAGCTAAAAACACTTTATATTTTGTGTTGTTTCAGTGGGAGAATCGTGTTTATGACATATGAACAGCAATTTGTGTTGTTCCGACACAACTGACAATCGCGAGAAGAGACGATAATTATCTACATGTGCACTCGACAAAAAACTATAAATTGTATTATTTTCTTAAATATATGTGAAAGAATTTTAACATTAATTTAAAAGTCCCGGAACGTATATTTTTCTAGCTTTAGTGCTTGCATTTAAGCTGTGATTACATTTATTAAAGAGAAGATGCTGTGCTACATTTTGAAACAATATACGTGTATTGTACCTTTAATACAATTTTGGTTGGTTGGTAGACATATAATTTCAGGTTTGTGTTCGTGATCAGAGACCCGCTTATAAACCTTCGTCAAGTAAGACAGACACGACACATACAGCCATACAACCAACATATGCTGCCATCTATTGCGCGTCACCTCCACAATTTAGACATGTTCTTGAAGGATAGTAAATAGTCTAAAGAGACCTGTACCCGTGGGAAACTGCGCAATTCCCGTGGGAAACTGCGTGAGGACTTTCGGACCCCCAGATTTAACGAGCACGCACTCCGCATACACTCGGTGGGTCTTCAGTGGTACCGGGATCGATCACGGGACCTTCCGATCCCGAGACCGAGATCTTAACCACTAGGCTTCCCTCAGCCAACAATATTTGTTATAACCATGCATTATCATTTTGTCACAGTTGCAGTTTTTGTACTGTTTCAACACAACCTGTAATAACTAGGCGTACAAAAATTGTACTCTAAGTCAACACAAATTTTTCTGAATGCATATCGTGTAAAAACAAGACTTATTACAATGTTAAACATATGCCTTTTTCTTACTAAAACATAGAATGTGAGATATTCCTCATTTGCATTTATAACGAGGTAGGGAGACCCTTTGCCTTATCGTGAAGGCTAAGCCTAATGAAGAAAAATAAGGGGATTTTTTTTGTGTTTGGAAAAAGGGGATTGGGTGCTTTTTAAATAAGATTTTAGGTAAATTTCATATGTCTGCTCATCTAGATTTGGGTTGAGGAAAAGGTGTTGTTTGGGTTAGCAATCTTGAATTATTGTTTGATTTTTTTTTAGTGAGCAAGTACAGGGTGGTTATAAAATAACGCTCGCTATTCGGAGTGGTCTGTAGTTTGAATGAATACTCCGAATGCAAAAAACTTTGAGACACTTACTAATCAAGAAGGGGGGGGGGGGAAGAATGGAATCATAAAAAAAAACTTGTCACTTGACCAGGGTTCTAAATTACGAAGCGTAATTAGCTGTGTTGGCCGTAATTGGCCATAATTGACGACGCCTCGTAATTTAGAACCCTGGTCAAGAGACGAGTTTGTTTTTTTATGGTTATTCTTGTTTAAGATTATTTTTAAGGATTCTGTCTTTTTTTAGTGAATCCAATCTTTCCCCCTTCTTGATTAGTAAGTGTCTCAATTTTTGATGCATTTGGATTATTCATTCAAGCTACAGACCACTCCAAATAGCGAGCGTTATTTTATAACCACCCTGTAGATATGTGGACAATTGGAGCAAGTTTATTCAAATAGAAATTGATCATAATCCTCTCTAATAAGGGGCAGTGAAAAATAAAATTTAGAATATTTAATATGCGTTGAGTTTGATTATTTTACAATTCAATGCAATATTCAGAACAATATTAAGGCTTCAGCAATCCTCTTAACCCTCTACTGATTAGTTTAAGAGCCACAAAAAATAAGTTTATTGCATTTAAAAAAAAAATTGAAATTAATTTCACAAACTTAGTTAGGGGATGTATTAAATCATTCTTTCTTAACACAATTGTATATTTAGCTTATTTTTATGTAACATATATATTTAAATATACACTCTTAAAACGAACGAGCGATTTTAACTCAGTCAGAGTAATTTTCACTCCTCCAGTCTGGAAAATGCACTTCTCCACTTGGAGTGGATCCTTTGCGTGTTAAACCTCCGACAGGATCACTCCAAACGAGTGATTTTAACTCCAGTCTGAGTTGATATTCACTCCTTTCTAGTGTCGAAAATGCACTTCTCCAACTGGAGTGGATTTCACTCGTTTGTTTTAAGAGATGTACATTGTCCAATATTTGTCTAAGTGTATTTACACTTTCTCAAAAATGAATGGTCAAAAATGACGAAATTTTCCTTAATTTTGACGATTCCGTTTACTGGCAAATGCTCCGAGTTTTCATTTCCTCAAAGTGAGGAAATTTGAATCGTCCATTTTATGAGGATTTGAATGTCGTCTATTCTAAAGAAATATTTCATCATTTTTGAGCATGTGAGAACAACAATGAGATTCAGTTTCCTCAAAATCTAGATACTGAATCGTCAAATAAAGACCGTAAAAGTGAGGATTCGCGTTTACTCAAAAGTCACGTGATATTTTGACGAAACAATCCTCAAAATTAACGAAATGAGGCTTGAGGATTCATGAATCGTCAAAAATGAAAGTTATTTCTGAGAGTGCGACTGACTTATTTCTGAGAGTGCAGTACATCGAAAATGCTGCTAATTGAAAAAAAAAAATGTTTAAAAATTTAATTTAGCATGGCGTGTTTGCACCAATAGAATTTTACCTGGAATATAAACATAATATAAAAAAGAAATAATTTTATGCTTCATGATAATCAATTTTCAGAAAATACTTTATTAAAAAAATATTTTCTATTTCTTTAAGTACTAAGTGTATACGATGACGATAAAATGCCAGACATACTTTTAATTAATTTAATAAGCCATATACAAATATAAGTAAATATAATTAATGCATATAAACAAAATATATCATTATTTAATGAAATCATAAAACATTTCCTCAAAACACTTAAAAAAGAATTTATTTGAACTATGAATTAAACTTTCGTAAAAGCAAAAAGTAACAACACTTAAAACTACCCTAAGAAAACAGTCAACAAATAAGAAAGCATGGGACACTCATTAAAACTCTCTCTGTAAAGCAATATCAATGCTAAGAGAAGACCAGTAAGCGGTCTCTTTTGAAGAACAAAATGGCTGACGCAAGCGAATAAGGAACAAATTTCCCTGTTTCACAGTAATTAAAAGTCGGGGCTCGAGTTAAGTTAGGTTAAAGAATGTTGCGTTGTTCTGGTTCACCCGCTTATATAGATATGTCAGAAAAATGTATAGCAATTATTTTCCAGCCTATTTTGAATGATTTTTAATTACAAAATTATAAAAAAAATGTATATCAGATAATAAATAATTTCATAAATTGTTTGATTAACCTAGAATTTAAATCAATTTTTTAAGCACTTATAAATTTTATAATATACATTTGCTTTATTTCGCATGCCGTGACCATTTCTACTTTCAGTCCTTGATTTTATAGGTGGTATAGTGGGCAAACTCCATCCACGACGTTGATTAACCAACAGAGACCTTATTTTCATTCCCGTAGGCCAAGTCTTAAAACACGCAGTTATGTTTGAGCCTTGTAAATGTTCTCAATAGATGTATTCAAAAAAGCATAAAGCGTAGTTTTCCCACTTATTTCATAATTTTTTCAAGTACTGACTCCTAACGACCTAGCCGACGGTATCTATAGACGCTTATTCTTTTTAAGTTTTACTAAACGAACCAACGGGTATGGAACAAATGTGACATTTTTTTTTTAATTTCTAACTACTCAACTCTATTTTTAAGATAGTTAATTACTGATTTTGATAAAAGCTTATAAGCGTTTCTCTTAACAAGCACACACGCTGGAATATATATGTACCTACCATACCATATCATACTGCTTCTGATCTTGATCTGTTTTCAAAATTCCACCGGAACATTCACTCCACTCAAATACCAGAACACAGTCTAAGTTCCGTTCAAAGGCGCTTCCGTTTAAAGGCCGAATTAAATTCAAGTTGCCTTTTATAGCAACTCGTCAATATTTATCTTTTAAGGCCTCGCCTTCGGCAACAAAGGCCTTTTCGAAACGAAACGGAATGTTTTAATTACCTTTTTAGCGGTGTTTTTTATGATCGTACTCTTAGAATTTATTCACTTTAGTGGATTCTAATATCGTAGTTCCCGTGTTCGCCCCCGGGCGCGCTGTAGTCGGCATAAAATTTTTCCGATATTGTGATCACTTTGGTCTTTTATCGAGATTTCGGATATGTTTTTTTTTATGTTTCTTTGTTCTACTTTGTCGTTGAGGTACTTAAATGTCAATTCAACCTTGGTATATATTTCAATATTATCAGCGGAATATATATTTTGTAATAAATCAACAAAAATATGTTTAGTTTTTTTTTTGTGATAGTCGATTATTTTTTTCACGTAAGTCACTACTAAATCTTGTTTTCATTTTTAAGATGATTTGAATATTTATGAATGTTCGTATTAGATTCAAACACACATTTTTGCCCCAAATTCCAGGTATCTCGGTTGGCATTTATTTTTAACTCCAGCCTTAATAAAGACAACCTTGCAATGGTTTTCTAAACCAACATTAAATTGTAAAAAATCTTAAAATCGTTGTAGAGAAGACTAACCTGTGAATAGACGGTTAAGCATAATTTGTTTTAAGAAAATGTAGCTTCTAATGTATGACAATGTGAACATATCTGTCATTTAATATAAATTCTACAAGAAAAAGGAGGTGCCTTTATATTGCATCGCGCTTTGGGTCTTTTGGGGGTCCAAAGAAAGCATGGTACAAAAGGCAAGCGAATGACTAGTTATTACCAATGAATGAACACAAAAATTTCAAGTCAATTTTAATTAAAAACTAAACCTAAACTTTTCATATTTTTCTTGCCTGTTTTTTGGGAGAAAGTCAGTGTTGACAATCCATCCAGTGGAATGATTTTTAATCCTTATTTTTTAAATGTATTTATCAACTGTTTATTCACTGGGGCCTGTTTACTCACTGATCAGTTTACCCAATTACTCACTATCAGTTTAAAATTATTAGATTAAATTTGAAGTTTTATCGGAAAAAAAATGCGTTCAACAGCATCAATGCCAGCAACTCCTTGAAAACAAAGTAATTTTTTAAACAAATAAACGATCCGCACGATCGTGATAGCTCCGTCGGAAAGGGTTACTATAATAGAGTGGATTATGTTATTTGTTGCCATATGGCAACAGTATGCACTAGAGGGTTAAATAATATCCCTGCTAGATGGCATTGATTTACTGCTGAGTTACTACCAGCCCTGTAGATTGTAATAAATTTTGTAGAATATAAACCGAAGCAATTTGACAATCATCTTGAGACACATATATGTGGATTTATAACGTTACATCGCAAAATAATAGTACATTTCTTATTTAGGTAACGGTACTCCAAAAAACTTGATGAAATGTTACGACATAAGCTGATTAACAGTTTTATGGGGCAACGTGACACTATGAAAAATACAAACTTAATTATTTACTAAGAAATTTCATTTCCTTAAAAAAATATTTATTTTGAAAAACTGACAAAGTCATGTGAACCCTATTGAATGCTACAGTATAGTCGATTTTAAAGCCTTCTTGACATATTATTTCTTTTTAAAGAAAAGTCTTCCCAAACTATGGCAGTTTTCTGAGGTAAGGGGGTCTGGTTAGAGGTTTCCAACAAAGTTCGTGCCTATTTTCCTACGTGGTATGAAAAAATCAATATTTCCTTACGAATTTTTATCTATTCAGGCAGAAAAAAAGTCAAGTTGGCAGTTTATATTTTTCGAGTAAATACCGTGTAAGCGAATGGAACATTGTTTTTCTGAAGACAAATGCAAAAATTCTGAAATCTCAACGATTTCGAGGCTAAGTTTTGTATTTCTTTTAAGTTGTTGAAGTTATGAAGGTTTCAGGAAAGAGAAAATCATATTGCTTTCCGTATGATATTTGCTTGACATAACATATTTGTATAGTTCTGCAGAACTTTTTGAACTGAAACACGAAAAAATGTAGTATCATAAGGTATGATATATTTTAACTATATGTGTTGGACATGATGTATCCTTTATTTTTAAATGGATCAGTAACATATAAAAACTTCCGGCCATTGTGCAGACTTGTTATTTTTTAATTTAAGAGATGCTCAAAAAAAGCACTTGAAAATATTTGACTAAATTACGTTGCAAAATCGGAAAGAAGGAATAAAAAAGGAATTTTTCAGGTCTTGAGAGATAACAGATCCTTCTGGATTTAAATAATGTCTCGATTTGAGAATCAGTGTAGCTTACCGCGTCACACTACCCATCACCAATGTTATCTAGGAAAGAAAGCAGGAATGCTACGTCACATGGAACAACCCCATTCAACAAAATTGAATCAATACAAAAACTATAAAACTTTAAACACTACCCTAGCCCTCCCAAAACAAACCACTTACCAGCCACCCCAACACAAAAATCTGAATACCAGTTTTACTTAATCCACACACACTCAAAAAAAAAAATATTTCTCGTCGAAAGTAATTGATTTCCGGACCAAGTACTCCGCAATCAATACCCTTTCTTTACGCATATACGACGTTTTTTAAAGCTATTTTTTTCCTTTAGTGTAACCAGACCATCTCCGCAAAAGCGTAAAATCTCCGCTGTTTCCGCTCTAGCGGCAATCCGCCGTATCCGAAGACGTAATAGATTTGACAATTGCTGCTTTTTTTATCACTTGGGTGATCTCCGGAGTCAACAGTGTTATTTTCTTCGTTTTAAGTCGTTGGGGGTAAGAGGTAGAATGAAGTAGGGAAAAATGATACGCTCATTAAATTATATTTAATAATGCTCCTTATAATTTATCCATTAAATTATAATGAATACCGCAGATCCTTATAATATTGTCATTAAATTATTATATTGAACAATGCTCATTATAAAATGCTCATTAAATTTGGTTTAACTTTTTTTAGAATAGGAGGAGAATATTTCCATTAAATAAAAATGAATACAGTGGATCATTATAATATTGTCATGCAATTATTATATTGAACAATGCTCACTATAAAATGCTCATTAAAATGAATAATGCTTATTTTATTATTTGGTTTAACTATTTGAGGGAAAGA
Source organism: Hylyphantes graminicola (assembly GCA_023701765.1). Lineage (NCBI taxonomy): Eukaryota > Metazoa > Arthropoda > Arachnida > Araneae > Linyphiidae > Hylyphantes > Hylyphantes graminicola. The sequence goes on along the minus strand of CM043112.1, from coordinate 49,465,524 downwards.
GGTAAAATGAAGTAGATAAAAATGATATGTTCATTAAATTATAAAAAATTATGCTCCTTATATTATTTTCAATAAATTACAATGAATATGATATTCAATCCTTATGATATTGTCTTTAAATTATATTAAACAATGCACAGTATAAAATGCTCATTAAATTGTAAGGAATAATGCTTATTTAATTATAAGGAATAATGTGCAAAGTGCATAACACATTATATTATACTGAATAATGCCTATTCTACAATGCTCATTAAATTGTAAGGAATAATGCTTACTATATTATAGTCATTAAATTGTAAGGAATAATGCTCATTATCTTATGTTCATTAAAATGTAATGAATGCGTTTTGAATGAATGCAACTTGCATTTTGTAATAATATTAATTATTGTCGAGAGGAGAAACTTTTTGAAATTAACATTGGGCTAAGCATTTTTCGATCATAACTTCCCATTAAACACACTTTTATTAATAGCTTTGCTTGCGAATTAGTTGAAACTATGCCTAGACTTTTACGTAAAAAAATATTCTAATTCAATAAGAAGTTATCACGAACCAAAGCATGAGCCGTAATACTTTTAACAAGCAAAATTTATTATAAAGGTTCGCTTGTAAAACTAACTAGCGAACACAACTAACGGTAACATAAATTATCAATGTGTAGTGTATAATGCGGTAGTTTATATTCGTTGTTAAACAAAGAACCTGGCATTTTATATTCTAGCATCTAGTATGGTGGTATTTCAACTCGATAAATCTAAAGAACTAAAAACTAAAATGCTGCAAAACTAGTTTGCTATAAACATATGTTAAACAACCTTTTTAAAGCTTTTTGTACAGGTTAAAGAAATCATATTTGGAAAGAAAGTCTTCATGTAAACTAAGCAATAAAAAAACCCTTTTCGAACTTATACTATTCTGCCTCTGAAGTAATGATATCTTTTGAACTCAGAACATTCGTTTTCTTCGCAGAAGAATGGATGATACAAAATTAGTACTTTCCGCCATATTTTCTTATGTCTCATGTTTAATTTCAACAAAAAGAAAAATGTGTTGATGAAAAAATGTCGAAGAAAAGTTTTTCCTTTTTTAATGTTTATTGCCTGTTATAGCCATTCACGCCCAAAAGAAATGTATATTATTTTTAGCAAGGATTTTATTAACAATACAATTACCGCATGGGTGGTTATTTGGTGAGTTAGATTTGATTTAAGAACGAACTTTTAAAGATTTTGATTATGTTTACTATTTCCGTCAACATATAGAACATTTGATTATGTTTAGTATTCCGTCAAAATAAGAACACAATTCCCAAAAATTATTTCAAATATTTTAAACTATGAAATTCAATCTGTTTCTATATTCAGTTTAGGGGCTTGGGAGCCCAGTCGGTTAGGCATTCACCTAGCATGCGAAAGGTCCCATGATCTTGTCGGGCATCGCTTAAATAACTACCGACCTATAAATAGCCCTTCAGCCAAAACTTTCCGAAGAATAATACCCCTTGTAGAGGGAGTGCACGTTAAATACTCTTCTAAGTCCCAACGCTGCGTACGATTCGCCCTTTAACGAGTGCGTTGCGTGCCTACTCAGGTTGTCGGCTCGTCACCTGACTATGGTTCTAAAATACGACTATTTACTAGTCGCCAATAGCCTTCGTGTAGTTCTAGTGCGACGATAATTCAAACTAAACTAAATTTTTCTATTATATTTAGTGTTAAAAACTATAATTATATCCAAATTATAAAGTCATTATAGATCATACAAATCTACAAAATACTTGATCCCCATAAAAAAGCAACCCCGTCGAAAATAATCCAAATCTATAAATAGTACCCTGTATGAATTAGAAAATAAACGTGCCTTTCTATTGCATTTAGCGAACAAAACTTCAATTATATATAAATCATAAAGTCATAATAGTCATACAATACAAATATTGAAACCACACCTTTATATAATAAGTGATATCTTAAATCCTCAAGGGACTGACGTATAGACGCACCAAATCGTTTATAATGGCGTTTACCATACCATATCCATCGAAATATAATCGGAAAACGATCTTCGGAGTATAGATAATAGATTTTTGTTGAATAGTTTATGATAATGGGAAAATAATGGAATCTTGATATCAGTTAAAATGACTAAAAATACATTGATCTGAACATTTATAGATATCGTAGTCAACATATCAAATATATTCAAATCGCATGTATGTTTATGGTAATTCTAAATATTTTATTGTCTTGACATATCAATGATATTTTCCGATTTTAATATATTTTATGGATATTTGAAATGGCTTACATAATAAAATAGCATTGAAATCACCGATGATATTCATTTAGCCCTTTACGTTAAATAAACCTATTAATTTGTACGGTAAAAACCCGCATCTGGGTGTCCAGTTTAAGTTATTTTCAAAATTGAATTAATAAGTGCAATTATGCAATGAGTAGCATTAAAAAAATATCAAATTTTTGCATGATACTGTTCTCCTTTTAGATTTGCTCCCAATAGGTAAAGGCGTTCGCCTCGCATGCGGAAGGTCCCAGGTTCAAGTACGGGCACCGATCCTGAAACCAACCGCACAGCCAAAAATAGCCGTGTAGAGGAAAAGTTAGGAGGGAGTGAAAGTTAAATATGCTCCAAAGTCCCAACGCTATGTGCAATGTTTCCCTTAAAAATTGCGTTGGGTGCTTAATCATGTATCGGTTCATCACTTGACTGGGGCTCTAAGTTATGACGCCAGTAGCCAATAGCCCTCGTGGAGCTCTGCCGATATTTCAAACTATTCTAACCTTTTAAATTTGCAATAGCGCTGTCTCTTGCTATCAAACAGAAGGTGCTAGTACCAAGGTTGATTAAATTCAAAACTTCAAAAGCGATTAGAAGTCATGCGAAGTTTTCCAGTAAATTACGGCGGAAGTTTCTCAAGCAAAAATAAACTGTTGACGCAGAAACTTTCTACACTCAACTAGTAATTGATGTATCCCTCGGTTTGTAGCGTTTGAACCTGCAAGGTGTTGGAAATGTGTGTTAAGTAAGTCCAGTAAAATTTAGTTTAAATTGGTGAATAAATTTGTACATGGTATTAGGGTATACACAATCACATATATATTCCGGCTTGTGTGCTTAATCAGAGACCCGCTTATGAAGCCTTCGCCAAGTAAGACAGACACAGAGATAATTTTTACTTCCACAGCGAAAGGAAATACACCCAGGGAGAAGGCGGAAATCGAACCAGCACCCGTTACAGTGCTCAGAATGAAACCGTTATGGTTCAAACCACTCAGCCATCCATGCCCCATAAGTTTGTAATGAGAGCAATGTTTAACAATAATGAGCCATAATGAGTGCAATGACATGAAGAAATTAAATATAAGAATTTTTTTTTTTGAATTGAATAAAATTGTATTCATACACATACGTTAATAGATCATTATTTCGCTTACTTGTTTTTTTTATGTACTAGCAAATTTATACCCGTACTTCGCACGGATTAAAAAAAATATCAAATCGATCCAAGTACGTGTATCATATAACCTGCTATAAGATCATAAATTTAAGTTATTCTTCCCGCTCGTTTTCAAGTATGAAATCCCGTTTCAGTGCTTTAAAATTCCAAATCAAAAATACGGTGTAAAATGCCTTCATAAATGTCATCACAATTCCCTCACAAATACATACAATCGTTTAACTCTTTTGGCACGTTTTGGGAAATAATTTGGCGATAAATAGATATAGCTACAAACACACCCATTATACGGCTCTAACACAATGACCTTAGCACAACCAACCAGCTTATAAATAATTTTTAAAAAACATTTTGCGCATTTGGCGAGTTTTAATAAATTTTTTGGTGAAATTGGCAACATATTTGGCGAAAAATACAAATAATAAAACCCTGATATGCAGCTCTAGTGCGATGGCCTTTATTAACCATCATAGTTCAGTAAAAACTTAACATTTTGCCCATTTGGCGAGATTGGCAACGTATTTGGCGAAAAAATAAAGACAAAATCCATGCAGCTCTAGTGCGATGGCCTTTATTAACCATCATAGTTCAGTTGTAGCTTAACAAACATTTTGCCCATTTGGCGAGTTTTTATAAATAATTTGGCGAGATTGGCAAAATATTTGGCGGAACAATTAAGACATAAAACCCTTATATGCAGCTCTAGTGCGATGGCCTTTATTAACCATCATAGTTCAGTAATAGCTAAACAAACATTTTGCTCATTTGGTGAGTTTTAATTAATGAAAGGGCGAGATTGGCAACGTATTTGGCGAAAAAATAAAGACATAAAACCCAAATATGCAGCTCGTGCGATGGCCTTTATTAACCATCATTGTTCAGTAATAGCTTAACAAACATTTTCCCCATTTGGCGAGTTTTAATTAATAATTTGGCGGGATTGGCAACGTATTTGGCGAGAAAATAAAGGATTAATATGCAGCTCTTGAACTTATAGGTTAACTACACATTTATTGCCTGAATATGCATATTTGTAATCAACAGAACCATCATTGAAGAAATTATCAACTAACCACAATAAATAAATGAATGAAGACTTGTCGGAAATACGTTACTTGAAACATATCAATTATTTTCAAATAGTAATGAATTTAGTTTTTGAAAGTTATGGCAACACAATAAAATAAACATTTTCAATTTTATTTATTTTCGTTGAAAGTTTTATTTATTTTTTTCGGCAGATGGCATCACGAAAGTAAAAAAATGATCGGATTTGAGCCAAAGTGGTGTAGTTTTTCCAGAAAATTCGAATTTTCTCTAAAAATAGAACATTTTGAGCTCTGAAAGTTCTTATTTTGTAACTCAAGTATGAACTACACATTTGTGCCAAGTTACGAGTCAAACAAATGTCTACAGAACCATCATTCTAGAACCATCATCTAGTTTGTGAGTTTCAGAGAGACATACATACACACATACACACACACAAAACTTCATTTTTAGCCTACTTTTCTTTTTTTTTAATTCGAAGAATTAAAAAAAAAATGAAAAAGTAGGTATTGACATGCGGTCGATGTCCGTCCGTCCGTCTGTCTGTCTGTCTGTCTGTCCGTCTGTCCGTCTGTCCGTACCCCCCTTCCAAAATCAGTTCTATCTATCCGATCTTAAAAATTCTTTTTTTATTAGAAAGGTATAACCTCAGACACCCCACTTTCATACTTTTTGTCCGTCTGTCTGTGCGATAGGACGGACATAAATCTACTATTTGATGACAAATTTCCCATTGAATTAGCATTGGAATTCAATTTCGAGTCATTTAGATCGCTGAATTTAACTACAAATGCTACGGACAGGTGAGATACGTCAAAAAATTCAGCGCATCGAAATTAGAATACATTGAAAATTTCAGAAAAGAATTCGAATTCGAAGTACTTCAATTATTTAAAAAACGTCAAAATTTAATGCTCATTCAAAAAGCATAGGAAGCCATTTTTATAAGAAATAAATCACCATTGCCATCACAACAATTGCTTGAGAAACTTTAATTCTTTTAGACAATAAATTAAAATAAATTTATTTTTGAGACATCGATCAATTTAAGATGACGTCAAGTATATATTTCACTACGAATCTTTGTATGGTGATATAAATTGTGTTCATTCTATTTAAAAGCGAGGAATATTACATATTTATTCTTTGAAATATAAATTTTTGCAAACGATTTAAGTTATAATTATTTAATTTTCGAAATAAAATAAATGAAACCAGCTGAATTTAGCAAGTAAATGTTTATTGATGAGTATTTTTTCGGTTTTTGTTCTACGAAAAATTAAAGATTTATTTATAATTGCAAATAAAGCTGTGTTTAGTGACAGATGCTGTGTTTAGTTAGATGCTGCATTTAGTGAAATTTATTTTAAATTTAATGTGGAAAAACGGTTGTTTATGTCACTTACTGTTACGAACCCAGTTTTTTCAAGATAAGAATTTTAGTAAGTATTTAAGTAACAGGAAAGTAGGCTATTTTAGTTCTTTAAGAACTTCTTGTTATTATTATAGATTGATTGATTGTTAATAACCTTCTGCTTTTTTCAACTGTCTTCTGAGTTTTAGCCAATGCTTTTTTATATGTAATAATTATCGCAAATATGTGATAAAAATTGAAATGACTATTTAAAATATAACATAAGTAATATTACATTTAATTAAATGTTCAAATTAATGTAAAGTAATCTCCTAAGACCTGTACCAAAATTAATGCAATACAATTGCAAGATTTATTCATTTCATTGACCAGTAAATAACGTATTTTTTTAAGAACCAATTTTAATAACTTAAAATACTTGTGTGGTAAAATTTTTTTAAAAAAAATAAAAGTTATAGGTTTTCTAAAATTAATTTTCAATTATTCAGTTTCTTAAAGGGAATAGTTTTTTTTATATCAACCAAACATTAAAAAAATCTACTTCCATACTTATTTAAGAAGTTAATGTTTGACTTCATCTTTTACTTATTAAAGTGAAAGTTCGATTTTTTTTATAAAACTTATCAATACTACTTTTGTTATAACTTTTAGTTTAAAAAACCATATGCCAAATTTTAAAACTGCGATTTGAGATTTTACTTTTTGATATAAAAACTATATAATAATGATATTGAAATGATAAAATATTTCTTCATCATTTTTATCATAAAAGAAGGTAATTCAAAATCTAACCGAATGCAATTTTGAAATAATGAATAAAAAAATGACTCAAAAGATAAATGCTTTCACACCAATAAACGAAAAGAATTTTAATGAAATACAAATTCTGCAATCTAAGAGCTTTATTTTTAGAACTTTGTTCCACTAACCACGTTTTCTAGAACAAAATAAGACTTCATTTCGCAATTTCAGCGGCACGGTTATTATTTTCTCGTTTTGTTATTACTTTACTTTTTCGTTGTGGCAACAGTCGAGAGATAATTGCTAAAAATTCTCGGTAGCGTTTTTAGGGAATTGCCTGACCGTAAATGAAAAAAAAAAATAATAAGCAGAACAAAAAATTTTCCGAGGAAGATAGGAAAGTAATTGAAACTGGCAATTTAGATGTGTTCATTGATTTCGAAATTCGAACTATATTTATTCATTAAATGATATTCCGTTTTCTTCATGGAATGAAATTTAGCAATCGGAATTTCAATGAAATGAATAAATTTATAAAATATAGTACTTTTTTTTTTACTTTTGCTTGTTTTGAAGCGACTTGAACATGAAGTAAATATTTTGGTGTTTAATTTTTGATCAGAAATTAATACGATGCTACAATCCTAAAATTTGCTTAAATTAACGTTATCCATTAATCTATACAAAAAAGTCTCAAAAATACCCAATTAGAACGTATAACATCTGCAAATATCCACACTACAAACACAAAATAGCATCACAAACATTCCATTAAAAATAGAAGAAAACTAGACATAAATAGTTAAGAAACTACATGTTTACGACTAACAACAACTAAAAAGCTCTTAACACAACTTTAAAAAAAATCTTCCAGTTGTCTCTTTAAATTTCTTTCCAACTTATTTCTGACGAAATACATGAAAAGATCCTATATGAATAACTTTTTCTTCTTCAAGATTCATAGTAAGGAAGGAATTGATACTGTTGTTGGTTAGGCCACAGATTCCAGAAACAAATCCTTAAGAAAAGATTATAAATTTTAGCAGATAATTAATTTTCAGACTTTGAATTGATGTTATAACTCTGAATATCATAAGTTTCTATTAACGTAAACAGAACGAGCCCCAACTTAAACTTTTTAAAGGGAATGACATCTAAAAATGTTCCAACTAAAATCTCAAAATGAACTCACAAACATTAGATGAAAATACAATGTGCACTCTATTACACTGGGTATTATTCGTCGCACAATTTTGGCTGCACAGGCCGTTTATAAGTAGACAGTTATTTTGGTGAAGGCCGGACCCGAACCAGAGACCTTTTGCATGCTAATCGAGTGCCTAACCGACAGGGTTCCCCAGCTCCCCACAGGTTCAAGAAGATAACCGTTGAAAAATGAATCATAAATTTCAGTAGTTGTCTGGCTTTAAATTGATGCTATAACTATAAATGTCATTAAAATATGTTAATATAACCCAAAAAGAATCCCAAAAGTTAACTTTTTAGAACGAAAAACATTTTTAAATATTCCAACTACAAATTCAACATAAACTCAAAAATATTCCAAAGCAGACAACTAAACATTTGAAAGAACCAACTTATATTCAAGACTAACAACTACCAAATAGTTCAAAAAAGCGAAATATCTTCAAACTGCCATTTTAACTTCCTTTATAAAATAATACTAAAAAAATACCTACAAAAATCCTAGATGAATAACTCTCCCCTCAAAAACCTCAGATGATTAATAGTTCGGTATATGATTCAATTCTTAGATGAACGTTTTTTTTATAGTGTTGAGGATTTAGACAGAAATTCAGAAGCTAACCCTCGAAAATCGAAGTAAAAAATTTAGAAGTTAATTAATTAATAGCACAACTACTGAATTTATGTTATAACTTTTATCTCTTAGATGAGCGTTTTTATACTTGTAGGTTAGGACACAGATTCAAGAAGATATACATTGAAAAATTAATCATAATTTTCAGTAAATTGTCTGGCTTTTAATTGATGTTATAACTATAAACATCATTACAATCTATAAAAATAGCCCAGAAAGAGTCCCAAAGTTAACTTTTTAGAACGAAAAACATCTAAAAACATTCCAACTACAAATTCAAAATAAACTCACAAATAATCCAGAGCAGAAAACTAAACTCTAAACTTTATATTCACGACTAACAACCACCCAAAAGTTCCACAAAATGAAATATCTTTAAACTGCCTCTTTAACTTCCTTTCTAAAATAATTCTAAAAAAATACCTACAAAAATCCTAGATGAATAACTCTCCTCAGAGAAAACGCAGATGATTAATAGTAAGGTATGAGATTCATCTCTTAGATGAGCGTTTTCTTATACTGTTGAGGGTTTGGCACAGATTAACGATTGTTTTATTTTCTCCGAGGCCATTTCTCATTCTTTTTCTCCCCTTGGTTTTTAAAAATTGTTTTAAAAGAAATTGGTTGGTAGTCTTGATTAAGTTGTTATACAATGTGTGCTAGATTTTTAAATGGTATTTAACCACAGTAAAATGCACTGTTATCAGGTGAGCGGGCACCCAAAGAAATTTTTCCTGTTAGAAGGAAATTTTATTGTGTGCTGGATGTATTTTAATAGTAAAGGGATGAAATTTTGGGGGAAGGGGGCAAGGATTTGTTGTTTATTTTTGCATTGGTTAATTTCTTCAAAGATGATTTTTTTTCGCAAAAAGATGTTTGTAAATTTGCGTTCAGCAAATGGGACTTAGCATTTTTAGATGTAACTACAGTAGTGAAATAGCCCAGCCAGTTGAAAACTTTCCCCCACTGCAAATATAAAGATAATTGTAAATGACTTAAATGTACAGTACTATTTCACAATTTTTTTAGAATATTCTTATATTTAGTTTTATTGAGAATTTATGTTATTAAACGATGGCTCGTTCAACTTTTTAACCACCAAATATTTTCATGACATTACACTACGTCACACATAATTCCTACATACGTTACACATACGTCCTTTTTAGATTGTTAGTCTTCCAAAAGAAATGACGGAACTTGTTAAGAACCTGAAAAGTACAGTCAGCCTTTCGCAAATAGGTTTTGCTGATTTTTTTCTGGAAAAACCGCCAAAACAACTTCACGGATGGCGAAATGTCACAAAAGCCCCAGTGGCCTAAAAGTCACGTAGACCAGTGTTCTAATTGAACAAGAAAAGTTATCAAAATGAAAAATGTTAACAGATTAATTAATTTTCGCTCAGAAATAATTAGCTTAACCTTCAAGCATATTTATCAAATAACACTTTAAAAAATGCATTAAATAAAATTTATTATCCTTTGGACTACATTTCAAACAGAACCATCAATACATCGATCCATTTTATATTAGACAAAAGAAAGCCTTAATGCTACCAAATAACCCTCAGTAGTTCCTACAAAGGGCCCACGCTACAATCGTCCCCAGGAGCCTTTTTATTGGATCCCCGCTCTAAAATGGAAACAAAAAAAAGTCCCCAACAATTGGAAGACGAAGCCCAGTGCTGTGTTTCCAACTTTTATAAATGAAAACAACGGGGTACAGAAGCAATAGACAGACGACTTTTCTGTGGATGGAAGAATTGGTTGATTGTTTTGAGTAACAGTTAGTTGAGGGCTACGTAGCCTGGAAGTCAGAAAATCGGCCTCTCAAAAAGAATTTCCCGCGTTTTAACTCTTTCAGTCCCAATGACAATTTGGCATCATCATTTTAGAATTTTCTTTCTGAACGTCTATAGACATTTATGATAACAAAAAAGAACAAGGTCTCTGAACAAGCACACAAGCCGGAAAATATATGTACCAACTTTCTTATTATATCCTTAACTAGGGTTAAAAACTTTCTTCAACCATAATTTAAAAGTTATTATATTTTAACAAAATGAATTCTCCTTTCTAAATATTTTTAGATATATAAATCCGGCGTTGCACGAATGTGCTCTAAATAATGCCCCAAATATCTGTATTACAGTAATCGGTCATAAATTGATGATCTGCGTCATATTGCCAAATAATGAAATAAATATGAAAGCTACCAACTAAGGGTCCGGGATAGCTTGGTTGGTAAGGTCTTGGACTATCATCCCAAAGGATGCGAGTTTGAGCCCCGCTGTCCTCCGGAAACCCCCTTGTACGCTAATGGTGACTGGTGCGCGTTAAATTTCATCGTGGTCACAAAGTCCTCTAGTTGCCAAATCAAATCAATAACCTTAGAAGGATCCACTTACGTGTGTGTGTTGTGTCTGTCTTACTTGACGAATGTCTATAAGCGGGTCTCTGACCAAGCACACAAACCTGAATATATATATATATATATGTCTAAAAACCAACTAATTAAAAAACACCAACACGACCAGGTTGTTCACATTTCAAAGAACATATTAAAAATATCCCAAATATTTTCTTCAACGTCTTTTGATCCTCTTTTCCCAATAACCCTTTTATAGTCTCCTACTAATGGCAAAACTTTCTCCATTGGCCAACTTTTTTGCTCTTCTCCCAGGCCAGGGCGTTTCAATTTCACGTTGCTTTTCAATCCATCAGGGCGGGCCAAAATTCCTTGAGTCAGAAGCAGAATAGCATTAGTCCCTTAAGTGCAAAACTATAGCAAAGAAAAGTATTATTTAATATCACTGCAAGTTACGTACCTAAATGTTTATATCAGAAATTTAGTTCAGTAAAATTCAAATTAGCTTGGTTCATTTAAAATCCAAAATGACAGAGCAGAAAATATTTTATTTACTACAAGATACAAAACTAGAAAATTATTTAAAAAAGTACAGTAAAGTAAAGTCAAAAGCAATCCTCTTAATCAGTTCAAAAGCAAACTTACATCATTTTACTTAAGTACAGTATTATAGGACAGAAGAGCATTATTTAAGATTATCACTAGTTACAAAGTTAAATATTTGTTTAAGTATTCCAGTTTTAAAATTCATATTGTTCTGACAATTGGTGTGTTAAAGGTCTTGAGTAGCTACTGAAATGCTGAATGAAAGTAAATTCTTTCTCGAGTCTCGATGTAGAAATAGATGCCACATGGTAACAGAGCACCAGCCGAGGGAAAGTAGGAATACAAGCTGGAGTGACTGCGTCAACTGAAACATGCTAATAGTTTATTCAACTGAAAAAATTACTAATTTGGCATTTTTTGATGGATAAGTTCTAAATATGATTCTCTATTTATTTAGCAAAGACCTTTTGTTTGTAAATTATACCAATGACATACTAGCCGTCAAGAAAAAACAATGCTGCCAACCTATGCAAGTATGTAGCTCAAAAGAGTTTATGGAATCTCAACTAGTGATTTTTTTTAAATTTGATTTCCCATTGAAGAAGTTCTCAAACAGGACTTACTCTAGTTTTTCTCTTTCGTATACACTTCCATCAAAACACTTCTCTGTTTCCGTCCCTTTCCCACTATTGTCCGAAATTAAACAATGGATGTTCTCCCAAATAAACCGAGTTTTGTTTAGGATTTATAGTCTTTTTGGATAACCCTACAAAGGGACTAATAGTTCTGTCCCCAAGGCCAGTTTTAAGTTTGGGAGGACAAAGGTAGCTTTGTTAGATTGTTAAAAAAATCGCTGGAGGTCCAGCGAAATAGAAGTTGATTTGGGATGGGGTCATTTGGCGTTAAAACCCACGAAAAGTCGCCAAATTGATGAAATTAGCTTATAGAAGTGAGATCTTAATGAGTTTTTATACACAAGGTTATAATTTTAGTCTTTGAAGATGGAAAATTAAAAATAATGAAATAGTTTTTTGTGTTGCTATAAAGGTATATCCTTTTAAAGACTTGAGCGAAATACTACACGTATATTCTGAAAATAAACATACTTTTTATACAAATATAAGCTAAAAATTATGTTTTGCAATTTTTTTTATAATGTTTAATTGTCAATGAGAGACACGCTTTAAGCTAAAAAAATACTCATTTTTTGTGCTGTAAATGAATCTTTGAAAAATTTGGGAAAAAAAAGTTTAAATTAATATTTTAAAAACTCTAATATCGTATTGACCTTCATTCAACTTCATTTTTTATAGAAATAAATGACTGATACCTGTACTCAAAGGTTGAAAACTGATATTTGGATCTTCTTCCAGGTCAATTTCGGAACTAATTAACATGTTAACTGTGTGTTAAGAGGTTTTAAAGAATGTTTTCAGGGATTAGTAGCAACAACAAAAACAGCAACAAAGTCCTAAATTTTTATATTCCTCTTCATAAGTTAGGTGTGAAGGGTAATTTATTATTTTTCTGTGTCGTGTTTTCGTCGATTGCAAAATAATAGCTCCACATAAGAGGGACCGAAACACTTTATTGAAGCCCATGTTAAAATGACCTTTTTTTATAAGCCTTTTTTTCAGAATCTGTTGAATACTTTTCAAATTAAATTTTAACCAGTTGTTAAATGAATGTTTAACTATATTTTAATGGAAGAATTTTCTAAATTTTTGTTTGGTTTTTAGATTATAATTTTTTAAGTGAAGCTATATATTTTTTACATGAAAAACATCACCAATATTTTTAAAAAGGAAGATAGTTATATTCAAATAATTCCAGCGGTTTTTAGAAACCAACTTCTTAAATACATATAAAAATTTCAGACTGATACTTACAGTAGATTTTGATAAAAAGGTGCGTGAACTTTGAAAAAGGAAGTTTTGGGATATAAGCGTTTAAAGTCAACAATATGACTGGAATTTGTTTAGACAACGTGACAACGTGTGTTTAAAAAATATAAAAAATACTTCCAGTACTTGAAAAACTTATAATGTAAGATATCGTTGAAAAGCTAAAATTTTGGTAATCTAAGAAACACTAAAAACATTGAAATGTCCTTTTTGAAAATTTTTGGGTTTCTGGCCCGCCATAATAAGCCAATGACATAGTAATGGTAATATAATCGTTTCCGGCTGCCTATTTCTAGCCTCCTTTAGGAGATTTACCACAGCCTATTACGCCTCGTAATTTAAAACCCTGGTCAAGTGACGAGGTCGACACCTGAGCGGGCACCCAACAAAACTTCGAACGACATCGTACGCTGACTCTGTCGGAACTTAGGACTCCACAGATTTCACGAGCACGTCTGTCCCAGTGTACTCGGGTCCATCCGTCACGAGTTGAATTTTCTACTCTTTCCAGTACAGATATCCTATTTATAGGATGACTTTCAGTAGGTGGGAATCGAACCCCCGCACTCCTGAGAAGGCTGAATTCTGAGCTGGTGCCTTAACCACTCGGCCATGGACGGGCCACCAATGATATGTTTTGGCTTATTTTGTAAGCGATAAATGACTTCATTTGGTAACCTGGTTCAGCTTAGGTTTTTATATATACAACATCACCATTTTATTCTTATCTCCAAGGTCCGCTGTGATAAATTTTATTACTAGAGACAGTTTTGTACGATTGGATTTTGTCCAGATGCGATTTAGTTTGGATCCACTTTAATTGTGTTGTCTAAGGAGGATATTCAATCTTCTAAGTAATAGTATTAGATGACGTAAACATTGGGTAATTGGAAAAGTTTCATTAACTATTTTATTGCGTGAGAAAATATTTGTTTTTTAATATAGTAAACTATGTTTTTTTTTTTAATTTTAAGCGCTAAATTAGCAAGTGCGCAACTCATATATGCCGTTTTCTTAAGTTACTTCAATCATGTACAATTTAAAATTTCTCATCTGTTAAACATCAAAACAATAACAAACTCTTGAAATCGATAGTTTCAATATCATTCTAGAACAGTAATGTATTATTAATTTACGATATTTAAAATACTATTAAAATCTCCTGCAAGTAGAGATATTATAGGGATTTTTTTTAATTTCTCCTTATATTTTTTAATCCTGTAATGCATAAATTTTTTGTCATCTCGAAAAAATATATTTGTATCTTTAATAATCATGCATTATGGGAAAAATACTGAAAAAAATTAACTGCATGGGAATTTAAATTATTTCGTGTTTTTTTTTAATTTTTGCCATATGTCAAAAACCAAATAAAATATTCCTATTTTGATAAGAATGTCTGGAAAACTATTAAATATATTTTAAAATAACCTTTTCGAACTGTTATTATTTTTTTCAAAACAATTTATTTGTATTTAGTACTAATATTATTATACCGTGAATACTGCCAAAGAAGTAATTTTCAGACAGTTAATAACTTCACACTTTAATTTTGAATAAAATTTTACTACTGTCATCTAGGAGGGTTATTAGTAACTAAAACTTCAAAATGGAAATTAACCAATGAAAAAACATTTGTCGAGAGGGAGCTGTACTTTAATTGAATATAGTGGATTATGTTACTTGTTACCATATGGTAACAGTATGCATTAGAGGGTTAACGAGTGCAACTCATTTATACAGATTTCTCAAGTTAGTTTAATCATGTATAATTTAAAATTTTCCAGCCTGTCAAACATTAGAACAATTTCAAACTGTTTAAAAAGTTTTTAATGTCTGAATTTTAAAGAGAAGGGGACAAGGATTAATATAATTCTCGAATATTTATACGTTATTAATTTACGATATTTAAAATACCATTCGAACCTCCTGCAATTTTAGATATTTTTGAGGATTTTTTTAAAAATTTACCTGATATTTTTTAATGTAAGATCGCGAATTCTTTATAAAATGCATAATAGTTGTAATAGTAAGGGGTGACTATTATGTAAGACGGAAAAGTAGTAGAAGATATAAACACACCCACACAAAAATAGAATAGAATGTGACTCAACACAGCTAAAAGAATGTTAGTGCACCTATATATCATTTTGTCACATACAAAAACCATTATTTCTATTTTTCGGGACATTATATTGCTATCATCATGTCTGCTATGTACAATTATGTATTTGTGTTATATTAATTTTATTATGCATTATATACACGTTTACATTAGTAAAAATCCATATTAATGCATTAAAAGCAATGTCTAACTTAACATTAGTCACATTTTATGAGTGTACACTAGCAATAACTTGTAAATGATATTGGTAATCATGTTTCAGTAAACATTAGTGACGGTTCATAAGTATCCACTAGCAAATATTTGTATGCATACTTTAGCTACAATTTGAAACTGCAATTGAAAATAATGTATACTTAGTCATAAGCATGCATATATTAATTTACATTAGCAAAAACATAGAAATAGGTTTTATCAACATAGTACAAACATACACATTGATATAAAATATAAGTATACATTAACATCAAATAATACATTTACGTAATCAAAAATATATAAATGGACTTTTCCAACAATATATGATATACATTAGCAATAAGATATAAATATTTCATTAGTAATAATGTAAAAATAACTATTTGCAACAATATAAACATTTATAAATACATATTTGCAACAAAATAAAAATATACATATCCTTTTAAAAAAGGCAAAAATATACTAAATTATTTCTTGAAATAAAAAACTGAACTGAAATCATTTGAAACATTTCACACTTTCATTAAATATTATAAACGTACAATAACTTATATCGATTTAGCGTATCTTTTGAATAAATCGATAAAATCATGGAAAACCAACTGGAATATTAAATTTTTTCATTTTAAAATCTCATCATCAATAAGATTGGTATTTCAATCTTCTTATAAAACTTTTTTTTATTTCATTCTGTATTTTTTCATTCTATTTTGTCTAATGAAATGTCCGATGATATGCGGAAAAAATCGAATTGAAATAAAATATATTCCGATTTAAAGGGAGAAGGTTCGTAAAAATGTTGCTTGAATTTGAAAATATATTACATTTATCGATATCATAAATGCGTAATTTTTCTGAAAATATGAACTTATTATTAAGGCTAAATATATAATGCTTTGGAATTTAAATAACTCTTTTTTTATTTGATATCAATAATATATATTGTCGAAATGTGCAATGCTTGCAACTTATATAAGATTCAATGCACGAAGGCTAGTTATGAACTTGAGTAATTTTCAATTGAACTTTTGGGTGAAGGGTTTTATTGAAATCTGATATAAGAATTAAATTACAATTTACTCCACGTCGGGAATCTAATGATTGCTTACATCTTATATTGTATGAGTATTATAAAACTGGAAGTCTTTATAAATCTATTTTGGAAAATATTGTAAATATTTTTGAGTACTAAATTTAGGTATGACTTAGGTCTTAGCACTTTGTTGCATTTTAGGAGGATTTTACCAACTTTTATTTCCAAATCCTATAAAGTTAATGAAATCATGTCTTATATTCTACTTTAAAGAATATATGTACCCCGTAGGAAGTATAAGCATCGTTCATTAGATTGAATCATTAAGTGCAAAAATGTTTCTAGATTTCTACTACGATTAATGTGCTTTCTACTACAATTTAATGCTTTTCATTTTACATTTGGTTCATAAATCTCAATAAATTACTTGTATAATGGTCAAAATATGAAAAGAGCCAATTTTTTTTAAAGGGCCAATTTTTTAATAATGCTAAAAATCAATTGGGATGCATAACAAAAATTTTAATAATTATGACTTATATTCTGAAACATTAATATGTATCGAACTACCTAGAAGCAAAACGAAAAAATTCTTTTGAGAATTTTTTTCACTGTTTTTCTTCACAAAATTTTCTCTGACAGTGACATATCTGAGAGTGTTTCACGTAAATTTTTATGAATATGGGGAGTAATATTGATATAGACTTTAATGAAGTAGTTTTCATTCTAAGGTATAATTTTTATGACGATATAAAACAACTGAAACTTCTTTTCGAAATATACATCGCTAGTTGTGACACCTTACATATCTAACTTTAGAAAAAAAAAGCAAAAAAGCCGTTACCAATTAAATAAAAGTCAGTTTAAAGGGCTACTTTTAAAAAATATATAATTAAAATATTGGTCGGGAAGCAAATTGGCTATTTTCCTAATATTGATCAATAACTTCTAAAGCAAATTCCTACATGTATATTCTTAATCTAAACGTACTTTTCATACAAATATATGCTTAAAAGTATTTTTGCAAGAATTTTTTTTTATAAAAAATTATGTTTATACTTACTTCGGGACTTAAACTCGAATAATACACATTGTTTGAGCTATAAATGAAACAAAAAAGGCCGACGCACTTATTTGTAGCTAGCAGATTATTTTAACATTGTTTTTTAAGCAAATTGTCTTTAAAATTAACTACTAAATGAACTTTCTGAAAAGTTTAAATACAATTTAAAAACACTTTTTTTAAGACCTCTAACGTCGTATTGACCCTCATTCTACTTCATTTTTTTTTAAAATAAATAACTAATAACTGTAATAAAAGACTTAAAACTGATATTTAGATCTTCTTCTATCGGACCAAGTCAATTTCAGAACCAATTAACGTGTTACGTGTTTGTGGAGAGGTTTTACGAAATGTCCCTAAATTGAGACGCCAGGTCGCAAGAGGATAATGTAAATCTTAATACATGAAACATGTGTAGTCTATACTGAAACATTTATTCTCAATACTTCTCCCACAAAATCTACTAACACTGACATACCCGAAAGCAACTGAACACATTTTTTTCCTACTTTTCTCGGGCTAAAAACACATTTCTGCATATTAGATTCACCACTCACGGGCAAGAAGACAGAATTTTGTTTCCCTTATATCATGTAAAACACAGATGTGGATTTTTGAAAGAAAAAATGCCGAAAATGCATCCCCTTATGCATACTTAGTCGCACTAAGCGAAAAATAATGTCGCGTAAAGCCATCGAAAAGAAAGAAAAAATACAGTGTGGATAACGCGCAAAATTCAGTTCATATTTTTTCGTACTTTATCAGGGGTTTGCTCCTAAGAAAGAAGTTTTAAAAAATGGAATCATTGGTTTGAGGAAATAGTAACTTATATCACACTTAGAAATATTTGACTGATCTATATTATTTGTATTTATAATATAAAGTTTAAATATTTAATTACATAAATATTAAAATATATTATAATAATTCAAGGCTGTTGTTGTTGTCGTGCCTATGGATAATTTTCGTGGAAATGGTTGCCAGAGCCTCCGAAGAGACATAATAATTGAATAAATAATATAATTAATAATTAAATACATAAATTAATAAAAAAGTAATACATAATTGAATAAATAATATAATAATTCTCATTAAACTGATCCATATAACAATAATTTACAATAACTTCAACAAATGAACCTATGAATATATTTAATTATATCTGAATTTGTTTTAAAATAAAGTACATTTTCATTAGATTTGTATTTAAATAAAAGGATTTTACTGTATTTATGTGTAAATTCAATATATGATTATGAGAAAAAAAACTGTTTAATTATAATGCTTCGTAACTTCATTACTTCAGATTTCCATTGTTTATATTTTCAAATGTTTTACCATACGAATGTAATAAATAAAAAAAACAATAATAATAAATAGTTAAAATAACAATATTTTAACCCATAAAAGTCTAAGTATTTTGCTGGAAAGTTTTAAACATTTTCAAAGGGTGAAAAAAATTTATTACCTAGCTCACACGAGCAAAACAAAAATAATTACTACTGGGGAACAAAAAATATGGTTTTTATATAGTCACATAAAGTAACTTTCGGCTGTGACCCTATAATAATGGTATTGTTTGAAGTTAAATTATTTAAGTTTTACAATTTTATTTGAATATCATAAAAAATTATTTGAATATCATAAAAAATTATTTGAATATCATAAAAAATTATTTGAATATCATAAAAAAATATTTGAATATCATAAAAATTATTTGAATTTGATAAAGGGTTTTAAAAAAATTAAAAATTAGGGCACCGTTACTTTTACAATTGATACAATTGATTTTGTTGTTATTTGGGAATTGAATTGAAACGTTATCCATCTATAATCAATTCAATTTATCATTCTTTATATGACTTTTTCTTTATAAAAATAGATACTTATAAACAACCTTCATTCAAAAATGGTTCTGGCCAGTTGCAAGTTTGTCTAACTAACAAATGGAAATACCGTCGTCTATTGTAAATCGATGAGTAGAAAGAATGCACTAGTCCGTGATAAACTTGAAAAAGTTTTCGTACTTTGGATGCTGAAAATACGTATTTGGGGAGTCTAGAATACGTTTTTCGGGAGTTAAATGGACGCCGATAGGTAAATAAGTATCGTTTTTCTTTTGCTGGGAATTGGTGTTTGGTGTCTGAATGTTTAATGCAGATAATAACATGTAAATGGTAAGAAATATATAGACATAACTATGCATAGCTGTTCTTTAATAGGCTGAATAAAAGTATTTTTTTAATTTACATAGAATATTATTTAAAGCAATGACATTATCAACTAAGTTCAGTTTTTTTAATTTTAATATCATAAAAATAACGCATTCTAATTTTAGTTTTAAACGTTTACAATAAGATTTAGTTTATAGTGTCGTATTTACATTTATCCTTTTTGAAATCAGGGAATGTAAATCTTAAACAAACAGTTTAATAATGGCAGTAAATAAAAATTTAATATTTAGCATTAAATCAATAAATATATCTTAAACAAATCTGTTTAATAATGGCAAAAAAAAAAATACCCTAGCAAAACTAACGCAATAAATATATGTAATCAAATCTGTTAGATAAAAACTATAAAATAAGTATATGTTTGTTTCAATTTTGTTTGTTTCAAAATTGTTAATTTTAAACAGTTTTATTGACAAGTAAATGGTGCAGAAATATTATAGACATAAACAATGGAGGGGGGTGGGCATAGCTGTCCAATCTTACTACCTTTAATAGGCTTCGGAGAATACAAGTATTTTTGTAAAATGCTTTTAAGGAGAATGGGCGAGCTGGACCGGGGGTCTCCTAACTCAAGTGCCTTAATGTTAATAAAATGAAGGGAAAATATTATCTCTGTCTCATTTTCTTTGGCTTAATTCAAAATTAAATTTTTTATTAAACGGAATTTTATGTGATTTCAATGTAGCTGACTTACAGGTCCCGACAATTCCACTTTTTATAGCATATATTCATTAAAATTTTGTTTAAATTTTTGCCATGACAAAATTATCACAAAAAGTATTCGAAGCATTTATATAAAAATTGGATTTTAAAAACCTGTAAAAAAAAACATTGAAGAGCAACACGGCAAAAACCGATCTGATTATGTAGAAAAGTTTTCCTTAGGCATTCCACTTTGGCGATGATAGCGGAGTGTTCGCCTACACTTGTGTAAGGAAATCAGTTCCTAACACAGAGATCATATTAGAGTAATAGAGTGCAGATCACGTGGGACCTCCAATGCTAACGACAGGACGCGCAATAACATAAAAAAAACGCATAACAAATAGTTAGTGTTTGTAGTCACGTGATCTGCACTCTAATAACTGTAACTATTACCATCTGTAGTTCCTTAGTTTCGTATTTTAGATTTAAGTGCGATTGCATATATCCAACCCTTGGAAATCTAGCAAAGGAAAGTAAATCTTAGAGAAACCAGTTTAAATTTCCCTGCCGCCAATGTTCGCCAGGCAGACATTGCCAAAAATGCGTCCCCTAATAAATCAACCGGTTCTAATCAACACGGGTAACGCTTCATTTAATATTAAAAAAAAAACACGCTGAAAAAAAATTCAAAGCATAACCGGAGAAATATAGGGCATTCAAAAAATCAGTTAATTTAAAAACCACTGGATTAAATAAAGTATGATGCACATAAAATGTTTTGGAGACCCTCGGGTCCTGCGCAGCCCATTCATTCCTAATTCATTCCCCCATGTTTGGTTTCAAAATTGTATATATTTTTCTAAAATAATCAAAATTGCTGTGTATTTGACTACAGTTAGGTTTGCCGCAGAAACAAGACCAACGCTATTTTGTCCAATTTTTGTAAAATTTTTTATCTGATACCTTCACAAAACTAAACTCCCACCCCGCAACCCCCCATTACTGAGGCTAAGCCTCTATGCCGTGCCCCTTCCAGCTATTCGTGACCTAAGAAAACTGTTTGGTGTGCTAGGCATATGTCCCGGTAAGGTGAGTCATGGCCTCGACGTCTGGACCCCCACGCGGGTTTAGTTCTCCAAGCATGCACAATTGCCCATTTTAATCGACCCACTCAAGGGATGAAAATCCTGGGAAAATATTATCTCTTGTCTCCGACAAGTCCGGGAATCGATCCCCTGGACTTTATGTGGTGTAAAAATATTTTTGAAGCACTAACGGATTTTTTAATTTGATAAATGTAGCTCGATAGCCTTACAGGTATCCCGACAATTCCACTTACTGACTTTTGAAATAAGTTCATTTTTATTTTATTTTACAAAATTTTTTTAATTTTTGAATAAATAATCCACAATTAAATACCTTCGTAAGCATTTTTAAAAAGTGGATTGTAGAGCCTGATAATAGTTTAATATTTTACTACATTTGAAAAAGGAGCACAAAAACACGAAAAACACGCAAAAAACCGATTGAGTTTGAGAAATATAAAACCCAACTTGTTATCCTTAGGAACTAATCCACTATTTGGGCGATGAATGAGCGAGTAGGGAACCCTAAACTCTGGAGAGGTAAGTGATCCACTCTCATCAGTTCCTAAACCGACAGAGATCATAGCTTTTAGAGTACATAGAGGGTGGCCAAAATAATCTACAGTGGACCTCCAATGCTAAACGACAGGACGCGCAAGTAGCTCCCAAAGAAGAGCCACAAAATGAAGTTCCGTTTGTTGTAGGGTCACGTGATCTGCCACTCTAATACTTCGGTAAGCACTAAAACACATATACCTCCTCTGTAAAGTTCTAGCCTAACAAGATTCAGGCGATTGAAAGATCCCGAACCCTCACGTGGACCAGCAAAGAACGAAGTTTTCAAAAATAAGAGAAAACAACCCGCACCCAAAATCGAAAAAGCAACGTGGACGCAGACCCTCCAACATTTTTTAACCTTGACAAAAAAAAAAAAAAACTAAAACAACCCCCCCCAACCCCACACAAACCAAAACCCAACAAAACTACAGTTTTCCTCTTCCTCTTGCCGCCAACATGTTTGTTCCGCCAAAAGCAGACGCAATTGCCGGCGTTCCGCCTAATAAAATCCAATCGGTTTCTTTCCCGTGTACTTCTCTTCCTTCCATCATTTATTATTAAAAAAAACAGGCTTGGTGGAAAAATATTAAAACAGCAGCCGGAGAAGAAATTAAGCAGAAAGAAAAGGAGTTTTTTCCCCCCCCCCCCCCCCCACTAGGAAATTAACAATGTGATGCAAACTTTAAGTTTTTAATTCGGAGTGAGGTGCGAGGTTCAGGAGGAACAAAACAATCAATAATCACCCTCGGTCCTGCGCAGACCAATCCTTCCTGAATATCCATTCCCATCCGTTTGGGCAAGTATATATCTTAACCCTTCTAAATAATAAACAAAATTACTGTGTATACAGAAACAACTGAACATGTTAGGTTTGGCCGCAGGACAACAGACCAACGCTATATTGAAACTGTAAATTTTAACTGATACGACACCTTCAACATAAACAAAACACCCCGCCAGCAATCCATTTACCCATTTTTTATCCACTGTTTTGCTAAAGGAATGCCGTCACCATTCATTCAGCTTTCGTGAAACCTAGGCACTTGGGGTGCTAAGGCAATTAGTCCGGAAAGGGAGGGGAGGGGGGCAAGTAGGTCCAGCCCTCACGCGGAACCCCCAGGGTTTTAAAAGTTCCCAAGCATGCTTGGTGCCCATTTTAAATTCGACAACACCCCCATATCAAGGACCCCCCAACACCCCCAACCCGCAAATCCCAACCCACGCCCCTCTATCAACACCACTACACCGACCAAACTCCCACAACTCAAGGGTGAAAGGCTGGGGTCAACACTTCGCCCAGCTCAGGGGCGGAATTCGATCCCCTGAACCTAGTTGTGTGGCAATGCGAAAGCAAAAGGCAAAAAACTATACCACTGTTCGGCCACTGGGCCTCGATACCCGCCCTCCTTCACAAATCCAACTAAAACTGAAAAAAATTATTGTTTTTTTTCGTGACAAAATTATTACAACTGTAAATATAATTAAATACCTTCATTTTTTCCAACAGCGAATGGCGCAGGACAGGGACATATATCAATCATAAAAATATGTAAATAATTATAAAAGAATAAAAAAAAAAACATTTTGCACTTAAATATAAACCCAGACTTGTTAATGTAGGAACTAATGTATTTTGGCAAACTCTAAACTCTGGAGATAATTTAATCACTCTCAGGGTTTCAGACAAGCTTTTATACAAAATTATCTACACTATTCTTTTACAATTAACCGTAAAAAGCTCCTTTGTTTAAATTATTTTTGCTTTCGGTAAGCACAATACACAGCGTTGAAATTAACACAAAATTGAAGAGCTTAGTGAAACAAGGTTCCAAGTGACAAAAAAAATGTAAACAAAAAAAGTGGAGATAAAGTTTTTAGTTTGCACTAAGATTCGTTAAAAATGGTACTTGCAAACATTAAAAGTTGTTCTAAAGTAAATGTTTTTGTTAAAAAGAAACTTGTTATTTTTAAAGAAAAATGTAATATGTTCATTAACACAAAAAACTCAATTTTTCAAAAGTGTCACTTAGCACTTCTTTCACGAAGATTTTTAATTGTGTGTTCATAAACAAAACAAATAATTGTTGTTGAAATGTTTCCGTATAACCTTATCTTAACCCTTTCAGTCCCAAAAATTTACTACACTACAGAAACATCTGATATTCACAAAATAAGCTTATTTTAGATCAAATATACGAATTCCATAAGGAAAAAAATCCATTTAAATTTTTTATATGGTTTTTGAAACAATGCCAAAATTCTTTAATTGTGGAAAACAACAAAATAAAAAAAACATATATTACCTAAAAAACACTTCGAGTTATATATTTTAAGATGACTGACCATATTATTAAAAAAAATAGTGATTATTTAAACCGAAGTAGTTTAAATTGTGTTTTAAATATGTGGAACTGAAGTGAACTGATAAAAAATCAGGAGAAACGCTTGTTGACTATTTTCTAAATAAAAAAAACAGTAGTTATGACTTCTATTGAGATTAAAGTAAAATTTTGTCTGATAGAACAAAGTGTGAAGAATCGAAAGATGTGTGTTTGGATGTCATAGCTGGACATAAACATTTTGAAAAAAATATTGAAAGTGATGATGCCAAATGGCATCACTGGGACTGAAGGGGTTAATATTATTTTTTAACTTTAGCACTATTTAAAAAACATGAATCTTTGTTGAATAATGAGAAAAAACAAGTCACAACTGAACAGCTTATTGTAAAAATTGTTGAAGTATCAAATAATAACACTTTTTCAAAACATTTAATCACATATTTGGAGATGTGCCTTAATATTATTCACTAATATTAAGTGCTGCTGCCCCGGTGGCTCAATCGTTAGGATGCTGGCCTTTGGAGCTCTGGGGTCGGGTTCGAATCAAGGTCAGACAGGGATGTTTGTGACAGTCAATAAATGTTGTTATTTGTCTATGTGTTTGTGTCGTCCTTCTCTGTGTGTCTCTTCTGGCGAGCTGGGTTATGGGCTATAAAGCCTATACTCCCTCTTCTAGAGGGCGCAATCACTGTCATTATTAAGCGTTAAAGTATTAGGGTCTCTAAAAATGATTTCAACACAAACAATGAATGTATCACGAAATTTAAAAATACATTTTAACGAA
Organism: Hylyphantes graminicola; assembly: GCA_023701765.1. Classification (NCBI taxonomy): domain Eukaryota; kingdom Metazoa; phylum Arthropoda; class Arachnida; order Araneae; family Linyphiidae; genus Hylyphantes; species Hylyphantes graminicola. The sequence goes on along the minus strand of CM043112.1, from coordinate 49,440,148 downwards.
TAAGGACATTTCTCGAAAACGTCTTTCGTTTGGTTCCTTTTCGCATAAACAACAATCCTAATATTCATTAATTTACAAAGCATAATACTTAAAGACATCCTAATTTAATCGCTCAAGATCAAAAGCAAATTCCTTTGCCGAGAATTCTTGAGTAAGTGGAAATATTCTCAAGAATCCATTCCAAGAATGTAAGAGCTTAGTAATTAATAGGACCTAGTATGTCAAACATTTCAATTAATTTCGCAATGTAAATTTAGATCACTTTCGATTGTTGAGGAATAATTTATTAGATTAGTTAGATTAGAAATTAGATTAGTCAGGGGATAAATTTTATCTCATAATGGAGTTTTATATTTTTATAATAAGTTAGTCATTTAAATGATTATAATTTAGCTTTTAGTAAAAGTTATCCAGGGAATTGGAGGTAAGGGTAGATTAGATTTTTGCATAGTTATAAAAATGTTAAATTTCAAAACAAGATAAATTTTTATTATCTTTGATGGTTAAGAAATATTTTTTTTTCACTTATAGAGATATATTCATTGTCACATTATGAGGTTGTGTCTTTATATAATTTTATATAATTTATAAAGTATAAAATTATTTAAGCTCTTCATAAAGAGTTAGAAGCAGGCAGTCAGAAAACGTACTCTAAGTAGTTTTAATAAAAAGTAGTTTCAATACCCTTAAAATCTAAAAAGTTTTATGGAAGCTACTTTGTGCACAAGCTCGATTTTCTCAAAAACCATAACGTTTGACTGGTACTGGACCATTACGCAAGCAGCTGCGTGCTGTAATGGGGCCCGGGTTCGATTCCGTTCTACGTCCTGGGTGTACTTCCTTTCTTTGTGGCAGTAACAATTCTTTCTGTGTCTGTCTTTCTTGACGAAGCCTTATAAAGCGGGTTTCTGATCAAGCAAAAAATCCGGAATATATATGTAAATACCGCTACCCTACCTTTATATTAGATAAATAAGAATTTAAACAAAAATATTGCTTTGGATGTATATTTATTTTGTAAACTCATAACAGTGCAAAGTTGCTTCCTAATCTATGCTGCCCCACTTCAGAAATAAATTAACTGTAACCCACTATATATCTAACTTCTTTATTAATTTCACCGAAAATATAAGAAGTAAAATTGATAAAGAAACCGTTTTCTTTACGAACTTAATTAAGAAAACCGCACAGCAATTTCTTTATCAACTTTCATAAAATGGAGAAAGTTTTGGCAAAAGTTTGGTGAAAATTCAGATTTTCAGCCATTTCTGATCTATGTATAAGATAAGAAGTACCCGTTTAGTTTAGTGCCTTTTATTTATTTTTTAGATTATATTAAAATTGAGCTTTAGAGTTTAATTATGTTTCAGTGAAAATCTTACTCATGTTTATACCAAAAATTTTTTGAACATTTATTTTAAAATTGTGTTTTAGAGTTTAATTATGTTTCACTGAAAAACTCTTTTGACTGATGTTTATACCAAGCATTTAATGAATATCTACTTCCATATTAAGTGCTTAACTGGAAAGAATTTGCAATTTCCTGTGTACAGTCTGTTTTATTTCAGGCATAATATCATTAATTTTAGCATCTGCATCTGTTACTTTACCAATAATTCTCATATATTTAGTCTTTTTATAATATTTATTTACATACTAAATATGACATTTTACATACACTGTGTAAAATTCGGTAGCGAAGTTTTTTTTAGTACTTTAAAGTTATTAATTATAATTAAACTCTTTAAAAAAACACAAATAAAGCTCAAACAATTTCTATCGGCGCAGTTGAAGACTATAGTGCGATACATGGTTTAGTAGAGTAATCTTTTAAAAAAAATACTCCTACAAAAAATTTCAAACATTGTAAATTAAGTTAATCGAATACGTAGAGCCAAATCATTGGCCAATCTGTTCTTTGGGCAACCTGGAGCGATGACGACTTCACATGGGACACTGATTTTAGCATTGTTTTTCACAAAGATGTAGTACCTCAACCTTATATAAACTCCAAAATTTCGTCCAGAATTGAATAAATTTCAACGCTGAAACGTTTTGGTTTCAGCTTACATGTAAATTTAATTTGGCTTGCATAAGCACGTAATGTCACTGATGTTTCACATGCTCCGTTGGATATAATGTAACGTAATGTTTCAAAGTAGTTTAATTTAATAAGAGGAGGTTTGATAATTGTAACATTTATGAAATGCTTTGATAATTGTATATTTAAGCGATTTTTCGTTGAATTTTGTATTCAATTATGTGTTTTAAGGAATTGTATTAGTTTATATTGTGTTTTTCAAGGAATTGTATTTGTTTATATTGTGTTTTAAGGAATTGTATTTGTTTTATATTGTGTTCAATGATGTGTTTTAAGGAATTGTATAAGTTTTATGTTGTGTTCAATGATGTGTTTTAAGGAATTGTATTAGTTTTGTATTGTGTTCAATGATGAGTTTTAAATAATTGCTTTAGTTTTATATTGTGTTTATTGATGTGTTTTGAAAAAAATTGTATTAGTTTTATATTGTGTTCAATGATGTGTTTTAAGGAATTGCATTAGTTTTGTATTCTGCTTGGAGGGTTTGATCTAATTAATACCTTTTAAATTTACTGCTTTTTAACATTTGTTTCGTTGTTTAAGTCGTTGATAATTTGTTTAAACGCAAGTAAATGAACTAATGCGAAATAATAACATTAGTTCTAAATTGAAATTAAAATGTCTTATTTATTTAAATTTTAATGCGAATTATGGATTCTTTTTCTTCCCATTAAGGCTACAACTTTGGCGGTCAAGCATTTGGCGGACTCGGTATATCTCCAAAAACTGAGAGCCATATTGTCATGGCACCCTCTAGGTGACTCTCTTCACCAATTTTGACGCTTAGATTTCTACGAATCTGCGCCCAATGTTCAAGTATGCAGATATTTAATTTTGCCAAGATAAAACAAGCCAAATCGGTACACCAGAGATCTTTTACATGCCACATAACCATGAATGAGTGCCTTTAATTTTCCCATCCAGAAAATCCGGCAACTCAGATGGGGTTCGAACCCGCGAACTTGTGCTTATGAGACGAAAACGTTTAACCTCTCAGTTACTGAGTCACTGCATTATGTATTGTAATATATTGAAAATGAAAGCCTGAAGTTTTATGTTTATAACAGAAGACAAGTTATGAATATGTATAGAACCCGAATTGTTAATAATAAATTATGCGAGAAATTGTATTTCTCTCTCGCAGACATTTTAAATATATTTGTGTTTTATTAGTAGATCGCAACGTAAAGCCCAATTTTGTCTAACAACCAAAACTAGAGTAAGCTCCTTGTAGACAAAAGTTATAATAAATTTAAGTTCCCAAATTGATTCTTCCTCGTACTTTCTACATATCTAATAACCTCAATATACATAAAACACTGTTTCGACAAATTGATGTCTGCAAATACAAACAAAATGAAAAATATGTCAAATAAAGAAACCATTCTCAGGTTCAATTTTTTCAAAATATTCATGTTTTTTTGGGAAGCGTCCAAAATGAATTCAGTGCGAAACATATTAATAAAGTAAAACCATGATAAACAAAAATATCTCTCGGCGCAATTTTTCATCATCTGGTTATAAATCTTATTTCGAAGCGGTTTTGTGAAACACTCCTCATTCGTGTCATTGGTGGTTTAGAGTTTAGGTAAAATATCTTGTTCGAGTAATAAATTATGAAATATTGAGAGAAAAAAAATTGGAGATGAAGATAAGTTTTTAAAAAAATATTACAAATAATAATCAAATACTGATTTTTTTTTTGCTTTTGTACATTGCTCCTTTATAAATTTGCGCATAGGTCAAGTTATTTTTGTATTGAGCTGTCCAATTAGAGTCTTTATTACATGTCATTCGAATAGCGTATGTGGGTACCCAGGGTCGTATTATTTTCCTACATCAGTCACGTTTTGTGCCCTTGGAAACTCAGCAGGTAAAGGCGATTGCCTTGGATGTGAAAGGTGCCAGGTTCGGGCATGGGCATTGCAACCCAGCTAAAAATTTTCTTCAAAAATTCTACAAAAAAAATCTGCAGAAATTTGCAGGTATTTGGGACTGAAGAAAAAATCTGCAGATTAAATTCTACAGAAAATCTGAAGATTTTTTCTTCAAAAATCTAAAGATTATTTTCTTCAGTCCCAAATACCTGCAAATTTCTGCAGATATTTTCTACAGAAAATTTGAAGATCTTTTCTTCAAAAATCTACAGATTATTTTCTTCAGTCTCAAATACCTGCAAATTTCTACAGATATTTTCTACAGAAAATTTGAAGATTTTTTCTTCAAAAATCTACAGATTATTTTCTTCAGTCCCAAATACCTGCAAATTTCTGCAGATATTTTCTACAGAAAATTTGAAGATTTTTTCTTCAAAAATCTACAGATTATTTTCTTCAGTCCCAAATACCTGCAAATTTCTGCAGATATTTTCTACAGAAAATGTGAAGATTTTTTCTTCAAATTTTCGGCAGAAATTTGCAGGCATCTGGGACTGAAAAAATCTTTTGTAGAAAAAAAATCTACAACCTTTTCTACAATTTTTTTTCTCCTTTTGGAATTCTTTGTATCTGAAGAGAAAAATCTTATTTCCCTGAAAAAAAATCTGTTCTAAAATAAATACTTCATGCAAATTAATAATGAAATGTGTTAATTTCTTGAACTGTGTTTTCCTAGAAATGTTTGGCAATTCCTTTTGACTTTTTTCTTGAATATCTGTTAAAAAAAATTGGATGCATCTTGCTTCTTTCTTTCTTCGTAAAACTTGCCTGAAAGAAAAAAAAACTTTGCCAACCTATCTCATTCATTTGTGCGCTGGTATTTTTAAATAATTTCTTGCATTTAGTATTAATAACAACGAATATCTATCAACATCTAAACGATCTCTGTGTCTTAAATAGCCAAGTAAAATAACCAGGTATTTATCTAAAAAAATTATAACAATATTGAATAACCTATCAAAAAAATTGTCTACAAATTTCCCAATTTATCCTGTTGTACTGAATTTTAAACATCTTAAAACTTAAAATATTATGGATGGAAAAAACTAAAAAACTGGAGTGAAGAGATTTACCAAAAAATCAACAATAAAATCTATTTTCCTTTATTTATATTTTTAAATATATATATTTTTTTAATTTAAGAAGAGTAAGTTCTTTTATTGGCTACGGCTACTAGTATGTATAAAAATGAGATATTCGCTATATAGACACAACACCGCTTATTCATTATCTCTTTTACATCAAGCATTCACTTAGGACTTTTAAAAGACAGTTTAGGACACATATGTTTAACAATAACTTTGTTATAAAATTTTTGTAGAGTTATCCTTATCCCTTAAATTTAAAACAATTTAAATTTTTTTTCTCCACATTTCAAAAAAGTTCTTTAGTCTTAACTTTCTTTCTTTCCTTCCAGTTTTGTTATTTTCAACAGATTCTCAAGAAAAGTGTATAGCAATATATAGCTATTCTAACATATGTAATCTACAACTATTTGATTTTTTTTTTGTAGAATTCAGCTTGGCACTTGCTTCTGACATGGTTATTAAAAATTTAAATGTACACTTTGAACACTTAAAATAAGTTAATAATGAATTTACGTGGTGAATTATGTGTGTAAGAGTCTAAGATTATTAAATTTTAAAACAGTATTACATGTATAGAAATAATTTTAAGTAATAAGCTCCCTAATTTTAAGTATTTACCCAGTTTGAAGGTAAATAAATGTTTACAAATGCCTACCCACTGACCTTCGTCAATAGACAACTGCTGAAATAAATGATTTTGTTAAACTTTAGAGAAAATGCGACTAACTAATGTGGAGGTATATATTTTTAAGATAAAATAAGAAATTACTATTTCTTTTTAGTTTAAGCCTTATTGCATGATAACAGGTTTATATTATAGTTTATTTATATTTTTTTAAATAAAAAAAAAATCTTTATTTTTGCCAATAAAATGGCTGAAAAGTAAACAAAAGTATTTAGTATTAAAAATTATTATCTATTACCCATTCTTGCTTTGATGGTGATCCAAGAGTTGGGAACCAATTGACTAGTTTGAAGAAACTACAACTTTAACACAAAATGTCGAATGAGGACAGTTTAACGTACTGCACACCCATTTGCCATTAATGGCTAAAGTTGCAAAACAAGATCCAACAACCTTCAATTATAAGGGGGAAAAAACATTTTAAGTTATTTAAGTTAAACAATACAAAATATTCATAGTTAAAACTGCAGTCGAACCTCGTTAACACAAAATTTCACTTGACATGATCTAAAATTATTTCCACAGGCCAAAAATCTTTAACCCTTTCAGTCTTAATGACAATTTTGCATAATTTTCGAAAAAAAAAATTCGGATCGTCTAAGCTCATTTATGATATCAAAAAGCACATCGTTTGATTCTTCGAACAATTTTCTATTAGAAAACATTTTTTTATTAATCCCAATAGCTGTCAGCCCTATTTTTTTAAAAAAATTATGATCAGCGAAGAAACATGATGATGCCAAATGGCATCACTGGGACTGAAAGGGTTAAGCTTATGCTTAAAAAATCCCTTAATGCAAAATCCAGCTTAACCAGAAAAAAAATCAGAATTTGGGATTTGGGTCCCCCCCTAGTTGCTAATCATAAATGAAGCAAAGCATTCAAAAAAATAAAGCAACTAACATTCAAAAAATAAATTGTCCTTCTTCAGAGAAAATCCCAAGATCTTCCAGGATTCGTTAATTTTAATCGACAGGTATTGGTGGATCCAATACGTCATGATAAGGGTAGTTTATCGACAGCAGGAGTCTATTTCATTAAAAAACAAAACATTTTAAATGATATTGACAACAAACCGATTTCAGATTACCATGCCACAGGTTCGAGTCATGGATCGGGCAAGGTTGTCTAATCCTTTTATCCCTTAAGTCAATAAATTCAGAACCAAAAATGCTGGTTAACTTAACACCGGATGTTCTATGTGCGGTTGACCACCTAACTGGGACATATATCTAGCACCCCAGAGCCATCGATCAAGTAAGTTGAAATAGGCACGACAGGTCTTGACCCACTAACAGGCTGTCGCGGAGTTAATTTAGTTATGTACCACTGAAATGAACTATATTAATTGAATAATACTAATTGTATGCTTGTATTATTAGTGTAGAACATTGATTTTTTAAAACTATTCACTGTTTAAATGTAAAGAAAAACAATTCTTACGGTTAACATGAAAATCGCTTAAAACTAAATGTTTCAGTGGTCCTTTCCAGTTTGTGTTAACGGGGTTCAACGAGTAAATTTTCTATTAACCCAAAATGCTAGATAGTTTTAATAACTAATTAATACCACTGTCATTGCATAGGTTTCAATAATAACTGAGGTTTATGTTAAGCAATTAGGAATTCAAATACAATAATAGTACGTTTTTACAGGAGACAAATACATTTCTAACAGTTTACTTAATAATAATAATTTTTCTTCTTAAATTTAATGATAAGAAAGTAGAAACAGCTTTATTCAACAATATGCATTGATTTAATCAATGGTAAAATCCGAATAAGCACAATGCTTACACTAATCCATAAATTATGTATCTAGTAGGTACTAAATATTTTAAATACGAATACAAATGTAAACGATTACCACATAACCAGGTAATGCGATAATCAAAACGTGCAGTCGACTAAAAATTCATACGCTTACTACGTAAACAATATTAAGTTCAAAATTAAAAAAATAACATGAATATAACTTACCTTGTAAATGAATTTCCTGTTAACTTTAAATTTAAAATATATTTTTAATATTTATTGATTAGAAACGCCTGCTTTACACATTTAGGTAGACACCGCAACACGCCGGCGGAAAAAAAATGTAAACAAAGCAAGAGCAGAACATTACAGTTACAGCGTGAAGTTAAATGTAGGAATAATTTGCATGGTAACAATTTATGTACTCGAAGTTTTAACTCGAAGATAATTCTTTTTTTTATTATTAAATAACTTTTTAACATCTAGTAAAAACTAATGAATGCTATGTATCTCTCGTTTTCATTTCTCGCTAAATAATTTTCATAGATTTATACCAGGTAATCAAGACAACACATGAGTTGGTAATCCACTTTCTAAACTAAATGTTCACAAAATTAAAAGTTTAACTTAGTTTTATTGTAAAATATTTCTTAAAATCAGTTTCTGAACATTATTTAAAACTAAGTGTATATAGCTATAAGTCGTAGCAGAAAATAATTTTCTTTCATCTTATTAGCAATGCGGCACGTGCAACACATTCACATTGCAAAGAATATGTTTAAAAAACTTTTACAGACCATAAAATATTTACAACTATAGGAAAACCTTAGTTTAAATGCAAATTTTAGTTTAGAATATAAATTGTTAAACATATTATAATCTTCAAAGGCCAAAAAAATAAGTTAACAGCAGTACAACAGTCAGTATAGCATTTAACTCGTTCGAGTTTTGTCCAGTTCGATATGGAAGTGTTTCTTCCAAAATCTTTTTATACCACCTAAAAATCTATATTTTAAGAGTATATAATACAAAGAATAAAAAAATTTTTAATAAGCATTTACATGTTAAAAGGATTTGAAGGAGTAAATATATATTTTTACAAGCGGAAATAATAATTTCAATTCTCGAAATCAAATCAGCACAAAACTTTAATGTATTAATCATTATAATGTCATTTTTTCAAAGTGATTATAGATATTTTTTCTAATGCAGTGGTTTATTTATTTAAGCAGGAGTTTTATATAACTAACAAAATTGCAGGAAATTGCCCAGATATTTTTCAATGTTTTTAATAGTGACGCCAGCTAGAAAAAAAAATTATGAACTATGCTGCTTTTTGTTTGAATTACAAATTTAAAATTAGAAAAAAGATAAAAAAAATAATTAATTTAATTCATTAACTATCAAGAAGAAAGTTATAATTAAAAAAAAAGAATATTTGAATTGCTTAGTCCGGGAATCGAACCAGGAGCTGCAGCACACGGGTCTATAACCTAAACCACTATACCATGTTAAGTCGACCATTTGTCGCTCTTTAATTTATTAGCGACATTATTTTTAAAAAAATGTTTAACTGATTAATTTATTTAATTTATTATTATTATTATTTTTTATCATCAATCAGTTTTACAAAAAAACAAAGTTTTAATTTTTAAACAATTAGATAAAAAGTATTTCAATACTTTTTTTGCAATTATGATTCTGCTTCTTTGTAACTTTTTTTTAAGGTTAGTGTTTACTTTTTGGGAAGGAATTTTCACAAATTTTTCAATGAAACTTATTATAAATTAAGTCTTTATAACGAATTTTTGCATTCAAATAAGATTTATTACCGAAGGAAAACAAAAACCGATTTGTCCGATTTTATGAAAATCATAGATTCCGCTTCCTATATTTACCTTTTTTATTCGTTTTTAAAATCAGAGCTCTTCATTTATTGATAAAAATAAAGGTTAATGTGAACATTAGCGCCCGGGTTTGGCGACTTTCCAAAAATCGTCGCCAAGTCGTAATGACGCCAACGCCCGGTGTTTACCGAGAAGGCGCCAAGTCGAAATGACGCCAACACCCGGGGTTTCCCGAGACGGCTGAAATATCAAAATGAAAAAAAAAAGGCATTTTTAAAAACCGATCGCAAAATGACCAAAAACGTGAAATTTTAGAAAACGATCGAAATACCCAAAAACGTGACACTAAAAACGTTCAAAATAAACAAAAGCGTGACATTTTTAAAAACGATCTCAGAATGACCAAAAACATGATTTTTTTATTTTTTAAACAATGTACATTTATAATTATAAATAATATTAATTCGTTATAATTAAGAATAAAATAAGGAAAAATTTGCGCGTTTACGATTAAGTGCTAGTAGGAAAAGATTTCTGTAGCTAAAAGGATTTTTCAAACAGTATTTAAAAAAAGACCAAAAGAGCATTAAAAAACAATTGCTTTTAAATAAAAAAAAACATTTGATAAACATTATTACATACCAGGAAAAAAAGGCAAATCCTAATCCTACCACGATATTATAAAAAACGTGGGTCATAACACTGCAGGCGCCAAAAAAAAAATGAAAATAATCATTTTAAAGAGTTAAACTTCGAATTAAAAATGGATCTGCACGAAAAATATTTACTTTTAAATAAAAACAATTAAGATTTAAATAGATTAAAAAATTGAGTTTTAGAATCACGTGCACCGCTACCACGGCGAGTCGGAATGCAGAAAAAAAATTAAACAACATGCATGGTTGCCAAACTTCGGATTTCAGGTTTTTGGCGAAAAAACAATGGGAAAGGTTGCTAAAATTGGCGAATTTCACAATTTGGCGATTTCGCAAAATTTTTATCGCCAAGGGTTGCCGTAAAACTGAATTTGGCGGGGTTGCCAGATTGGCGACTTAATTGCCGGGCGCTAATGTTCACATCAGCCAAAATAAAATGTTCGCAATTCTTAAGCTATAAAAAAAAAAAAAAACTGAAAAAAAAATCTAAGTTATATTTTCTTCAAAAATCTGCAAAGATATTTGAAGGTTAGATTTTTAAAACAAAATAAAAGTTTCAATAATTTCGATTTTTGTAAAATTATAAAAAAAAATACATAAGTACTATTTTCTTCAAAAAATCTACAGATTTTTGAAGTAAAAATTTTAATGAAAAAACAAAAAAAAATTCAATAATTTCGATTTTTGTAAAATTATAAAAAAAAAATACATAAGTACTATTTTCTTCAAAAATTCTACAGATTTTTGAAGTAAAAATTTTAATGACAAAACAAAAAAAATTTCAATAATTCCGATTTTTGTGAAAAAATGTTTTATTCCTTACCCAGGCTTGAGCCGAACTATTTCATTATAAAAAAATATTTTTTTTTAACATTTTGAAAAATTTACAGATATCTGCAGAATTTAACAATGCTTTGAAGTTGAAAAAAAGTCTAAGTCCAAAAATCTTCAAAATATCTGAAGAAATTTGCAGTTATTCAAATCTGAAGTTTTATTCTGTAGATTATTTGAAGATTTTTGAAGAAAATCTGAAGATCTTCACTTTTCTGCAGATTTTTTGTAGAAAATTTTTAGCTGGGAAAAAATGACTACTGATGTACAAACGTTCTGACAGATGATAATTTCGACGAATTTACATCCCGAATAGGGTGAGTAAAACTTAAGTATGTTAGAAAGTCGCTTGTGAAAGTAGCATTGGGTGCTTACCCAGGTGTCGGCTCGTTCTTTGACTGTGATTATAAATTACGACGCCTGTTGTCAATGGCTCTCCTGCAGCTTTTTTGTGACAATTATTCTACTCAGTTCGATTCAGTCATGTTTTCCTTATATGGAACACTTTATACAGCATATATAGTACGTCATTGAAATATCTATATAAAGTAGAGTTACTCGATCGACAACTCAACTCCGAGTTGTCCATCGAGTGACCCTAATATAAAAAGCGGCTGTAGGGAGCCTAGTGGTCAAGGATCTCGGAGCTCGAGATCGGAAGGTTGAGAGTTCGAGACCCGGTCGCCACTGAAGACCTACCGAGTATATGCGGAGTACGTGCTCGTAAAATCTGTTGGGTCCGAAAGTCCTGTGGTCGGTCATGGCGCAGTTTACCATGGGTACAGGTTCCTGGAGAAAATTTCCCTCCCCTTCAGGGACATGTCTAAATTGTGGAGGTGGCGCGTGATAGATGGCAGCATCTGTCGCGTATATGTGTACATGTGAGTGTGAGTGTGTTGTGACTGTCTTACTTGACGAAGGTTTATAAGCGGCTCTCTGAGCAAGCACACAAGCCTGAAAATATATGTATATCAACCAACCAACCCTAATATAAAGTGCTGCCGTGGGCAGTTAAACTGCAGTATAGTCAAGAATGTGTTTCTGAGATATTTTATGAAACGCGTTTTTGATTTCCCACAAACTCCAGTAAAACATTGAAATTCGAAGTTAGGTAATTCTGAACCTTGAATTAGAAATGTTTTATGAATAGTAGTTTTTATTTTGATTTTTGCACGTACACATAGAGAAAAAACGGATACTGCATTTTGCCTGCCCACGGCAGAGTGTCTGCAATAAAATATAAAATACACAATTTTAAGCATGGCTATTATTAAATTTTTTAATAAATGATGAAAACTGTTTTCAAAAATTTTAAATTAAAAGACGATTTTAACACGCAATTGATTTTATGGTATTCATAAAAATTAAATTGAATAAAAAAAACCTATTCCCCATAATTATTATCTGTGATAGTTTAAGGTAGGCGAATACCCGAAATTCCACCAAATTCTAAAATTTTTACTATTACTTTAATATTTTCCAAATTTGGTATAGTGATTTCAAATACAATGAATAATACTATTTAGGCATTTTTTTCAATTTAAATATAATTTATTTATTTTAAACGGTGTTTTTCTACTAAAAAAAAAAAGGTTTAAGCTAACAAGTCTACCACACAAGTTTTTTTTAATGTCCAAGTGTAAGTTAATCGAAAAAAATCCTTTTTTGTGGTTAATTTATGAAATTTTTCTTAATAAACTTCTTTTCTTGTAATTTGTATGTAATTCTAGAGGTTCATTGCATTCATCAGTTCAAAACGAAGAATTTAACACATAATTAATGTTTATAAATCAATTATATATTTAAATAAAAAAATGCCCAAAAAGCATAGCTCATTATATATGAAATCACTATGCCAAATTTGGAAAAGATTATAGTAATAGTAAAAATTTTAGGATTTTGGGTGTTGGCCTATCTTAGTAGCAAAACAAACGCTCAAATTGAAAATTTCCAATATCCGTATAAAAGAAATCCTCTGCAATACCAATCAAAATATTTTTTTGCTTAACTTCCCGTAATTGCAATCTCATGTAAATAGCGACCCATTAAATGCCCAAAGGACATGAAATTACCATACATGATCCTAGTTCAATACATGCCTTATTTACGTATCAGAAGTAGTCCAATAAAATTGGCTGTAGATATTGTAAATGATTGTATACGACAAATAGATTGAAAAGGCATTTATTCTCATTTAAGAAGTTGAAGTACATTATTTGAACTTAAATTGATTTTATTTTGTTTTGGTGTAAATTGTAATGCTTTTTAATAAAGCGTATATAAAATTGTCTGTTTTTATTTGAAAATAAATTGTGCTTGATGAGATAGTAATAATAAACGAGGGATGTTTGATAATTAAAGTTTATGCTTTCATATATAAATAATAATATTGACCATAACCTCTTGCGACCTGGCGTCCCCATTTGGGGAATTTTTTTAAAACCGCCCCACAAACAATTAACAAGTTAAATGGTTCCGAAATTTTCCTGGTCCAATAGAAAAAGTTCCAAATATCAGTTTTCAGCCTTTGTTACAGGTATGAGTCCTTTATTTCTATAAAAAAAATGAAGTTGAACGAGGTTCAATACTATATTAGAGTTCTTAAAAATGTGAATTTCAATTTTTTTCAAACTTTTCAAAAGATCTTTTAGTATTTAGTTTTAAAGCCGCCTCGGTGGCTGAATGGTTAGTGTACTGGCCTTTGGAGCTGCTGAGGTCGGGTTCGAATCCCGGTCAGGCATGGATATTTGTACTTGTCAATAAATGTTGTTATTTATCTATGTGTTTGTGTCGTCCTTTCTTTGTGTGTCTCCTGTGACTGTCCCTTCTGGCGAGCGGGGTAATTGGCTACATAACCTACGCCCTTCCCTTCTAGAGGGCGCATTTGCATTCCATTCCATTTAGTTTTAAAGGCATTTTGCATAAAAAAATAATGTTAAAATAAACTTTTAACTTCAAATAAGTGATACGGCTTTTTTTTACATTTAAAGCACAATAAATGTGTATTTTTAAACCTTAAGGCGTACGTCCCTAAGTTACTATTAAACATATTTTTTTGTAATTCCTTTTCAAAACATACTTTTTAGCATATATTTGTAAGAAAAGTATGTTTATATTAAGAATATACGTGTAGAATTCATTTTAAAGAAATTCATTATTTCGAGTGATTAGAATCAATAATCCTTTTTTGTACGGACACTTTATGATTACGTTTTTTAACTCATTAAGAGGTAATTGGCAGAAAGTTGAGACAAAAAATTATGATTCTTTGAAGTTTATCTAAAACACAATGTATAAGGCAGATAAAATCGTCCTGAACAAATGATGTATTAAAAGTTAAGTTTTATGAAAAAAAAATATAAAAAAGCCTGAAAGTTAACGTTTAATATGGAAATTATGATTTTCTCATGGTCTTCACAAATCCATCGCTAACAGGTTAAGAATTACAAACGAAAATGCTCCTAAGTAAACATTTTTATGTTCGTAATTTACAATATAAATACTGCAGAATTCCAATAATCACTTTCAAGTAAAAATATCTTACACTGGGTATTATATAATTCGTAATTATTGATCTAAGGGGGGGGGGGTGTAAATTAAACATAAACATTATTTAAGCAAATATTATCGAGGTGTCCCTAGCCAAAACAATTATCAAAGATAATCCCTAAAATTGGTGAACTTTCCTAAATGGAATATGAACTTTTAAAGAAACATAATTTTTTTCAAGCCAATACTAACTATTATTCCTATTTAACACAGGAACATTCATTATCGAACCTCCTCTTTATTCTTTAATCATTACAATCCCAGAACAAAACACGATTTGTTTTCCTTTGATTAGAAATACGTTTTGAAAACAGCGGAGTCATAACCAATATTAATCACTACAGCGTATCTAAATAGCATAAACTCTTGAACCATTTGTTTGGGCTTTTGGGGTCTTTTTTGTTATTGCTCGGAAATTCAATGTTTATGTTTAGTTTTGAAAACAGTTTAGTTGCCCTTGTTGTTTTTTGTTTAGTATATTAACTATCATGAAGGCTCGCTGTTGAAACCATAGAGATAGAAAAACCATGCTCTACCGACCAACTTCTAGATGAGATATGTAATGGTGAAACCAGAGTTAATTGTGTGCCAAAGCATCACCTAAACATGGCGACGATTGGCGTAGAAAATTTCGATGGATCCACTTATGTGTGTATTGTGTCTGTCTTACTTAACGAAGGTTTATAAGGAGGTCTCTGAACAGACACACAAACCTGAATATAAATGAAGAGTACAAGGGAAAAACCGATTGATTTGTACAAGGCTTTAATTAATAGCCTCATTGGGGATGATAACTAGAACTCGCCTAAACTGGTGTACAGAAGCCAGTTACTCGATTTGTTTATCTTTCACGGCAACCCTAATTCACGCCAGAATTGAGTTTAACGAGCCACACGTTTGCACCGCAAATGAAGAACTATACGAAAAACCGGTTTCTGGTCGCCAATGTCAGCCAAGCAGACACATAAGGTCGGACTCCTAAAAAATCAAGTGGTTCTTCCCGTGTACTCTTCATATGTCTATCAACCAATCAATGGGTCTGAAAATAACAACTTCCTCTTCTCTTTAATATCTTTATTATTGCGCATACAACAACTATTCCCATTTAATTCCAGCGGAATATTACGAAAGCAGGTTATGCCACACAATCAATCCTGATAAAATACGACTGTTTTGCTTGCAGGGTATCACTCATACGTGTCACTAAAAGGTTACGGTACATTTTTCTTCGCGTTCTCCACTCTTGATGGTATTGTTGTATGAAATGTCTTTGTTTGTGGATTGTTTATTGTGGTTACAGGTTTTCTTAATCCTTTCGCTTTTTGATTTTTGAATCTTCGTAATATTTGATAGGAATAGCATTATCGAATCCTTAGTTGTTCGGGCGGTTTGGGGCGTTTTAGTAAGAAACGTGTTAAATAATTAAATTATCTGAGTGGTTGGTTGGTAGACATATATTTCATGGCTTGTGTGCTTGGTCAGAGACCCGCTTATAAACCTTCGTCAAGTACGACAGACACAACACACATCTATCCATCTGCCATCTATCTCGCGCCACCTCCACAATTTAGATATGTCCCTGAGGGAGAGGGAAATAGTCTCCAGGGACATGTACCCGTGGTAAATTGAGCAATGACAGCCAACAGGACTTTCGGACCCAACAGATTTCAAGAACACGTACCCGCATATACTCGACAAACACAAACATCCATTTCTCCAAGCTTGATGGTATTGTTGTATGAAATGTCTTTGTTTGGGATTGTTTATTGTGGCTATAAGTTTTCTTAAAGAATTAAAATATATAATTTTTGCTATTAAAATATTTAGTTTGAAACGCTTCTGACTGTCTATTTCTTATCTCCAAATGAAGCTTTTTCATAACCACGATTGCTACTCTATTTGCTGCTAATATTGTGCATTTTTATTTTTAAAAAAATATCTCAATCACGCAATGATATGCAAAACATGCATGTGAAGAGTAAAAAGTCAGATCGAAAACATCAACTTTCGAAACGAGTGTATTGCCTCCCCTTCAGGGGCATGACTAAATTGTGGAGGTAGCGAGTGATAGATGGCGGCATCTGCCACGTATGTGTGTGTGTTTTGTCTGTCTTACTTGACGAAGATTTATAAGCGGATCTCTGACCAAACACACAAGCCTGATAATATATATGTCTACCAACCAACGAGCTTACTAAAATGTATTTAAGATAAATAAAGAAATTCGGCACTATTTATTTTACATAAAACATCTTAATGATATAATACCTTTTTAAATTTCGTTCATGTGATTTTTGATATTTCAAAATTTATTAATTCAGATGAAATACATTTTTATTTCATGTGAATATTTTAAAAATAATATTCATTTTTTGTGAAATTAAAATGAATAATAAAATATTTTATGCTACCAAATAAACAAGACATTTGAAATTGCGTTTAAAATTTCTAATAAAATAGATAATGGAAACCTAAAAATAGTTTTAATCTCAGTACTTCCCATCATAAAATTTAAATTATCTTTTAAGCATTAACAAGAGACAATTTGAAAAAAAAAATTATTCATTTCACAACATTGATTTTACGAAACTCTAAGCTCTATATTCATTTGATTTTAATTGGAAATTAAATGAGAATCGCTACCAAATCTCTTTCTGAGTAAAAATAGATTGACTCTCTTTAGACTAAATTTCATTGAATTCCAATAAAATGAGACTTTTCTTCAGAAACCGATTAACTGCAATGCAAAATTATTGGACAATTTAGGTTTTTCTGAATAAATTTGAACATATTCTTTCAAGCAATAAATGAGGATTTTGTTTAAGAGTAATTGAAAACGTATATTGCCTCTAAATCTGTAAAAAATGCTAGTTAGAATTACACATTTATTTCGAAAAAAAACAACAAATTGAATTTAAATTAATTGAATTCTAAAACGAATCAGTAAATTTGTTGAAGAAGAAATAATTTGTAGTTATATCATCAATGATAATATTTTATTACGTAAATAGCTAATTACTAATTAGGAAAATAAAGGGCTGTTATTTTTCATTTAATCTACAATATTTATCATTATTGCATATGATTACTTCTCTATGTATTCATTTTAACCACAAAAAACAACGTTGGTTACATCGACAACTTGTTTAAAACGCCACGGAAATTGGGCCCTGAATTGCCGAGTGGTTTGGATCATTACGCCAGAAGTCTGCGCGCTGTAACGGTTGAAGGTTCGTTTCTCGCCTTCGCCCTGGGTGTACACTGTACAATCATTTCTCTGTGACAGAAAAAATTATTTCTGCGTCTGTCTTATTCCATAAATAATAAGTCTTATATAAGCGGGTCTCTGATCTAGCACACAAGCCGGAATATATATGAACCTACCACAAAAATGTATTTTTTTATCACGTATTGGCTCTAATTATACAAAAGTGCATTTATAACTACGTTTTATTTTAACTAATAGTTTGCTTGTGTATAAACCATGCATAAAATGGATTGAATTTTAAAAAAAAACTGAGTGGGGTTACACCACATAATAGAGTAACCTTGCGCCACAAAACAAAACAAAAATTTTAGCCGCCCCAGTGGCGCAATCGTTAGGACTCTAGCCTTTGGAGCTGCTGGGGTGGGTTCGAATCCCGGTCAGGCATGAATGTTAGTGACCGTCAATAAATGTTGTTATTTGTCTATGTGTTATTCATTTCTTTGTGACTGTAAAAATTCTTTCTGTGTCTCTCCCACTTGACGAAAGCTTATAAGTGGTTCTCTGAACAAGCACACAAGCTTGAATATATATGTACCATACCATACCATACCAATAAAATTTGGGTAGAGTCAGTTTACTCCAGGATTGGCGCAACGTTATGACTTTATGTCTTTCTTGGTGGGGTGCAAGTTCGCCAAGCAAGCGACCTTTAAGTCTATTGTAATCAACCTCAAAAATGACACAGGCACAAGAGGTCCACATAGATAGAGACGGCACAAACACGTACATAGACAAATAGCAACATTTATTGACGGACACAAACATACATGAATTACCGGTATTTGAGCCCGATCTCTTAAGCTCCAGAGGCTAGCTTCCTAACCATTGTTCTTCCAGGGCGGCTGGTGCAACGTTACACCCACTGAACTGAACTGAAATTCTGGAAGGAACATCCCGTGAAAGGAGCATATCAGCCGGTGAAGCCTATTTTCGGGGTCACTTGGCGACAGCTTTAGGGAGAATATGTGCCACATTAGGCATAAATGCGTCGATTACACTTAACACTTGGCTTACAGTTTGCATTGGATGTTGTTGTCTCAAGCCTAATTACTCGAAACATATTTATCCCTAAAGCTGCCGACAAGTGTCCCAAAAATAGGCCTCACCATCTGTTCATAGGATGCTCCTTCCAGAGTTTCAGTTCAGTTCAGTGGTTACACCAGGGCCCCACAACAAGATAAACAGTATCTTTTCATTGTATCAATAAAACAAACTTTTAATGAAATCCTTGTAAAAATACGCTATCAATATTGCTTTTGACTTTTTAAATATGATTAAATGATTACCTTACTGTAGGGGAAGGTGGGTTACCTTGGACCTATTTTGACTTTTCAATTTTTATTTTCTTAATTACTTGCAAAAAGTGAATAAAAATATTTTTACTGAATACTTTATGTTGTTATATATAACATATATTTATTTTAACATGTTATTTAAATGATTTCAACTATTAAAAAAATAAATACAGAAAATTGTAATTAGGACCAAGGTACACCACCGGCGGTGTACCTTGGTCCAACCGGTAGTGTACCTTGGACCAATTATTAACAGGTAGAGAGACTCGATTTACAGTCCGAAAACCAATATTTATTAGCCACATAAAATTCAAAAATACATTTTACAACCTACTTTTATTTCTAGCCAAGATTGTAGTAATTGGTTATGTTAGGTCAATTGGCTTAGTAAGGGGTTTTATTGCCTTAGTTTTTTAGTGCCTTTTTGGCTTTTTCAGCTGTAATGCGATCTTTCTCAGGTGTATCCGTTAAAATGCAGCATAAAATTAAACTGTCATTTCATGCCATAGAAAAACATTTGGCTATCTTTCTGTCATAAATTTTAAAAAAAAAAAACTTAAATATTTCCCCCTATGTTTATTCAACTAGGCCTAAACGTAAAAAGGATGTTCTGCTTAGATATTTATTATAAAAAATATCTTTTTAGATGAGCATGCAATAATTATTTTCTATATTATATCAATATGGTTAAAATTTTATAGGCTTCCATAAATCTAAATAATTAACTACAAAAAAAATTCTTTATCACATCATATCAAAATTTCTTACAAATTTCCATTTTTCTAGATTTTACAAATCAGGGTTGCATATTGATAGCTTAAAATACTTAATTTTTCAAAGGAAAGAATTTACTTGAATTTTAAAAAGGGTTTTCAACTATCTGAAGCACAGAAGACCTATAGTAGTGTACCTTGGACCAGTCCAAGGTACACCACTTGTATTAGGTTCGAGGTACACCACTTGGATATTAAAAACAAAATAGTTAATCACCAAGTTAAGGTTAGACTTAACTTAATTTCAAGCACAATGTTTTATAGCTAAAACTTTGCTTTATACTGCATAGCCATCTTTTCTAAATATACACTACATGTTTGAGTAAAAAATTACACTAAAGAATCTGACAAAAATTTACTTTTGAACTGTGAATTTAGTTTTTCGAAACCTCTTTAATAAATTGACCTTTTAAACAAACAGAAAGAACTTCACTGAGATCCCTGGTAGCAAATACTTTAACTGCATGTGGTGTTGTTTCAATATCTAAGCTAATCGAGCTAGAATCAGTATAGGTTGAGGTACACATATGTCTAAGGTACACCACTTACCCCTACAATACTGAATATATTTGTACAATGTGACAAGCATGTTCCGTTATCACTTAAACAACATTTTTTCACAGAAAACTAACTGTAAAACACACACTAGATACACCACATTCATAAAACAAACCTGTAACAATATTTATCTCAAAAAATTACATAGTATTTCCCAAAAACCTAAAACGTTTCAACAAACCACTCGAGCCTTGAAAATCCATTTCCCCAAAAGTGAATGAAAACCTTCTTAAACGCGATAAAAACGTTACTTAAATCTTAAAAGAAATACTTTTCTATATAAATACATATAAGAGGCTCCCCATACAAAAAGAGGAGACTTTTTTCCTAAAAACTTTTCCTGAAATATTTCTTCTGTATTTCTTTCCTTCATATATATTTTTTCCATACGCTTTATTCCATTATATTCTCTTTTATGGCATTTCCCAAATATATATTTTGTATAGGGGTCCCCCCTCTTTTTGTGGCGTTGTACATTTTTCCACATTGGGGTCTGCAGAGAAAAACAGACAGAAGAAGGGAATGTGGTGATGGAAATAAGTGATTTTTGGGAACAGTTGAGATTGTTTCTGTTTATTTCTTGACAATTCAGTATTTTTTTTTACATATCTTTTAAAAGGGCAGGAATAATACCTTATTATAGAATCTTTTTAAAGGGAAGAAACGGATCGTATACATTCTGGTTTATGTGCAAGATAAAAGACATTCCTATAAAGCCTCCGTAAAGTACGACAGACACAGAAAAACTTTTTCTGTCACAAAGAAAGGAATATACACCCAGTGAGAAGGTGGAAATCAAACCAGCTCCAGTTAAATCGTGCAAAATGCTAGCGTAATGGCCCATACCACTTGGCTATCATAAAAATAATCATTCTTATATAACACATACGATATTCAACTTGGTAAAAGTAGGGCTCCATTGCATAAAATATTTTCAAGCATTTTACTTAACACATGAAAATCCCCAAGTTTTGCTTCATTATTCATGTGTTAAAAAAAATTTCTGAAAACTTGAGATCTAAAGCACCACATGACTTTCAATTATCAAGCAATAATAGTAATTTGTAACAATAAAATTCAGTTCAAGATTTAAACAAGAAAATTTCGTTTTACAGCAATAACTTTAATACCTAAAAATATCTAAGGCAGCTGCCACTTGTGGATGCTCTTTATATGGTATATAAAACTTTATTATGACGTCCGAATGATACTAAGAACTCGTGTACCTAATTTGAAGCCAGTGCTCTCTTTGTTTTTTAGCAATATTTTTAAAACCCAAGCTGCCCCATGGGAGCAAACCTTTAAAATGTGATTTTCTCCAAATCCCTATTATGATGTCTAACAAGTACTACATACTCATGTTCCAAACTTCGCAACCGTTTCTCTTTTTTTTTTTTGCAGCAATACCTTTAAAACGTAAAAAGTTCGATGGCAGTTGTCATTTCATCTTAAGCAAGTTCCCCGAAAACCTTATTATAGCGATGTACTTTATAGGATCTCCTAAATCCTTATTTATTTTCACTTACTTACTTATACCGCTTTCACTCCAACATAGAGGCAACATAGGGCCTCCGTCATGGTCCGCCACCTCACCCTGTTGGCAGCAACGGTCTTAATCTCTCCCCATCACTTGTTCAGTTCTTTTACTTCCTTGTTGATTGTGTTATATTTGGTAATTAAAAGTAAAATCAACCGAAATGATATCCAATTGAACTCATTATTAAATTATCTGGGAAAACTAATTAAAATAAAAAACAGGAGAAAATACCAGTTACATCTCATCCTCCCCATCCCTACCAGACAGTCCTCCATCAGACGAACATCCGATGAAATGCCGTGGCATGCCCAGCTGACGATTACGAACCGAATCTTCTGCGATAAAAATCGACTTGAAGGGAAGTGAAGAGAGGAGGGGATGCACGAATAGGCCTCCTCCTAGAAAAAAAAATTCTTTTTTAAGGTGGGGGGAGGGCCGATATTTGACTATGCAGATTGCCAGAGTCTTCAATTCAAATATTGTCTTGTTGGGGCCTTTTTTGATATTGAGGGAATAGAGGTTTTTGAAAGATAAATATTGGCTGAATATGATTTTTGTTCAGTGTTTTATTATGTTTTGGTTATTGATGGAAATTACTTTTGTTTTTTTTTTACTCAAATGGTCAAAATGTATCTTAAAGGCAGTTTATGTACAGTGTAGTGCCCGAATGGCAGAATTCAATTAACTTTTAGAACGACTAATTTCTTTTCTTGACGCTTTATTTCAAAGAATCAACCACTTTTCAAACACACAAATTAGAAAAACAAATCAGTTTCCATTTTCTACAAAAAAAAACTCACTGATGCCACCGCACGTATGATTATACACAGTCGTCTGCATTTTTACAATTATTTATCAATCATTTAATTATCTGAGCGTGATTCTTACATACAGTATAAAGTTTTATGTTTAGACGGAAATTTTGTTGTATTTATAGCACAAAAAATATGTGTACAGCAACCCCTCGTTACATCGTGCTTCCCGGGAGACAAGCAAAAAACCACGATATAACCGAATGCGCGATATAACGAGCTTCTTGATAAATATTATACTAATTATATTGAAAAAAATTGGAGACATGATACAATGCGCGATATATCCGAATTTGCGTTACAACGAGGCGCTATATAGCTATTGTTTACTGTATTTCTAAAGTTTAAGGCGTGTCCTTAAAGAACTATAAACATATTTGTTTACAAACTTTCTTTGCAAAACATACGTTTTAGCATAGATTTGGATGACAAGTATGTTTATATTAAGAATATTATCTGAAGAATATTAGATTAAGAATATAAGTGAATATAAGTGATTTTGATCGGGTCTTAGGAGGATAATACATACCGGAACTTCTTCCAGTGCTAACGTTGGAGTGTTAATAGCAAAATGACAAAGGCTTGCTGACTAGCAAAAAATTAAGTCCTTTAGCTATGCATTTAGAATTTGATTGCCAAATGATCGCAATAAAGTTCTAAAAGAACGATAAAAACAGACAAACACTAACACCCAAAGTCAGAAAAAAGCAAAATAGATTATCCAGGTAACCCTGTAACGTTTACGTTTTCTTAATATTGATAATAAAATTTTATATATTTTTTTGTCATTCACTGTAGATGTTATTAGTTTCATAAATATTCTTAATTATTTTTTTAATGGTTTTAATGGTTTTACAGCTAAATTTATGCAAAATAAATTAAATGAATTTTCGGGTGAAGCAATTTCTTTACTTAAAAAATTAAAATTGCTCGTGTGGCAACGATCTTTCTGTTTTTGAGTTTTGCATTTTTCATTTCGAATGTATTTTTCGTGATTCCGCTAAATTTCGATTGGTGATTGATAAAAAAGATAATATAAAGTAAGTTTTATGGCAAGTGATTATACATTTTTTTAAAGCAAGGTTAATTATTTGTGACTTAGGAAATGAAAATAATAAACATAGAGTTGATGGGAACCTATGGCGAAGTTAGCAATCCATTGACAATTTGTAAATGTTAATCTAGTTTAATCTTAAATGCATGTAATTTATTGTAAGTTTTTCATACTAATCTTAATTTATTATTTATACGCTTAATGATTTTAAATAATTATTCTTTTTTAATACATTCTTAGTCATTTGAACGTTCTACTCTTTTCTTAAATCTGGTCTGCAATTTAATGAATTTTTCCGTTATTTCAAGTCGGCCACTTTGAAATTAAGTAGTAATTTTGGTCATTTCGAGATGGCAACCATAACGGCAAGTGCCGGTTTTTTATCATTTCCCCCCGAATTGGCGATATTTTCAAAAAGCCGCCAAATCCGGCCTTGATTCCTTAGTTTAACCATTTTTTGTGCATCTTATACTAATATCAACGTCATATCTACCATTTTCTTTTCCAGATTTCCCAACCTTCCATCTAGAAAAGGTTTCGAGTATGCCTCCATATTTCAAGGGGAAGAGAAAATCAAAGGTCTAGACAACATCCTAGACCCTGGCATCTCCTTTGAGGCATTAGATCGCCTCGTCGAAAACCTCGTTCACAAACCTTTCTAACCATCGTCTCATATTGGTTGGTAAACATCATCTCATATTAGTGGTAGCAAGATGGAACATGAACTGAAAAGCTTAACATTGAAATTTTGTGGGACAGATAATAATAGACGTGTAGACTGAGTGGAACCATGGATCATTACAAAATATGAATTCGGATGGATTTGAAATGTATTTGGACAATAGACAGAAGCAAAGTAATATATTATTCGAATAAAATTTTTTTTTGACTGCATTGGAAATGGAGTTTATTATATGGCATTTTAACGCGAATTAATAATCTGTTTTACTTTAAATTTGGCTTTGACTGAAATGGATATTTACTAAATATAGACCTAAATTGCGGATTCGTCTGTAAATAATAAATCTTATTGAAATATATCACTCTGACTAAAAGAAATATTTTTAGAAATTGATTGTGATCGAAAATGAGATCACCATTATAACAACTTAGCATTAGATTGCCTCGTCGAAAATCTAGTACATAAACTTAGATTGGTTGAGAGAAGACCTATTTGAACAACAACTGGCAATACGAACTTAAAAAGTGAAAAAAAAAATATCTTGAACAAATAACGGCGCAGCAAGAAGCTGGCATGTAGAAAAAATTAATTAAGTCAAATATTCTTAGAAAACTCATTTTCGAATACCAAAACAAAAGTGATTCCAGGCAACAAATGAAAACAAAGCGTTGTAGTTGTTGCCATCCAGGACGTGATACAAACCCAAACTAGCCCTCGAGATAAATTCCGTTGAAAAATCAATATATTTTTAGTGACCAGAATGTGTTCATCTTTGTAACTATTTAAGTTATAATTATTTACTTATGTGTTAAATATTCATTTACATAGAAGAAGCCGACAGGAGGCACAGTAGTTACGGAGCAGCCTTTGGAACCTCTGGGTTCAGGATCGAAACCCGATAAGGCATGGATGTTTGTGCTTGTCGAGTATATGTGGAGTACGTGCTCGTTAAATCTGTTGGGTCCGAAAGTCCTGTGGGCGGACATTGCACAGTTCACCATGGGTACAGGTCCCTGGAGACTATTTCCCTCTCCTTCAGGCCACCTCCTTCAGTGCCACCTTCAGGCCACCTCCTTCGGCTCCTTCAGTGCCACCTCCACAATTTAGACATGTAATGTCTAAATTGTGGAGGTGGCACGCGATAGATGGCAGCATCTACCACGCATGTGTGATTGTGTGTTGTGTCTGTCTTACTTGACGAAGGTATATAAGCGGGTCTCTGACCAAGCACACAAGCCTAAAAATATATGTTTACCAACTAACCTACATAAAATAATAATTGGGTCTCTTTGCGTATTTTGTTCTGCCAGAGTTAAGCTACCTTTGAATTTTTGAAGTTTAAAGTAAACTATTTTAATGATGCATTATCATTGTTGACGTAGCATTTCCCGTATAAAAATATGTATAAGAAGATCAAATATTTGTAAAATCGTTATAGCTTTGAAACAACACTGAATCGATACAGATTTTTTTTTTTTCATTTCACAAACATCGACAAAAACATATTCGAAAACCAATAAAGACGGCCGGCCGTACTCCTGCAAGACATTGAAACGTATTGCCATTCTCTGCATAGAAATGTCACAAATAAACAATTTTCTTTGTTCAAAAAAAATATACATAAAGCTTTTCATGCGCGAACTCTATCGTATTTCACTCCAAAGTAGAATACTGTTCAGTCTGTATTTTTCTGTCACAAAAGGATGCAGAAGTCAATCGTAATCGTTATACGTCTTATTATCGTCTGACAAGCCTTTCGGAATACTTGGAGAATACGTTAAAAGAGATAACGTGAAGGTTAGAATGGAATAAAAATGCTTCGTGCGGAAAAAGCAATGAAAAGCACGATTGGCAAAGTGAGGCTTCTATCGCTTCTGGAATAGGCTCAAACAAGTACCCGAATGACAAATTATTTAGCATCAATTTAACCTTTTCAGCCCCAGTGATGTCATTTAGCATCATCATGTTTATGATCATAATTCAAAAAATAATAGGACTGACATCTATTGGGATTAGAAAAAAACTATTTTCAAATAGAAAAAAATTTGAAAAATCAAATGATGTGCTTTTTGATATTATAAATGGCTACATGCGATCAGAAAAAAAAATCTAAAATGATGATGCCGAAATGACATTGGTAATGAATGGGTTAAATATATATATATAACCGAACTACCTTAGCAAATTTCAGTCAATAGATGAAATAACATTTATTTAGTCAATAAATGTTCATTTCATATTTCTAATTCTCATGTTTGTGAAAATTGTTAAATTCTGTTTAGAAAACTTTAAGATTAAAATTAATTATTAAAACATCGCATTGCTTCAGATCTTGTTTTAAAGTCCATAAATTACCCTAATGGCAAATTCGAATGATGTGCTTTTTCATATCATAAATTGCTACATACGATCAGAAAAAAAATCTATAATGATGATGCCGAAATGACATTGGTAATGAATGGATTAAATATATAACCAAACTACCTTAGTAAACTTCAGTCAATAGATGAAATAACATTTATTTAGTCAATAAATGTTCATTTCATATTTCTAATTCGCATGTTTGTGAAAATTGCTAAATTATGTTAAGAAAATTTTTATATTAAAATAAATTATTAAAAATCGCATTGCTCCCACAACTGACACCAATGGCAAATTTTTGGAGTTTTTGTTCAGTGATTTTTAAGTATAAAGCGAATTCCGTACTATACTCGAAGGTTGCGTCAGATGCCCGCTCAGGTTTATGCCTCGTTATTTCATCTGGGTTCTAAATTACTAGTCGTAAATGCATTACTTAAGCTTCAGGCTAGAAATGAACAATTGAACAGCCTGGAAAGTTAAAAATTAACATAAAAAACTAGTAGTTTGGGCCTGGATAGCCATCTCGGGAAGGTATTGGACTGGCATCTCTAAAGTCTTTTAAAAAACAGAAAGGAAGTCCATTATATTTTTAAGGTTCTAAATATTTTGTGAGAGTATGTTTTTCATTCTTTTTTAGGACAGCCAAAATTCCAAACATCAATTAAGTCTCTTCTGATAGATAATGATCTTCTTGAAAGAAAGGTTTTAAGAAAAGTTATGGGTGCTGTGAGCATCAATGATACATGGAGACACAGGTATAATAGTGAACTGTATAAGATATATAGGGATACAGATATCATCAATTATATAAAAGTGAAACGGATGAAATTTGCTGAACAACTGTGCAGAATGAATCGTGACTCTTTAACATCATGAGTCTTCCACTATAAACCAATCAGCACCAAGGCAAGATAGAGGCAAAAACTTCGATGGATTGACTGTGTCGACGAGGATTTTAGAATGTTAAAGTACAAAACGGGAGGTCGTTTTCCAAAACAAGACCAGAACGGAAGAATATTCTGAAGAAGGCTCTGGCCCACAAAGGGCTGTCGAGCCAATAAAGAAGAAAAAGATTGAAATGGAAGTGGTGGTGCAACTTCACAAACGAAATTAACGATACGGTGACGTAACTTAGAGGTTAACTGGTCTTATAAGTTAAGAAGACCGTTCACCAACCCAAATCAAAAGACACAATTCAGTAATTTAAATAGTAAAAGAAATGCAAAATTAAAGTATCTATTTTACGGTCATCTATTGATGAATCAATGTAATGTGAGAACAATGCTCCTAACTATTCTGTAACGTACGGCGTAAATAATGATAAGTAACGATACGGTGTAAGTAACGATACGGTAATATAATGTGAAAACAACGCTCATAACGATACTATAAAGTAAGGTGTAAGTAACGACATGGTGTAAGTAGCGATGCGATGTAAGTAATTATACGTTGTAAGTAACGAAACGGTGACGTAACATAGAGGTTAACTGGTCTTATAAGTTAAGAATTCCGTTCACCAACCAACATCAAAAGACATAATTCAGTGGTTGATATAGTAAAAGAAATGCAGAATTAAATAATATATTTTTGGTCAGCTATTGAAGCAATTTCCTGTGAGAACAAAACTCCTAACGAAGCACATATCGGAGTAAAGCAGGAATGAAAGCTTGAAGTAACTACCTGAAAAAATTCCATTTGGTGACTTGCAGATGGCTTCATTTTATTTTTGCACCAAACATTGTTATTTTATTCTAACCTTCATTCCAGACACTGCAGAAAAAGTACGTATTGTTATTCTCTTCAATGGATTGAAGTTGAAGTACTTTACCGTTGTCACTGCTGTGTGTTTATTCTAAGATGGAATTTCAGAATTTTAGAATCGGATTATTCTTTACCGTCTGAAGAGTATTGGAGTTGTATTGAATCGACTATTTGAATTCCAAATTGTAATGTATTATTTGCTTTTCTTATGCTAAGGTTTTATTAAATATTTTTATTATAAGTTCTTAAAAGTTTGTTCAAATAAGGATAATTCTAAAAATCATTAAATTCAATTTGGGAGTTTAGTGGATACTCCTTAATAAAAATGTGCACCGATTATATATAGGTTTATCTTCGGACAGCCCTTCTTTAGCTGAATTACCGTGTTAATTCACCGTGTATTCATTTCATTTATATGAAAAGTTTTTCGTCAAAACTATTGAGCGCAAAAGGAGGAGGCCCGACCTTTGCTCGTCAGCATGACACATCCGTTTTAGGGCTGTGGGGAGCCCTGTGGTCAGAGTCTCGATCTCCAATTCGAAAGGTCCCGCGATCGAGTCATGGTCGCTGAAGACACACCGAGTACACGCGGAGTACGTGCTCGTTAAATCTGTTGGGGGCTCTGTTGGTTAAATCTGTCCTGTGGGCGGTCATTTTGCAGTTTCCCACGGGTACAGGTTCCTGAAGACTATTTCCCTCCTCTTCAGGGACTTGTCGAAATTGTGGAGGTGGCACGTGATAGATGGCAGCATCTGTCACGTAAGTGTGTGTGTGCGTGTGTTGTGGCTGTGCTGAGTGAGCTTGTGTTGTGGCTGTGTTGAGTGAGCTTGTGTTGTGGATGTCTTACTTGACGAAGGTTTATAAGCGGGTCTCTGACCAAGCACACAAGCCTGAAAATATATGTATACCAACCAACCCCATCCGTATTAAAGGAAGGTCCCTTTCACCTCCATTCTCACTCACATATAAGAATTTTAAACCAAATCAAAGCCCGATAACCCCCTGACCTGGTACCTCCAGGGGTATTAATTTGTTATTTGAACATGGAGAACTGTGTGACTACGACGTATTTAACGTGCCCCAGCCACTATTAGC
Organism: Hylyphantes graminicola; assembly: GCA_023701765.1. Taxonomy (NCBI): domain Eukaryota; kingdom Metazoa; phylum Arthropoda; class Arachnida; order Araneae; family Linyphiidae; genus Hylyphantes; species Hylyphantes graminicola. Next base: position 49,410,504 of record CM043112.1, on the reverse strand, counting down.
AACACGGCGGTCTTCAGTCGAATACATGTGCCGACCCAGCAACCATCAGGATTGCGAGCACCATCGAGGACAGAATCCACAACCCTTTGTATGCGAGCTCGAGGCTTCACACGACTGAGCTACCACGGCTAAACTATGTAAAACGGCTGTAAAACTATTATAAATATGAAAAAAACATGTTAGGTTGTACAATATTTGTAATAATGAAAAACTAAAAAATTCATTTCAAATAATAATTTCATATATATTCAAAAAAAAAAAGAAGTTTTAAAATACATAATACAAAAAGCACCAAATCTCCTTTCACTCTTCAGTAAGAAAACAGAAGGACTAACGTGAAATCTCAAATTGTAAGCCCCTTAAATCCAAACTTACATCCCATTACCAAATCCTGCAAATCCCATTGGAGATTGTAGGATTGGATTAAAATCGAAGGTACGGGAAAATCCCGATCAAGCATAAACTTGAAACAGCGTTACTAGGATTTATAGTTTAAATTTGAATATGCCTTTGAATAGATAGATCTTAATTTTTTAAACATTTAGTTTTTGTTCGTGCATTGGCTTACGTATTTTAATGCGTTTAAAAAAGATGTTTGTAGGTAAGTTTAATATTTTTTAATTTTAATATTTTAAAATAAATGTAAATAGAGAAGCAAAATTATATAAATGTCGAACACAAATTCGATATTTACGTTAAAGGTGGTATGTGGGGCGATACATAGACATATTATGCTGAACAGATTTTTAGCTAAGTATAATTTTTTAATTAGATATGACAAAAAGTTTTCAAGCCTTTAGTGGCAACAGAAATAATGAGTGTAAATACATACTTAACCAAACTTCGATTGGATAATCAAAGTCACGTGGTATCAAAGCACCAATCGGACCACCGATCGAAGGCAAGACAATGTTGAAAGGTGCAAATAAATTCGTCTCCTGATTTAAGCCAATCAAAAACATATAAAGTTTGTGTTTTATATAGATATATGCATCCCAACATTAAAACCACATCTTCATTAAGTTTAAATCCAAAATTGCATGGATCGGGGCATCTGATGAATATAATTACTATTCAACCCTATTAATTATGCAATATGTTAATTTAATATTAAATATATATTTAAAGAATATTTATCATGCGTACTTCTCTTTTGGTATACAATTTTTCCCATTATAGTTATTCGAGTAAATTAGCTTTCAAACCAACTTTATTAAATATTTATGCCTAAAGGGATTTTGTATAAGCTTTAATGATTATAAATGATATGTAAATTATATTGAATGTTTTAATTAATGAAAAGTTTATTAATTATTAAATCTAACCATTTTCCTGAATAGAGGAGTTCTTGAATTTAACTTTTATTGTTAAAGCCTTCTGACGGTTAGGAAATATGAGAAAAATTACTTTTAAATTATAAAAATATATGTTCATTATATATTTATAATAAGCAGGCTTCAAATACACACATTCAATTTCGAATCAAAAAATTTTAGAAATATTTCGATCATTACACGTTTGAAAAAGAAATTAAAAAAAGGCTAATCCTTTTATATAAAACAATTAATTTTACTCCAATACCCTTATTTACTGTTACAATTACAAAAGTAAACGAAACAACAAACCCTAATCACTTGTGACCAAAAATGTCGCCACACCTATGCCCCCTTTCTAAAAAAACAACTGAATAAACGACACCGAAAAAGAGATGGCCATTTCATGTCCAGGTCGCGGCTGTCCTCCCCAAATGGCACGGCAACAGACAATCTCATGTGTTGCTCCCTAGGGAAGAGAAGGAGATATGAAAGATAAAAGTATAGAACATCTTTATCCTTTTAACCTGTTACTAGGACTTGACTATCATCTAAGCCTACGGGGCCCGGACCTTGAGCCAAAATTTTTTTTTCTTTGCCCCCGAAATTGGCTGTAAACCCATAAATTTTGTTTTTTAAGCAATTCACAACCTCACATTTCTGTTTTATTTTATGATTACTTTTGCTATATATTTTAAAGTACTTTTAAATTAATCATATATTTAAGATTTCTACAACGCATGCGGTTTTTTTGATTAATACATTTGACGATCGACCTTTCAAAGGTCATCACTTTGCAGTATACATGTTAGGTAAAAATATCATTCTGAAAAGGTTGTTACACTGTAAAAATTTGGTGGAACGTTGTATAAGGAATGTAGGGGGGGGGAGGGGGGAGCCTTGTTTCTATAAATCTACGTAAGCTTTAAAGAATGGTTGTTCAATAAATTGCAAAAAGTTTTCGTAAAATGAACACATGTTATTTTAAAAGAACATGAATGTTATATGCTTACAGTAAACGGAGGAAAAATCGCAACCACATTAAAAAGATTCACCACCAAGAACAAATAAGGAAATGGTGTATGTTTGGTAACATATTAGATATGATGTTCGATCATGCTTTTTGGTAAACACGTTCTCTACATTCCTGTATTTAAAAAAAAGTTGTCCGGTGTTTTCCATATAGAAGAAAGTTTAATAGCTTTATTAATATGTAAAAGGTTTTACAGCAATTTCTTCTTTTACTACTATATTGTTAGCTAACAGCTCATTCTAAAAATAATATTAGTTTGTATAAAGCGGGAAAATGTAAATTTTTTTCTGTATGTAATCTGTAACTGAATACCAGATAACTAACTGTATTTAAAATACATATTTTTATGTATATAAAATGTTTTTAATGAATTTAAAAATGCTTTATTTCTTTAAAATACCTAAAGATTTTCTGATGATATTTTGTGATAAAAAGAGTTTAGTTGCAAAAGCATTTGTAATTTTTTCTCTTCACCATTTTAAAGGAAAAAGTAATGGGTAAAAGAAGAACGTAGAAAATGAAAGTGATCATTTATTTTCTCAATGACAAAGTTCGAATGTGCTGATTAGCCCAGAGAAGCTTTCTGTGACTCAACACAACTACTTTCATAAAGGGGTGGTCATAATAAATTGGCCCCTCACTGTGTACATTAAGCCTTGGCCTGTCTGCGGCCGAGTGGTTAAGGCATCCGCATCAGGATTCAGCCTTCTCAGGAGTGCGGGGGCTCGAGTCCAACCTACTGCCAGTCATCCTATAAATCGGATATCTGTACTGGGAAAGAGTAGAAAATCCAACTCATGACGGATGGACACGAGTACACTGGGACAAACGTGCTCGTTAAATCTATGGAGTCCATAGTCGGCGTCAGCGTACGATGTCGCTCGAAGTTCCGTTGGGTGCCCGCTCATGTGTCGACCTCTTAAATTGACCAGGGTTCTAAATTACGAGGCGTTTATTGGCTGTGTTAAAGCTCCTAGTGGAGGCTAGAAATAGGCAGCCGCAAACGATTACACTACCACTACATTAAGCCACGGATTGTTACTATGCGTTAACAAAGCAGGTAACAAACACCACCCAACTATTTCTTCAGCATCACCAACAACACAAGTGAAGAATGCTGTTTACCGCCTTTTTTTACGACATGTGATCAACGTCTTGTTCTCGCCCCCAACACCTTACAGACGATCTTTATTCTGCCTCCCCGATGTTTTTTCGTCTGCTGAACAGTCAGTCGGAACATCCCCTATTTACGATTTCTTCTTCTAGCAATGGAATCGTTTACGGTTTTTAGTCGTATGATCTCTTCGGAGCTTTTCCGGAATGTAGTGTAGTTCAGGGGTAAAGGGGTGTAACAGAATATGAATAACAATTGCAGTTAATATTCAAAACAACTCTTCATAACTATTGTGTTGACCTTTATTGCAACAAAAAATATAGTTTTCTCAATTACCACAGCTGTATTGAAACAAAATTGAATTGTGACTAAATAATAATGCATGGTTATCATAAAAAAATTTTGAAGGTACAACACGTTTGTAGTCTTCCGAAATTTAGCTTAGCGTCTACTCTACAAGCACAACTCTCCAAGAGTTAAAACCATCCTTTTCCGTATTTTGTGCACCAGTCTTCCTTACAATAACCTCAAATTTCAATATTTTTTATATTATAATTTTTATTCATAATGCCCTTTTCTTCTTTTGGAAATGATTTTACGATCATGTCTCCAAGAAGTAAAACTTATTTTAACTTGGATTTTTTTAATACAGTTATCTTATTTTAAATAAGTTTAATTAAACAAGTTTCAGTGAACACAACTATACATGTTTGCTCGTTTACAGGCCGTTCGGAGTGTTTCCGCTAAATTTTTATTATGTTATTAGTGCTATATTACGATGTACTGGTATACAGTAAGACATAAGTTTTGCGAATGTAAGAATTAATTTTCTTTAATAATCCATCTCCTTATCCAATTTTGTTTACCTATTATTATTTATTTTTATTTTTATGGAATAAGATTTTTATTAGTTGTGTGTCAAGAATAATGAAATATTTTGCAATGCAACCAACATATTTTTTCAAAACTCTGCATAACTTCGTGAGTCCAATAGCATAGCAAACACGTGCGATAAAAAAACTAATAAATTATTTATTTTACTTCTTTTTTTTGATCTTATACGATTTAGTTATTGCTTTTATCATATAGCTTATTCCTTAAACTTTTCAAAACAACGATTCCAGCTAGATTCAAAATCTTTTATTCGCTATTAAAACACAAAGGAAACTCTAAACGTTCCTTTTACGAATTTACATCCCTTTCGCTCTGATACACAAAATTGACCTTTGAAGAAACGACATAGTTTTCTCATGGGTATTGGGCATAAAGTAGATTGTCCAGGAACGCTAGCCTATTTTTTGAAAAAAAGCTTCTTCGATGTTTTCAAACGTACTTTGTATGACGACCATTGACTAACAATGAAGTAGCTGGGTAGCCCAGTGGGGGATGCGATAACATTGCATGCAAAAGGTTCCAGGTTCAGGTACACGGACATTATCAGAATAACTGTCAAACTATAGAAAGTCTGTGCAGCCGAAAATTCATGTGCTTAAAATTTACAACAGCTGTCATTAAAAATTACAACACATGTGCTTAAAAATTAAAGCATAGTTTTCAGGCATTAAAATACAGGTCAATTTGCTGTAAAACTCACATAACAAACCTTGAACCTTGTAATGTAATTTTAAAGTAATGTAATTTTATTGACTATGTAATGTAATCTGAATATAATTTTAATAAGTAAAATATAATTTTACTGAATATGTAATATAATTTTAATGTAAATTTACTGAACGTGTAATGCAACTTGAATAAATTTTAATTAAAATTTAAAATTACACACATGTCTTCCAGTATTTAAAGTGAGTTCAAATTAGTGAAGCACAAACAATCATTCCACCCTTTGAAAAACTTAACTCCCTTTTCGAATTATACCAACCTTTATCGAAATATTTCAAATCGATCCCGTGAGGAATCACTAGGTTACCTTCTGGGTATTTTGTGGAAAGAAAGTGGATTCCGTCTTAGGGAAGGCCTCTTTGGTTTCGAAGATTTTATAAGGAATTTATTGATGAATTCCAACTCTTTTGGCTGGATTGCGCTAGTGTTTATGGTAAATGAACTATTCCATCTCGTAACATAATACTTCAATGTATTTTGCTTCTCTATTGTGTCTCTCTATGAACAATGCATTACAACTTTACAAGAAAGTTTTTAAATATAATTTAAATTATACGATCAAAATTTTTGAATTTTCTAACAAAATTAATCAACTATACCACAAGCTAGTTAACTCGAATTTTTATTAAAACTAACTCTAATTTATTTTATGACATGCTGGTTGAGGGAGAGGTAGTTATTGAATTAATCTTTCATTGGACTAAACTCTTTTATTTAACAAGTTTTTCTAATTTGAAAACAACGTAGAATAATTTAAGTTTTTATATTTTTACCACCAAAAACCATAGATATTTTCCAGAAAAGAAACCATAATTTTATCAGTATATAATTAAGTGTAAATATTTCAACTGAAAAATATGACAGAGTAAATATTTCAACCAAATAATGATTTACTCCGTGTGGCTTGTCTTGCAGTTATTCGTAGTAACTGTACTAATTACAGGAACGAATTGATTACTTAACGTTACGCAGATGACACAAGTACTAAAATAATATACAAAAATAGTTCATTCAAAACCAAAATTATTATCATATAAGTATTTTTTTTTATTAGGGTAGGCTAGGTACATATATATTCCGGCTTTTGTGCTTGATCAGAGACCCGCTTATATAAGCATTCGTCAAGTAAGAAAGACAAACAGAAATTTTTACTGTCACAGAGAAAGAAAGTTCACCCTGGACAAAGGTGGGAATCAAACCCGCGCCCGTTACAGCGCGCAGAATGCTAGCGTAATGGTCCAAACCACTTGGCCATCAATAAGTAACTGCACTAATTACATGAACTGCCGCCCCGGTGGCTCAATCATTACGATGCTGGCCTTTGGAGCTCTGGGGTCGGGTTCGAATCCCGGTCAGACATGGATGTTTGTGAAAGTCAATAAATGTTGTTATTTGTCTATGTGTTTGTGTCGTCCTTCTTTGTGTGTCTCTTGTGACTGTCTCTTCTGGCGAGCTGGGTAATGGGCAATAAAGACTACACTCTCCCTTCTAGAGGGCACAATCACTGTCATTTGTCATTTTTGTCAATTACATGAACTAATCGATTATTTTGACACAATTCTATAATTGCACGATTTTTGTATATTACTTTAATAAGTAATATACAAAAATAGTGCATTCCAAAAAAAAATCCTATCATATAAGTTATTTATTTTATTTGTGTCCAACAATGGCATCCAGTATGACTTGTCATTCCATTGGACATATTTACCCCATCACCATTTACTCCGATGTCTTTTTCACGGTATGATGGGACGAATAAAACTTTTTTTACTCCTAATATTCCTGTTTTTCCTGCTTATTTTTCCTGTTTTTCCGCCTATTTCTTCGACGATGGTTCTTGTTGACCTCAAATCTGTGTCTCCAGCAGAGATATCGTCTTGATGACCACAACAATGAATGTCCGGGACATTTGCTGAGCAATTATTATCTGCATCGGGAATCGGATTTATTAATGCAGAAATGATTAGGAAATTGTTCAAGAATTTCTGATTTTGGTTTTAGGTAAGAGGAATTTTTCAAGTTGTATTACGCATTCACTAAAATTACATTCAATTCATTTACGCATTCACTAAAATTACATTTTATATTTAGTAAAATTACATTCAGGTTACATTACATGGTCAACAAAATTACAATACATTAAAATTATATTAGAAGGTTTGTAATGTAAGTTTTACAGCAAATTGACGTTTTATGATTTAGTTGAGCACATCAGCATCTTATTTCGATATCGATGTGACACAAAGCCAAGCTAAACATTTAATTCTAAACGGTTAATGGTGTATTTACATTTTTTTCCCAACTACATACGGAATGTTTTCTAGATTTACAACTACAGTTTTGAAGTTAAATCGAAGTAAAAAAAACATTTATATTTTTAAATGCATTGTATTAAATGATATTAATCAACTACATTCTAAATTCTCATTTTTTAAATGACTTTGAAATAATTTTACCAATATAGTACTTGTGCGTGGTTACGTAAGCACTTCTAAATCCACAAGTGATTTTTGGTTATAAATATGCATAATTTATTAATAAAGTAAACTTTTGAATGCGTTACAGTTTGTACAGTTCATAATTTGAATGCTTTTCGCCACTTTTTCAGTGTAAAAAACGGTGACACTTACCACCAATCGTCGGGAATCATATTTTTTAATGCAGAAATGTATTGGAAATACATAGAATATTTAGAAATTTGTTATTTTAGTTTTAGATAAAAGAACATTTTTATGCAAAGAAATAAGTTTCCGTTTTATACAGATACTGTACTGCATTTAAAGATATTGATCAATTACGTGTGATAAGCTTGATTTTTTAATTCATTTGAAAATATTTTATCATATTAGTATGCGTTTAAACATTATTTTAAGATGCTAATTTTTGTAAAAGAGCCTAATTTGAATTACAATTAGAAAAGGAAATTTTGATGGAGTTGCAGTTTATAAACTTCATGATTTGATGATTTTCTACCTGCTTCTTTACTTAAACTTTGGTGTAAGGTTCCACCAAATTTTTAGAATGTATACAAAAATGTGTTGCAAAATAGTATTATAAGTAGTGCTTTACTTGGGTATTTGTGAACTCAATACAACATGTGTTTTAAAAACTATTTTATACAAAAACTGGTGCTACAATTTCCATAAGCATCGTTTCCCGGTGACTTATTACGTAATGTTTCTTCACACCTTAAAAGTTTGTGTCAGAAACGATTAAAAATAAATAAGTTTAATGATTATAATCAAGATTACAGTTTGTAGAAATCACCAGAACAATTCTTCTTATCAATGACAAATGAAACTATAATGCATAAAAAAGGGGAGGCCCGGATGGCCGAGTGGTTTGGACCAGTATGCAAGCTGTCTGCGCGCAGTAATGGGTGCGTGTTCGATTCCCGCCTTCTCCCTGGGTGTATATTAGTTACTCTCTGGCAGTACAAATTCTTTTTGTGTCTGCCTTACTGTACGGAAGGCTTCATAAGTGGGTTTCTGACCAGGCACACAAGCTGAAATATATATGTACCTACCCTTATTATTATGCATAAAAAATGATTTTTTTTCTTCCTTAATAAACAATTAAATCGGTGAGTGTAGAAACCACTTCTGTCAAAAAAAAATTCCGAAAACTCGTTTTCAATGAAAAAAAGTTGTTTCGAGTGTTGAGTGCAGAAATAATATAGGAGTTATTACGCTTTTTCTTCCTCCTGAAAAACTTGAAATTTGTGACTGACGTTGTTTCTGCACTCACCGATTCAATTAGTAAAACGGTTAACAATTGGTGGTATAAGATGTAAATTCAGCTTGAAAGGTAATACTCTTAATTTTATGCTAAAAAACGAGAAACTAAGCAAAATGCACATTTCACCTTAATAACATTACACTCAAAGCCTCTGTTACTTTTCATTATTTAAGAAAATGAGATTAATTAATTGATGATGAGAGGATTCTGTAAAATGTCTTTGTGTTTCTATAAAGATCAAAGCAAACCGTATACCTTTAATGATTTTAAGGATCCGTTTAATTTAAAGCAATTTAGTTTTCCACCTCAATTCATTTCAAGTAATAGCTCTTTTCCAACTTATTAAATCTGAATATCTGATTCAATAATCTTTGTGATAATTAATAGTCCTGAATTATTAAGCCGTTTGTGATAATATAAGTTAGGAATGTTTTGTGGTGATATGAGTACTTGTAAAATCGATTCTAAGAAAAAGTATTTTAGTAAGCAAGTAGTGATCGAATTAAATATTTAATTATGAAATTAGAGACACAAGTGATTGATATTTAGAATATTTTTTTTTAAGTTGGCGTTACAATATTTTTGAATAACTAATTATTTTTCAAAATTCATCTGTTTTTCTTTCTTAATATTTGCTTATTTTACCTTTATTTAAGTATTATTTTTTATCTATTAAAATATTTATATATTAGAAATATACTTTAACAACTCTTCCAAAAAATCAAAGCTTAATTAGCACTTTATACATTGCTTTGTGGTTAAATTATTAAGCATTTTAAAAATTTCGAATAATGTTTATTTTACCTTTATTTAAGTATTATTTATCTGTTAAAACTATTTGGATAACTTTAAAATATACTTTGACATCTCTTCTAAAAGAATCAAAGCTTAAATAACATTTTATAAATTGCTTTGTGGTAAATTTTTTATTCATTTTAAAAATTTTGAAAAAAAAAAAGAAACCTTTGCTTGCGCAGTCATTCAAAACAAAAACTATTTTTTTTTTAAATTTAATCGAAATTTTAATTGTTACACGCTCTTCGTGTTTTTGACTGAAATCTAAAAAAGAAGAAAATTTACAGAAAATTTAAACAACCAATTTCCAAAGAATGCATTTTTCTAAAATTTAGTTTGTAAAAGAATGAGTTTACTTGAATATACAAATATGGTGTTAAATCCTTTATTTAAACTGCTAAATCCTTGGTCATTTTTAAATTTTAGTTTCATTTCATTAAAGCCTAATTTATAGTATTTTTGAATTTTATCAAAAATGGACATTTTCAGGTGTTTTATTGCTCATTAATAATGTCTAAGAAGGATTTTTTAAGGTTATTTAAAAGTTGTAAGTGATCTCTTTACCAAATACAAGTAATACTTAAGAGAAATTTTACCCAATTAATTTTAAGCGTCATGCCTCTTCATAAAAACTTTTCAGTGTTTTAAAACTACCTGATGGATATTTATGTTCTTAAAATTAGTTTCAAAACTTGTTGAATTATTAAACGCTGCTTAATTAATGATGGTGGTTTTAAGTTTTTAGTACTTGAAGCAGAAGTTTTGGTTTGAACAAAATTGTTCACAGTTTCGAGGAGTTTTAAATTTGAAACTAACTACTTATTAAAAGTGTATTTTTGTGGATTTTTGAGAGTGTAATGAATTACTTTGCTGTTTTATATTTTAAAAATATTTTCTATTTTATTCAAATGTATTAAGTTTTACATGATAATTACTTTTTTATTATTTTTATGAATTTCAAAGTGTATCTGAATCTATCGTAACTTTAGTAATAAATATATACTCGGTGTAAGACTTTGTGATATTAAAATGTCTTTGTTTTTTGAAACCTTTCTACAAACATGGCTATGGAATTCCTAAAATATTAGAAGTTTTATTTAAATCTCATTTCAAAACATATAAAAAGGTCTAAGAAATAACTCTGATTAATATTTAATTAACAAATGAATTATTTTTTTACCTATGACGTTTAGCATAAGACTTATATTTAAGGCAGATTTCTTCAAATTTTCCTTTTATTTTAAATTTGTTATTTCATTTTTTTGTTCAAATATTCCATATAACATTAATATTTTTCTTAACCACTAAAAACATTACTTTTATTTTAAAGTATTAAAAAATTAGACCCTTCAAGGTAGGGAGCCTCCTTAAAATTTATATAATATTCTTTAATCTTGTCAAACTAGTTTAAATAAATTCAGCATAGTCTAAAAAAGAAAAATGATCTAAAGAACAAACCAGCATTTGCATCAATTCAAAAACCAAAATATTTCACCTCAAACATAATCGTCAAAGGCCATTAAAAAGAGTTTTGTGCAAAAAAATGATATCTGAACCTGTTTTAATACATTCCTTTGGTTTGTTGCTTTCTATATTTATTACAGTGAGGTTCTTATTATAGGTCAACTTTAATATAAGAAATATTAAAAGCGTCTTTGGAACTTACTTTTCGCACCCCTACTAATCTCAACTACTAATTTTTAAAATTACATCATTTTTATAGTATGAAATGTGAAATAACATTAAAACATATGATATAATGGCCTTCATTGAAAAATGTTAGAATCGTTTTATCCAAAACAGTAAACCATAAAAAAATCAAAACAATATAAATACCAAATCAGCATTTTTTTCAACTGAAAACCAAAATCTCTCTCCTCAAACGTAATCCTCAAAGGCCATTAAAAAGAGTTTTGTGCAAAAATGATATCTGAGCCTATTTTAATATATTCCTTTGGTTTGTTGAAGATTTTTCCCTTGCTGCATACAAACCGTCTTTCGTTATGCAAATGTCGAATCAAAAACAAAACAGAAATAAAAATCTTATCTGTTCAATGAGTTGTGCCGCATTTTGAGTGAGGGTCTGAAAAAAAAGAAGAAACACTTTCTTTTTCTTTGTTCTTTTGCGTCAGAAATAAAAGTTCGTTATTAAATTCATTTCATTTCTTGTTCGGAAGTTAAATTTATAACATTGTTTTATTTAGGTCATTGTTGTTTGAATAGATGATTCTAAAATGTATAGAGGGGATGGGGAGCCCTAAGGTGGCAGTGGTTCTAAAATACGACGCCCGTCGCCAATACACAAGTATAGCTCTAGTGCGACGACAATTCGAACTGCCCTATTCTATTCTAAAATGTATAGCATTGTTGTATTTTGTGCGTTGGACTATTATGTAATTTGTTATAAAGTTTTGCGATGCTATAATGTAACGCTATGTTGTACTCTGTAGGCATACCTTTTATGAAAATTTATAACATTGTTGCAGAGCATTTAAATGTTATAATGTATAAACAATGTTGCATTATATGCACAATTCATGAATATAATCTTAAACAATTCAGTATTTCGTATGAACGCAATGTTTAAGTTATTAGTAACAATGTTGTAAATGATGCAAACATATTGTTTCGATATTTATTACATTTAGGTTCTTATAACCGGTCAGATTAATTATAATATTGTTTTAAAAGCGTCTTTTTAACTTACTTTTCGCACGCTACTAATCTCTACTACTAATTTTTAAAATTAAATCAATTTTAAAACTATATTATGAAGTTTTAAATAACATTAAAACATATGTTATGTAATGACTTTTATTGAAAAATATTAGAATTGTTTGAATAAAAACAGTAAACCATCAAAATAATGATCAGAGCATTATAAAACATCAAATCAGCACTTTTCTCAACTGAAAACCAAAATATCTTTCCTCAAACGTAATCCTCAAAGGCCATTAAAAAAGAGTTTTGTGCAAAAAATGATATCTGAACCTATTTTAATATATTCCTTTGGTTTGTTGAAGATTTTTCTCTTGTTGCATACAAAACGTCTTTCGTTATGCAAATGTCGAATCAAAAACAAAACAGAAATAAAAGTCTTATCTGTTCAATGAGTTGTGCCGCATTTTGAGTGAGGGTGTGAAAAAAATAGAAGAAACACTTTCTTTTTCTTTGTTCTTTTGCGTCGGAAATAAAAATGTTTTATTAAATTCATTTCATTTCTTGTTCGGAAGTTAAATTTATAACATTGTTTTATTTTGGCATGGTTGTTTATGAAATTTATAACATTGTTTTATTCTGTGATTGTAAATCATGTAATTTGAAACATTGTTTTATTTGTCATTGTTTATTATGTAATTTATAACATTGTTTTATTTTGGCAGAGTTGTTTATGAAATATCTAACATTGTTTTATGTGGCCATTGTTTCTCATGAAATTTATAACATTGTTTTATTTGGCCATTGTTAATCATGTTATTTATAACATTGTTTTATTTGGCCATTGTTAATCGTGTAATTTATAACATTGTTTTATTTGGTCATTGTTAATCAAGTAATTTGTAACATTGTTTTATTTCGTCATTGTTAATTTGTAATTTATAACATTGTTTTACAAGGCCATTGCCAATTATGTAATCTGTAACATTGTTTATTTGGTCATTGTTAATCCTGTAATTTATAACATAATTTTATTTGGTCAGTATTAATTATGTAATTTAAAACAATACTTTAAAATATAGCAATGCTATAATTTAAAACAGTTTGGTAGTTTGCAAGCATGCCATTTTTGTAAATTATTTCCATGCTATAATGGATTACAATGTTAGAATTACTAGTAATCGTGTACTTCGGAAGTATAATTTATAACATTGTTTTATTTGGTCATTGTTAATCAAATAATTTGAATCATTGTTTTATTTCGCCATTGTTAATTTGTAATTTATAGCACTGTTTTATATGGCCATTGCCAATTATGTAATCTGTAACATTGTTTATTTGGTCATTGTTATTCATGTAATTTATAACATAATTTTATTTGGTCAGTATTATAATGATGTTTTCATGCATTTAAATGTTAAAATGTATAAAAATTTGTGAAATATAGAGATTTTATTAATGTAAATAATAACAATTTAGTATTCTAAACATGTGTGTCGTTTATGTAAATTAATAGTACAATAACTCAAATAGTAATGTTGCAATTTATGCAAATTTCCTTTTTTTTATATTTATCAGAATTAATTATTTGTAGGCTGTTATTCTTAATAAAATGCTTGCTAAAAAAGCTTCTTTGGTACTTACCCTTTTACACTCCTTTATCTTGATAAGTTCTAACGTCAGATTAGTTATTTAAGATGCTCTAAATAACCCCAATTTCACCAATCTCAATGTGTACTTGATTGATCCTAAATTTGACGGTTTAAGATGCGTTGCCAAGCAACAAAAATGCTCAAAATGTCTTAACATTCCATTTCGTATTTCATTCAACTTGTTAGGTATAGCAACCCTTTTGATGAGTTTTCAAGCTCGCCAAAAGTGCCACATAAATGATCTGGTATCATAGCTGTACATATTTCCGATACCGGTTGAAATTATTATTTTTTTTAAAGGTTAATTGTTTTGTAATAAATACTTTCGAGGGGAACACAGATGGCAAAATTTCAACCACTTAAATATTAAAATTAAATTATGGATATTGTTTTTGTTGTTTAAGGTTTGAAGAGTTTAGTATAAGAACGTGCTAAGTGACGTTCTTGAAAATATTGAGATTTCTGTGTCAATAAACATGTTATTCCCTCCTACGATAACTTTTTATAAACTTAAAGTTAAGTAATTTTCCACATTTTGTGATTTCCGTTTAAATTGTATCTAAGAACAAACTAAACTAGGAAAAACTTTAAAGTTCATTTTCTAGATTTCCTCTTTTTATCACTTAAAACGTTCCTCCACTAAGCTCTTAATTTGTTTATGATTAATTTCTTTTAAAATTTACAAACTCATTAATTAGAAACAGAATCTAAGAGCAGCTGTTCTTTTAAAAAATACTAACGATTGAATCTTAATACCATTGTCTTTTGCTTTCCCTTTTCATACCTTTCTTTTTTTTAAATATTTCCCTTTTTTTATTCTTTACCGTTATTGTCGAAATGGAAGAGATTGGTTTACAATATTTTGAATAATTTTTTTGTGTTATAAAACCAAATTGATAATTTGAGAAAGGTGTGTGAAAAAATGTTTCGATTTTAAAAACCCATTTTTCGTTCGATTTTGAAAAAAAAATATATGTAAGACGATATCGCCAAAAATAATGAATTTGACATTTGTCTTTGTTGTTTATTTTAGAAATTTTTTTAAGTTTAAAAGGATCACTTTCTACTCTTTAATAGAATAAAAACTAGGCAAATTAAAAAATGTAATTGAATTAAATAATTATCATAAAGATTTTTTACAACTTCAATACAGCTATAGATTAAAACGTTAGACTTGAATGACTTAAGAACAAATTCTGATTTACTAACTAGTATTTAAATTTTGTTAAGGACAGTAAATAATATCAAATGTATTCCTTGAATCATTCTAAAAATACTTTTTGTAATAGATGCAGAATGTAAATGCAAAATTTCCAAAACTTTTGACGTAAGCTGGTAAACGTCATTTGAAACACCTCTTTCACCTACCTTTAGAGAATCATTTTAAACCATAATAGTTACAGAATTTCAATGGGGGCTGGGGAGCCCAGTCGGTTAAGCACTCGCTTACCATGCGAAGGGTCACAGGTTCGGGTCCGAGCATCGCCAAAATAACTGCCGACCTATAAACGGCCCGTGCAGCCAAAAATGTCCGACGAATAATACAACGTGTAAAGGAGTGCACGATAAATAACCTTCAAGTCCTAACGCTGCGAACGATGTCGCCCTTAACGGTTGAGTTGGGTGCATATCCAGGTGCCGGCTCGTCACTTGACTGTGGCTCTAAAATACGAAGCCCGTTGCCAATAGCCCTCGTGTAGCTGTAGTGCGACGATGATTCAAACCTAACCAAACTAACCAGAATTTGAGTTGCACCACTGATATTCGAATAGAAGGATAATATATAATAATATAGAAAATAGAATAATAATATTCCTGACCTTTATCAGAAAAAATGAACACGCATATGATTTGTCGAGTAAAACACACGTGTAGCTAAAATTATCTTCAACTATGATAACGATACAGTTGAAGTGGAATTATCCAAAATCGTACTATTTGAAATACAATATTATTCTGTTTTATCGGACTCATCCATCCGTATGCTTAAAAGAATTAAGAAATTACCAACAGCCAACTTTAGGGGACGTTGAATTACATTTTCTAACTATGATTTTACAATGTATGTAGTTCTGAACTTACCTTTTTCAAATTTATTTACACATATTATGTCATTATTGAATAAATTTCCATCTATGTGATAAATTTCACATGATGTAATTAATGCAAGTCACAAATTGAATGTAGTGTAAGTCCCGCACATAAATGTCATTAAATTATTTCCTATGATATTTCAACACTTTTTTGCAATTAATTTACTTAGCATCAAACCTTACACTTAAAATAAGCA
Source organism: Hylyphantes graminicola (assembly GCA_023701765.1). Taxonomy (NCBI): domain Eukaryota; kingdom Metazoa; phylum Arthropoda; class Arachnida; order Araneae; family Linyphiidae; genus Hylyphantes; species Hylyphantes graminicola. Next base: position 49,394,288 of record CM043112.1, on the reverse strand, counting down.
CTGGTAGAATGTTGATTTACTGCACTAAGAAGAAGACATTAGAGTTTATAAGTATGCCAAAAAATCGACTTCCTTTCATGTTGGGGAAGTCACATCAGGACATTTTTATTATTTTTTTAGTAAAATATGAAATTAAAAATGTTTTTATTGAATGCTAAAAATACTATACGTTCCTGACATACAATATTTTTTGAATAATTAGAAAAAAAAATTTGAACTATGCAAACGATATTTGTTAGATCGCCAAATGTAGTGTAAAGTCAAGCTTGGAATAGCCATACAGTTAAAAATTTGAAGTCTAAAACTCTGAAAATCTATACATAAATACAATATTTAACATGGCTAGAAATTAAATTGTAACATTTAAACTTTAATTTTATATCATGCGTAAATATAAATTTGCACTTCAGCCAAGTGCTTGTTCCTCATAGGGTAAATGTAAACATTTAGATTTATTAAGATCTTCAAATACGTTCTAATGAAGATCATCACATACCGTCTAATGTTCCACTTAAAACGATAACTCAAAGATAACACTTGATACTAGCAACAAAGCCTCTAAACCAGACAAACAAGCCTCTTATAAAATGCCGAATAATCGTGATTCAACAAATTATCTTCCACAAAGAACAATCAAAGGAATTTCACGTATTTGCTCCGTTTGCTTGATACCTCCCTCGTACACAAACAAACTGCTGAATAAGACGTAGCTTAGGACTATTCACACTAAGGAGGCTAGAATGGAGTGGAGATGGTTTCGGATAAATATCCATGTTAAGTTTAGTTTGGTTAGTGAAGCCGTTATTGCTCCAAGATAGGTCCAAAGAAAAGTTAAACAAAATACATGATTGGCTAACTATTTGACCCTACAACAAAATAATATGCAATAAAAACTGCAATAGGTATTTAGTGGCAACAGAAATAATGAATGAAAGTAAATTATTTCTAGAGCTTTGATTGTCACATCCATGTCACCTGAGAACAGAACACCATTAGGAGCATCGGTCAAGTCGAGGAATGATAGCTGAAAGGCATTACGTCACCTGAAACGAGTCAATGAATAATAGTTTAAACTTCCTTATGCAGATATGTTTAAAGTTTAGTATTGTTAGGTATAGCAACCTTTTCGTTAAGTTTTCAAGCTCGACAAAATAACTATATTTTAACGGCCTATAACTTAAACTATAATCTACAAAAGCCTGAATTGTCATATAAAAATGATTACATATTACGAAAAATTAAAAGTTAATTATTTTTTAGGAAACCTAAAGGAAATTTAGAGCTCTGTGTTATTCAGTTGTGTTAGAATACATTATATTTCCATAGGCAGGTAAATTGCAGTATCTTGACTTAGATTTAAGCAATTGTTGTAAAAATTCAATAACTCCAATCCATTTTAAAAATATTCTAAAACCCTTATTTTACCGGGAAAAATTGTTTTACTCATTGTTCTGAATACTGTGGCTTGCCTGCCCACGAAAATATGTATTGTATCCACTAAATTTCTCAAAATAAAAACAACTTTGGTGATTCAACAACTTTTTAGAATCCGTTTTAAAAACGTTTAGCTTGATAGACTCTGGGCTGAATTCCCCCCCTATTCAATTCGTTAAATTGCCTTGTGTAGTAATAGAATGTTATAGCTAACTCTTCAAAACTATGATTTACCATTACATTTCTTTTTAATTACTACAAAGCGAAATAGATTCACTCTAAACATATCGCAACAGTTTGGCGACATTCAAACTGCTTCGCATTTTTCCTCGCAAGGCATTCCTCATCTCTGTCTTACCTCCACAAATTCCAGCCTAGAAAAGACTTCGAAGTGCTTAGATGTAATTAAAGATCAAGAAACCTTTATCTGGAGAATGGTCTTGTTACAGCACCGCTTTTGTGACTGCAGGCTATGAGCCTGGGTTTTACCCTTAAGGCTCTGTTGTGATTGTTAATCGTGGATAAAGGCCTGGATTGACTAAGGTTCTTATTGTTGTGGAAAAGTGTTGTTTATAATGTTGATGATTGTTCGAAAGACGATGGTGTTTGTAAGATTTGGTGATTAGTTTTAAAGGTTTTAATTAAATACATCGATTTTATCTTGTTTTGGAAAGTAATTGGTTGATGTACTAATTTTCTTAAATATCTAGAAGTCACACGTAATGTACCCAATAGTTCTTAATCAAAGGATTTGATACAATTCCTAAAATTACCTACAATTCAATAAAATGCTGCTTTGTTAAGTAGCTCATGTGACTGAAGGCTATATTGCCTAGATTATCTGATTTAAGAACGCATTAGTTGATAGCCCAAATTTCTTTATTCGTTATCGGTCTCAGGTAATGTTCTAAATTGTCCTTGATCAAAGGATGTGGTAAGGAATACTATTTGCACAATTCTAATCAAATTTTACTCTGTTATGCATCACGTGACTGCAAGCTTTAAACCCAATTTTTGAAGGTTTTCTTGTGATTGTTGATGAGGGAAATTTAAAAAATACGTTTAATAGTTACTTTGGTACACGCCTTAAACTCTAAAATACACTTTTTGTGTGATATAAATCCAACAAAATGGGCCATACCACTTATTTATATAATTAATAGATTATTTTAACACTGCTTAATGTAAAAAGCCTTGAAAATTGACAACTAAAAAAACTTTTTGAAAATTTGAAGAAAAAAAGAAAAATGAAATAATTTTTTTAAGAACTATAATATTGAATTGATCCTTGGTCAACTTAATTTTTTATAGAAATAAATGACTGATACCCGTAATAAAAGGCTGTAAACTGATATTTAGATCTTCTTATATAGTACCAGATCAATTTCGGAACTTATTAAAATGTTAGTGTTTGTCAGGAGGTTTTTAAAAGTTTTCCCAAAGGGGAACGCCAGGTCGCAAGAGGCAATACAAGTACAATATTTAAAAGATTTTCCACGTTTAAATTTTGTTGAAATTAAATATATTAGCTTTGATGATTTATAAATGTTCACCAAAAACAAATATCCACTCGATTCCGATTGTTTCTGCATTTAGAATCATTTTAATTAATCCTCATAACAAACATTCTGCACACATTTTCTTTTTGATTGATGAAAACTTATTTTCATTTCATTAAAACAACATCTGCATTGATAAATCTAATAATTAACCACTAACAACAACTTGACCCACATAGCCCATGTTATCACAACACAACAATTTCTTCAAGTTATATTAAATTTGTCATTTCTCTGTTTACTCGCCAGAACTAATTAACACAACTTCAGATTCAATAAACATTGACAATTTTCTTTTCGTAAGAACCCTTCCAGCCCTAAAAGCAGCAATCGAATCCCTAAACGCAATATTTATTTGAACTCCACAAGCCCCTGGGCCTCACTATATTATTTTCCCCCAAAACTTTTACCTCTTTGTGGAATTGTAAAATTCAATGGTATTCGATGGAGGTTAGATTATATGGATGCGCTGCCGGAGGAAAATACAACGCAAAAGTGGGTTTGCCAATTGAAGGCATTATCTCCCCTGTGATCAGCCCCAAAAGCAAACAGCTTTTACAATTTTTGGCGCTATTCTAATTATATAAATTTCTGTTATTACACAGAAATATATAATGACTAACTTTTTGTATTTCAACCCATTTGTTAATAACAATATAGTCTAATTCCTGAATAAAAACGCCCACTTTATTTTTTTGTGTAACTTAATTTGTTCGCCATAAACTGTATAGTATAATGATCTTTCTTCTAAATTTTCATCAATAACATTAATAATGACCTAAACATAGAGCCGTGGGTATACTAATGGTAAGACTTCGTCCTCGGAATCTGAAAGTCTCGCGATCGAATCCAACCACTGAATACCACCGAGTATATGCGTAGTATGTGCTCGTTAAATCTGTCAAAGTCCTGTTGGCAGTCATGGCGCAGTTTTCCATGGGTACAGGTCCCTGGATACTATTTCCCTCCTTCAGATAATGTCTAAATTGCGGATGTGACGATAGATGGCAGCATCTGTTGCGTATGTGTGTGTTTTGTATATCTTACTTGACGAAGGTTTATAAGCGAGTCTCTGACCAAGCACACAAGCCAGAATATACATGTTGACCAACCAATCTCAACATAAGCAGTAAACTTAATTTCGCGAATCAAATTTTCGTTGCCTTTCCATTTCACAGGCGCAAATCTCGCCAAACGGATTCTTTGGCGACAGACAGAATGCTTTGGCTTCAAAACATAGTACACAGAGTTAAATTAAAACAATATACAGTATACACAGTTAAAGATTATAATTATTATTTAGACATATAAGTATTATTTATTTTAAAATAACCGATTGTTAAGGGTTAAAAAAATATTTTGCTTTGAATTGCAAGCGATTTTTTTAATATAAAAAAAAAATAGCAACGGCTCGTACCCTATCATCTGTTTACTTCGACGCATCGCAACAACTTGGCGACTTTCATACTTTTTCTCGCCAAGCATGTTCTTCCAATTTAGAATCCATGCTACTCCAAATATTAAAACAAAGTCAAAAATGATTCGGGGGCTGGAGAGCCCAGTCGGTTAAGCACTCGCTTAGCATGCGGAAGGTCCCAGGTTCGGGTCCGGGCATCGCCAAAATAGCTGCCGACCTATAAACGGCCCGTGCAGCCAAAAATGTCCGACGAATAATACCCCGTGTAAGGGAGTGCACGTTAAATATCCTTCAAAGTCCTAACGCTGCGTACGATGTCGCCCTTAACGGTTGCGTTGGGTGCCTATTCAGGTGTTGGCTCGTCACCTGACTGTGGTTCTAAAATACGACGCCCGTCGCCAATAGCCCTCGTGTAGCTCTAGTGCGACGATAATTCAAAACCTAACCTAACCAAAAATGATTCAGTTTTCTTGCCCAGAGGGCAGCGCGGGAAACAAAAACAAGGCTGGTGATTTAGTTTGGAGGCTCTCTGACGTATAAATCCATGGATAAGCATTTGTTGATGATGCAAGTTAGAAAAGTCGGAAGTACTATTGAAAATATTTGGGCCAATGCTGGACCTGTTTTTGACATCCATTCATGGTCAACGATTTAAATTAGGTTTTTAATGGAATACTAAAATAAATAGTTGAAGAGGAGATTAAGATCGATTGTTTATTTGGAGAAAAATTCGACAACTTTTTTTGACTACTTTTTACAGTCATTTTAGTAAGTATTAAACAAAAGTCAGACAAAATTAAAATTTAAAGATATTGTTACTTTAGTTTCAAGACGCGATTGTTTGATACAGTTTTAAAAAAGTATATCGAACATAATTTTAAATTGAAGGTCCGGTTTTTATACAGAAAGCTTATGATAAAAATTATTTGAAGTAACAAGTAATTTGATTTTAGATTTCGAGACAAGTTAGATTTATAAAAACATGCCTTATAATTATTTTCACAAAATTCGTTTTTTTATTGTAAAAATAATTTTCCTTCAAAATTAGTTGTATTCAAACTTTTTCTGCAATAGATTTCAAAAAGTTATTCAAGTTTCTTGCTTTATCTAAATAAAGTTTTTGTTTTTAATTTAAAAAAAATTGATGAACAAAATAATAAATAAATAAATAAATAAATAAATAAATAAATAAATAAATAAATAAATAAATAAATAAATAAATAAATAAATAAATAAATAAATAAATAAATAAATAAATAAATAAATAAATAAATAAATAAATAAATAAATAAAATAAATAAATAAATAAATAAATAAATAAATAAATAAATAAATAAATAAATAAATAAATAAATAAATAAATAAATAAATAAATAAATAAATAAATAAATAAATAAATAAATAAATGTTTTCTTGTGTGTTTTAACGTTGTCGATAATTCCATAATGTACTGAATGTTTGCTTTCCCCACATAAACTCATAGCGTAGTGAAACAACTTCTACAGAAACAGACGTATTAGGGTTGCCAAAATTAAGCAACCCTGCTTAAAGTTGTCTACAAGAGTGGTAGTACAGTAGACAGTGAAACTGTTTCTTTTAATTGTTTTGAGATATTTATAAGTACTAAATTTTCTTATTTTTTATTTCATTAAGTTTACATTGAAAAAATTATTAAACATGGTGTGATATATACATATAGCATATATTCTTCTTTAAAATACTAGCAGCTTAAAAAAAAAGGGAATTCAAGTAATCTATCTATTATAAAAGGAAAAAAAAATATATTGAAATAAGTTAGACAAGTAGAAATATAAATAATACTTCTCCATCATAATAATTAGGTACTATAATGTTTACTTTGATGTTCGGAATTTTGTTAAGATATATTTTCGTTAATATATTTTTATATTTTTTTTTAAATATGATTTTCGATGTGATAAACGACTTGCTTTCAAGCAACATATAATGCTATGTTGTTTTATTTAAAAGATTATTTTAATAATTGTATGTGTCCTAAGAGAAAGGTACATCTTTCTCAATTTCGTGTGCCAACATCTTCTTTTATTTAATCATTAATGATTCATCTTTGGACCTTTTTCTGCTTAAAACATACTTTATAAATCTAAGAGTAGGAGTATAAGTCTAGTATAAGTTTGTATAATATTCATCATCAGGAGTTGTTTATTATTCATTATTAAGAGTAGTTCAATATTCATTGTTAGGAGTTGTTCAATATACATTGTTAGGAATACATAAATATACATCATTGGGAGTTGTTGAGTATTCATTGTTAAGAGTAGTTCAATAATAATTGTTATAAAATGACACTAAAATAGTTTTTTTTTGCTTCTTAAATATGGTGATTTGTGGAAATTATTTTAGCTCTGAATGTTGATTGATGACTTCCTAGCATGCGTGAAAAACAGTAATTTAAGCATGCTAACTTGATGGTGCAATCTGTACATCAAAACAACCTACGTACTCAAAAGACATTTAATTAAAAAATTTCACGTGTATCCATGTATAATTATGAAAATATGTATCAGTCTCAGGTAAGCTTGACAAATTTTGAAAAACACGTTAAGTAAAGAGCAATCATCCTCCAAAACTTTAATTGTATCATCTGGCCATCTTTAAACTTATAAAAACACAAAAATTCCGGTAGCTAATAGGGCTTATACAATTCATCACTTAGAAAAACACAACGATTTTTAACGATCTCAATCAAAAATAAATGTGTTTGCTTTAAAAATAGTCAATATTTAACGAATGTTAAACATTAATAAAACTGCAAATATATTCAGATGCGACACTAAACCAAACCATAATCATATCAACATTAACGCATCAATCGCTTGCGTGCAAAATATTTACTCTTCAAAAGCACCGAATAAACCCCTTCAAAATATTAATTATCCATGCTTAAGCATTAAGCAATCATCAATCGCTATCAAAGCTTCAATAACGCAATCCGCCATACGTGAAGGTATTAATAGGTTCCATGAAGGGAAAATAGAATACGACGGCTATGCTTGGCGAGGGGAAAACTGTGAAGCCATCTAAAATTTCTGCCTTGTCGTAATTTATGTCTAGAGTCACATAATATCAACTTGTACTAAAATGTAGAGAAAAAGTTATGTTTTTTGTTGTGATCGTGTGACTAGTGGAAAAAAGAAAAATAAAAAAATATATATAATTAGAGGGAGATAGAAGTTATATTTTTATTAAGTAGGCAAATGGTTCATTTAACAACGGGGGCAATTTATTCTCCTTAAGACCTTTCTGCGCTTTCACCAGCTTAAGCTTCTCGTAATGGCTGGATTCTATTTTGCCAAGGTCGTCACGACTCTTACTAAGTTGGTTAAGTTCATATCTAACGTCTCTAAAACAGAACGCAACGCGTACTCTCAAAAAATGTTTGATGCAAAATCTCTCATTTTTTTTAATTGGAGCTTTTAAACTTTAAAAATGATAATGTATACAGTTCCAAAATTAAAGTATATAATATTAATTAATAAATTATGAAATGTTACTATAATATGAAAGATAAGAATCTTTATTCAATTAGATGTTTATGAGTTTATTATTTTTAACCTACCATCAAAAACTAAACAAACCTAAATAAGAAGACTTGTTGTACACATTTTAGCAAATGACATGGAGGCAAGCGGTGTGCAAAGCAGCTGATATTGATATTAGTCTACGTTCCTTAGTTCTCAAGCTAGTTTGTTTCACACTTTTCTGACATTTTGAAAACAATAAAATCAGATATCCAATTCAGAATTATATTCCATGAAATCCTGTACCAAATTTGAAATTCTATCTATTTTAGCTAGAGTTGTAGAGTGTTTCTAGGCAGACAGATATAACAATTTTTAGGAAAAAAAATTCTTAGAATTCGAATGCTCCAAACCATGTATAGAACACAAACTATTCGATGTAAAGTTTTATAACTTTTTTGAGCAGAGATATTTAATATTCCTCAGTTTAAATCAAAGAGCTGTTAATGAATGAGAAATTATAAAACAAAACTCATTGACATATTTTATTGTTCCTGAGAAATATACGCTCCTAGCTGTTGAAAACCTTGTATATTGGAAAACACAAGAGAAAGTAAGGTATAGTTAAGAGTTGATAAACTAAGTTTTTAAACAATAAAAGAGAACGCCATTAAACAGAAATCGATAATGTTGGCCTTACATTAAAGCTATAGATATGTAAATTTAAAATAAAAGAATAACAGGAAATCGAAATTTTTGACCCCCACACCCATCCGACGCCCTTTGAAAGACAAAAATCCTCATAGGGACTTTTAAGAGCTATCCAAGAACATTGCAAAAATACTAACCAAATTTAAAAAAAATTAGTCTAAAAATATTTTCATTAAAAAATACGATTTCTATTTACAACGATAGCCAAAGAAATGTTTATCTAATTAAATAGTTTTATCTTGTAAAAAAAGTTAAATATAAAAAAAGTTAAGTTATTGAAAGCAATAGTCAATCGTTTGGGCATGATAAGGAGATGATCAATGGCTTCAATTGGTATACCAGTTTTGCATAATTACTTGACCAAACAGCAACTTCATATTACTCTACCCTCCTTTATTGCCACGTCTCTTTCTGCCGAGTTAATTCATTGATACGTCTTTATCCCGTTGGCGTGTTCACTTAATAAACATGGAATGGGACGTGAAATTACATCTCTTTATTGCACTGAATGTGCACGCGTCGATGAAAAGGTCACGTGACCAATCAAATGAAAATGATACGGTTTTGAAAGATTATGGTGTAGGCGGGTATTTGCAAGGAAGATGAAATATTTGAAAAGGATTATTTAGTTAGCGGATCAGTGGCTGAGAGGTTAAACGCGTCCGCCTTGTAAGACTGAGGTCACGGGATCGTGCCATGGCTGAGTCGTCAGGTTTTCTGGATGGGAAAATCTTTGGCACGGGCATGTCATATGATTATGTGGCATGTAAAAGATCCCTATAGGGTCCAGGGGGTTGGGGAGCTCAGTCAGTACGGCAATAGCCTAGCATGCGAAAGGTCCCAGGTTCGGGTCCGGGCATCGCCAAAATAACTGCCGACCTATAAACAGCCCATCCGGCCAAAATTGTCCGACGAATAATACCCTGTGTAAGGGGCGCCCCGTAAATTTTAAGTACTTTTCTCCTTTATTTGAGCTGTAGAGTGGTTTCAGACAGCCTAACAGACAGCCCACTGTTTAAACTTTAAAAATGATAATGTATACAGTTCCAAATTAAAGCATATAGTATTAATTAATAAAATATGAAATTTCACTTTAATGTGAAAGATTAGAATCTTTATTCAATTAGATGTTTATGGGTTTATTATTTTTGACCTACCATCAAAAACTAAACAAACCTAAATAAAAAGACTTGTTGTACACATTTTAGCAAATGACATGGAGACAAGCGGTGTGCAAAGCAGCTGATATTGATACTAGTCAACGTTCTTTAGTTCTCAAGCTAGCTTGTTTCACACTTTTCTGACATTTTGAAGGCATTAAAATCAGAATGACCGATATCCAATTCAGAATTCCATCCCATGATATGAAATCCTGTACCAAATTTGAAATTCTAGCTATTTTAGCTCGAGTTGTTGAGTATTTCAAGGCAGACAGATATAACAATTTTTAGTAAAAACAATTCTTAAACTAAGAACGCTCCAAACCGTGTATAGAACACAAAAGTATTCGATGTAAAGTTTAATAATTTTTTTGAGCAGAGATATTTAAAATTCCTCAGTTTAAATCAAGGAGCTGTTAATGAATGAGAAATAATAAAACAAACACGTTGACATATTTAATTGTTCCTGAGAAATATATGTTCCTAGCTGTTGGAAACCTTGTATATTGGAAAACACAAGAGAAAGTAAGGTATAGTTAAGAGTTGATAAACTAAGTTTTTAAACATTAAAAAAGAACGCCATTAAACAGAAATCGATAATGTTGGTCTTACATTAAAGCTATAGATATGTAAATTAAAAATAAAAGAATAACAGGAAATCGACATTTTTGACCCCAACACCCATCCGACTCTCTTTGAAAGACGAAAATCCTCATAGGGACTTTTGAGAGCTATCCAAGAACATTTCAAAAATAGTAACCAAATTGAAAAAAAAATTAGTCGAAGAATATTTTCATTAAAAAATTCAATTTCTATTTACAACGATAGCTAAAGAAATGTATAGCAAATTAAACATTTATATCTTGTAAAAAAATTTAAATTTAAAAAAGTTAAGTTATTGAAAGCAATAGTCCATCGTTTGGGCATGATAAGGAGATGATCAATGGCTTCAATCGGTATACCAGTTTTGCATAATTACTTGACCAAACAGCAACTGCATATTACTCTATCCTCCTTTATTGCCACGTCTCTTTCTGCCGAGTTAATTCATTGATACGTCTTTATCCCGTTGGCGTGTTCACTTAATAAACAAGGAATGGGACGTGAAATTACGTCTCTTTATTGCACTGAATGTGCAACGCGTCGTTGAAAAGGTCACGTGACCAATCAAATGAAAATGATAAGGTTTTGAAAGATTATGGTGTTGGCGGGAATGTGCATAGAAGATTAAATATTTGACCATGTTTATTTTAGTTAGCGGCTCAGTGGCTGAGAGGTTGAACGTGTCCTGCACGTAAGCCCAAGATCGTGGGTTCGAGTGGCCAATGGAGTCGCTAGATTTTCTGGATGGGAAAATCTTGGGCACGCATGTCATATGATTATGTGGCATGTAAAAGATCCGTGACATGTAAAAGGTTTGGGTTCGATCGGCAAAATTGAATCTTGGAATACTTTAATATCCACAGAGAGCTCAGATTCATTGCAATCTGCGTGTCAAGATTGGTAACAAGAGTCGCCTTCTGTTCTGGAAACCAAAAAAGTTATAAAAAGGCTACTCTTTGTACATGTGCAATTCTCTTGAAAAAAATATAACTTCTAGATACTAGTACCTCGTGTACCGAGTATTAAATCTTTGGCTCCTTTTATTTGAGCTGCAGAGTGGTTGCAGCCAGACAATGCTAAAAAAAATGCCTTTTTTGGAATCGGCACCCTCCAATACGTGCAGGAAACACAAAATATCCCACTCACATTTCCGTCCAAATCAAAAACTGTCATTACTTTAAATTTCCCATAAAGTAATTGAAAGTAAAAAGTAACTTTTAGGTCCTGTTGCTTCAATAGACGGAAACTAGTAAAACTTCCTTATAACATATTCACACGTTATTTAAGCTTCCATAAATATATTAAAATAATTATTTTACCAATAATTTGACGTTTTTCTAATTTCCTTTCAGACAATAATTTCTATTTTAAAAAGTATTCAAGTTAAAATAATAAAACTAGTAGGTTTTAACAAATGCATTATTGGCTTTAATTTGAAATTAAAACTATTATTCTATCTTAATTAGAAGTTGAGTTATCACCGGTGGCGTAAGATACCAATTAATGTAATTAACAGTTAATTAAAGAAGAAATAATATTTAAAAAATATGCAATTATTTTAGTTTAGTTATGTTTGCAATGTGTGCAAAATTTTATTAGTCTTGATTGATAATTTAAACAAAATATGTTCCAACGTATACTGCCCCCTAATATACATATATGTCATCAAATTTTAAACTTAACCATTTCAAACTTTCTCTTAACAAAATCCTACCCTGATTGGTCATCGAAGAATGAACAATAATAATCTTATAGCTGTGATGCACTTTTTAATGAGAAGTTGTGTGCTCTTTTGGCGGGCCGAGCTTCGGTTCCGTCCTTTTAAACACCCTAAATGATTTTTGAACAATGAATTACTTTAGACGCCTAATTTATATCCTTTCCAAGAAATAACTTAATAAGTATGCTTGTCTGTGTGGTAATTGTTATTCTACTACATATGCCATAGATTAAACTCTCATGTAGCTCATTCTCCCAATATACCAATATACAAAATAATAATAAGAACTTTGATGAAATTCACAAAACGCAAAAACTGCAATATTTTATTCTCTCCTATACCAAACCCATAGCAGAAAAAGTTCTTCCAAACTGGGTAAGAAGAAGAATATCAATATTGACAGAGGGCAGTCGGCATATTCGAAATCGAAGGAATGAGAACAGTCTGCTTCAAGGGCTTGGCATATTCCGAAGAAGTAGAATTTTTGAAGTGAAGTCGCCTTGATGGAAAAACGGTAGGCAGAATTCTGGCATATTTTTTGTCAAAGATATATGGAATGGTAGGCTGCTTATATTGTAGTAAATGGTAAGTTGGGTTTGGGGCCAAGATGAATTATCATGGAAGTTTACTACTTTGGTAGTTTGTCTTAAGCGTTTCCGTTCGCAAATATTTTGTCACTTATTTGACACATTTATTATTTCCCAAAATTTCCACGTAAAGAAATTTTTTCGAAAACGTTTTTCAGATTTGGCCCCAAAAGTATTCAAGAAAACTACCTACTGAACTTCAAAGTATCACCTCTTTAAAAAGGTTAAAAAATTCTTTACTTAAATTTATATTGTCATTAGACGATATTGATGTATTTTTTAATATATAGAAGCGAAATATGTTTTTGTGTATATATTCCCCTCTGACAGAATTTTGGACATTTTTTTTATTATATAGCATTAGCATTGCCGCATTTTTATTATTTTTAGTTTGTGTACTTTTATGTATTTAAATTTATTATTGTTTGTGTTTTTTATAAACTCATAATGTATATTATTATTATTGTGTCTTATTAATAAATTATCGATGAAAATTTCTCCAGATAACACAAGATCCTATCCATTCTGCAGAAATTGCCCAGATGTCCAACTCACGCCAGACCACCTGTTTGACTGTCAAGCATATGCTGCCTCTCTTTTTAACCTTGGCGCACCACCACAGGATATTCTCTATAGCCTGCAGGCCCAAGACCTGGCGACTCTAATCGTCAATACTTTTGGCCCTATATAGTTTCATCTATCATGGGCATGCTAACAACAATCACAACAACAATTTTAATTATGCGTATTTAGTCAAATATATGTTTTTAACCCCATGTGACGAAGCAAAATTATTCTATAACGTTTGCTTTGTGTAATAAAGTGTTTGTTTATTTGTAGATTATTTATTGCGATTTTATATACTCAGAAAGAGCCAGGCCATTGTTGACTTAAAGTGCAAATAATTGTGTTTTAAGCATTTATTTTAAGTTGTGATGAAACAAATCAAAATGTGTGTTGCGATCAAACAATAACGAATTGTTAGCCCAAAAGTTGTGTTAAGGGCATAGCATTAATGTATTCTTTTGAAATACAGTTTAGCATATGCAATTTAATCTGTCAGATTTGGTTTGGTTTGTATTATCGTCGCACTAGAGCTACCCGAGGGCTATTTAATATGTCAGACAAATAGCTACACTAAAGCTTAAAAATATAGATATTATGTTCCTTTTAAAATGAATGTTGTAACTTTGTTAAACATAACTTATGAACCAATATATAGCTTATACAGTTTTGGGTTTTTTTTGGTCTATCGTGGATGATATAAATCGTCTCCTCTCGCTATCATGAGTTGTGTTATAACAACACAGATTTGTATGTCAATACCACAATTCTTGTTGGTTGGCAGACATATATTTTCAGGTTTGTGTGCTTGGTCAAAGATCCGCTTATAAACCTTCGTCAAGTATAACAGACACAGCACACTCATTCACATAGGTGACAGATGCTGCCATCTATCGCCAACTCCGCAATTTAGACATGTATCTGAAGGGGAGGGAAATAGTCTCCAGAGGCCTGTACCTGTGGGAAACTAAGCAATGACCACCTCCAGGATTTTCGGACCCACAGATTTAACACTAGCACGTACTCCGCAAATACTCGGTTGGTCTTCAGTGGTATCGGGAATCGATCACGGGACCTTACGATTTTCGAGAACGAGACCTTAATCACTAGGCAACCCACGGCCCCACAATTCTTATATTGAAACTGCCTAATATTGTGATATTGCCATTTTTTTTACAATCTTTGTGTTCCACTTGCGGTATTTGAACGCAGTTTTTTCCAAGTAAATTTTCAAATCCTTATTTGTTTAGTTACAGATATTGCTTAGATTTTAGAATAGTTTTGAAAGCGGATGAATTGTCACAAATCATGCAAATTTTCGCCCAGTCACAGGAATTCTCAATAGTTTACCACCACATAAGGGGTAATGTTTGTAACCCTTTAGGGTTTGGAAAAGCCCACTCCTAAGTCGATGTGTTCAGTGAAAAAGAAGATTTGAATTTAAAGTTTCTTTCAACGTCTTTGAGTTGTTGAACGATGACTTTGCAGGTTTTAGGTGAGGGAATTGCAAGAAATGAATGTGCTGTGTGCAGCTTTTGAAGTTAGGAAATAGGAAGACAGTGCAATTCTTGTAGCATATGAATTTAGTAGCAAAATCACTCAATTTGGCTTACAAATTAAATACCTGACGCGCATTTGAAAACTGAATTGTTTATGTCACCCATTCTTGTACAAAGCAATATAAATCAACGATTACACTTTTTTCATTGTTTTTAAATATTTATTTTAGTTCTATTTAACTTAAAATGTATAGTTGAAATTTAGAAAGCATTCCGGAAGACATTTGAAAAACTATAAGTACACTATTAAGTGTCTAAAAATAGATTTTGGGCAATTCCATGTGAGGCGGAAAGACGTTTTGAAATGTAAAAATGAAGTAAAACAATTATCACGAAGCTATTTTAAAATAAAAATTGATTTTTCAGTTTATTAATGTTAATGATTAAAAGATAAGAAAAAATTGAAATTGTTAAAAAAAAATATTTTATTATTTGATTTCATGCTCATTTCTTTTCATGTTACGGAATTATATTTTTGCAACCACGACTACATCCTGGTTCTAATACATGTGAATTTCTGCCAATTAACAATGTATTGAGTTTTTAAACTAATGTGTGCATATCTTAAATATGATATATAAGCTATGTAAATTGTAATTTAGAACAAGAAACCTGTAACATGGTTTACGTTATTAACTATCATTGACGTTACGGAATGACTGTTATGGAATGACTAAAAGTTTCATAAACATTTATTAAATTAAGTGTGTAAAGAAATAAATTTAATATTTTTATTATCTAAATACGATATAATATTACTTTATATACATTTATTCACACGTGAAAGGTTTTTAATAGCGTATCGAGGTCGATTTCTAACTAGTTGAAGCGTTGGCTGAATTTGCAGAGTCAACAAAACTTTTTTGTCCACTAGGCATCAATCTTCTTTTTGCAGGAAATGTGAATGCATGTCCTTTACGTCCTTCTTTCTTAAACCATATTTTGAAATTTTGGAACATATTTTTAAACTTAATTTAAAAAAAAATACTAAAAAATTACAATTTTATAAAAGTTGACATATTATGGAATTTCCCTTATTAAATATTTTCCGCACCAGTATTAAATATTTTCCGCATTAAATATTATTTTTTTTAATTTATTACACATGAACACCATAACTACAAATTTATAAGACATTATGTATGTCAGTAAAACAATTATACGTATTCCATTAACCGCTTAGGATTGGTTTTGGTAAAATGTTAGTTCCAAAACAGCTAAGTGCAATACAAACAAAAGTTCTGATACCTTTACTTTAAAAGAAAATAAAACGGATAATGCGATATATATTTCGACCAAAGTTAGTGTCAGAATACATTAGCTTCCAAGCAGACCCACAACCACCCAAGTCTGTAATTTTAGACGCCTACTATTTTACGGGAACAGGTATTCCTGTTTCGGATTTTATTTTCACAAATGTCTTTTTTTTTGTGCTATGTTATTCTTCTATAACCTGACTAGGACATGATTAAAAATTGATTGAATGGCAACAAATTCCTAAATATTGCCAAAATAAACTATCTGTACTCGCTTCCATGCATTAAAATTTAGAATTTAATGATGAAGATAATTACCCTATAAAATATATTCATTTATTCACCAAATTGAATATAGTCATTTATTCACCAAATTAATTATAGTCCTTTATTCACCAAATTAAATATAGTCATTTATTCACCGAATTAAATACACTCATTTAATCACCTAGTTAATTATAGTCATTTGTTCCCTAATTTAAATATAGACATTTATTCATCCAATTAAATGCATTCATTATTAGAATGCTAATCTCAGTACATTTATTTAAAAAAAACCATAGAAATAAAAATATTATGTCACATCCAAATTCACGTTAATTTCCATGAAACTCAAGGTAACCGTATCAATTTTAATTGCAGTTAACTTGTAAAGCTTACTCACTGTTAGTTATGGTGGTAAAGTTCTGTATCTTTTACATGCATTAGTTTAGTCTGAGATATTACTATTGTATGGGGGCTTAGATTTTGCCTTAAATAGCCGGACCAGAGGACAAGATCAAAAATTGAATAAATCGTGCTTTAGAAGGGAGATAAGGAAACATTATTTTTTCAATGGAGTCGTCAATGAGTCGAATGCTTTGCCATATTATGTTGTGCATTCGAAAAGCGAAGAAGATTTTATGAAGAATCTTGATAGTCATTGGAAACTAGTTAAGTATATTAGATTTACTTCGGACCATCTTTGCTGGGCCTCTGGTCTGTTTTTGGTCGACAGTTAGTGCATTTGTATTTTTTTCTAACTTCTAGAATGTTCTAGAATATGTATACATTCATTGTTATGAAATTCCTGTTGTTACCTGTTGTTTTAGAAATTTTTTGTATTTGTATTTAACTTCTAGAACGCTCTAGAATATGTACACATTCACTGTTTTGAAATTCGGGAATTTTACCATACATTAATCATTGCTAGGATATCAAATATAGTGCATTCTTGTGCCAAGACTGGGATATCATTAAAAGTGCAAAATATTTTATCGCATATGAATCTGTTTAAAATACAGGGTGTCCGTAAAAGAATGTCATAGTTTAAAATGCAGTAGTATCATCTGTAATCGTTCGACAGTTGTGGTAGTTGAAGATGAAGAATAAAGAACAACTACAACAGTTTCAGATAAGCGCATGCGTTTGTAGCGCTACTTCGTTTTCACAGTTGCAGTGTCATCTATAACATTACTCCGGACTTTCTGCGGACAGTATGGGAAGATTTGCATTTCCGTTTGTATATGTGTCGTATCACTAAAAGCGCACGCATTGAGCACTTATAGGAATAACTAGGTTAGTTTCCCTTCTATTTTATGTATGATTTGTTATATTTAGTATAAAATAAACTCCTGTTATATACCATTAAATCTCGGACATTCTTTTACGGACACCCTGTGTATAAAAATATCACCCACAAAACATACGTTACATGTTTGTTCTAAAGAGCAGACCTGGAAAAACCCGACATTATTTACCTTCGCCTTTCCCAGACATTCCCCAAAGGTACCACGTAACACTAAAAATCCCCCCTCTTCTATTATTCCATTAAACTTTCAAACGATTAGATGGATAAGGAGGTGCGAAGAACTTCCATTTGCGTCACATCGGATTTGTCGGCCATTTTTCTGCAGACGATTACAGGGAAAGGGTTCTAAATTATGCAGTGGAACGACCCCTTGCTTCTTCGCCTTCTACAGAAGTAGCAAAGACCTGCAATAAGGATGATCTATATGATGGTGAAATTGGTATGGGACCAGTATCATACGAAAGTCATGTGACGTTGATGCTACTATTTCATGTGTTTGTGAACTATTCACTGCTGAATATAATTAATGTTTTAGTTTGTTTATTTGCACATCCAAACTTCGTTCGTTTGGATTTAAAGAATTTTTCTTCTTATCGAGGTTCGAATTACTTAACTTCTTATTTATCCTCTTGCGACCTGGCGTCCCCATTAGGGGAAATTTTTTAAAACTTCCCCACAAACAATTAACAGGTTAATTATTACCGAAATTGGCCTGTTATGGTAGAAGAAGATCCAAATATCAGTTCCAGCCTTTGATAAGAGACATCAGTCAATTATTTCAATAAGAAATGAAGTTGAACGAGGAGCAATACGATACTAGAGTTCTTAAAAAATTATTTTAAATTATTATTTAAAACTTTTCAAAAAGTTGTTTTAGTAGTTAATTTCAGAGGCATTTTGCATTGAAAACAAAGTTATAATAAACTATTAACTACAAATACGATATACGGCCTTGTCTTGCGTTTATGGTAAAAAAAAATATTTTTAGCTCTCAAGGCTTTACTCTCAGTAACTAAACATAATTTTTTTTATAAAATTACTTAGCAAAACATACTCTTTATCATACATTTGTATGAAAAGTATGTTTAGATTAAGGATATACCGGTATCACAATTTTAGTTCCATTCTGCAGTATTTCAAAATAACCGAGTTTGGATTATTGCGTTTTGGACTGCACAAATGGTTCCGCACTTGTCATGCAAAATTAAAAATTTAACACTGACAATAACTTTAAAAATTAAATTTGTTTGCTAGACATTTAATTCAGGTTAGTGTGCTCGGTCAGAGACCCGCTAATAAACCATCGTCTAGTAAGACGGACACAACTCGCACATAAGTGGATCCATTTAATTTTTAGAGACAGAGGCCAACTAGAGGATCTCCAGAATTGACTTGTTTTTCTCAGAGTTATTGATTAGGTATGGAAACTTTCAGCTTGGAGATGTTTGTGACCATGATGAGTTTAACGCGCAGTAGTCAACATTAGCGTGCACACGGGGGTCTTCGGAAGGGTAGTGGGACAGAATCCCGCGGCCGAAATCTCGCATCCCATAAGCTCGCATCCCATAATCTCGCAGGACAGAATCTCGCAGGGACAGAATCTCGCATCCCATAATCTCGCATGGCCAAAATCTCGCGGGACAAAATCCCGCATGGACAAAATCTCGCGGGATATAATCTCGCATTTCTTAAAAAGTGCAGGATTTGTAGGTTGTGTTTAAGATATTTTTTTTTAATTTGAAAGTTAATTAGTTTTGGTACAGGTGCTGTTATAATTTTGTATTGCGTACATTTCAAATCAAGGAATTGATTAGCAGTTATGATTGTGTATTTAAGATTGAAAAAAAAAATAGCTATCGAAAAATTAAGTTGCATTTGATGTGTATGTATCGATAGCTGTTTTTATTCATTTATTTAATCTTGGTAAAGAAATAAAATATTTCTTAAACTTATGAATAATTTTGAAATGGGGAAGAGCGGTGATAGTAATGCTCTATTACGTAATTAACGAATTAACTAGTAGTTGTGAACGTATAAATAAGATAAAAAAATTAATTATTGGATAATTAAGTTAAATTTTTTTATGAATTCGTTATATTTTTTATTAATTTATTCAGCCTAGATAAAAGGTAAAATAAATATTTATTAAATTTTGCGATAGTGAATAGTGATGGTAGAGTGATATAATTCTGTTGGATTACGCACTTAACGAATTGATGTAAAATAGCAATTGTGATTAAGATTAAATGGATTCACTAAATCAAATCTTATTTATATGAATTCATAATTGCATTTATTATTTTTTAGTCTTGCTAAAAAGGTAAAATACAATAATATTTTGCTTTCTATTTTTTCTTTGTTTTACAACTTTTATTATGAGTTTTGTGTAAGTATGTTTAGGAATTATTTGAAAGAGCAAAATAATACTACATAAAACAACTTCATTATTCATAAATGATTTGTAATTAATAATCTATTTACTTTTCTCGTTAAAATTTTACTGATTGAAGACTTTTTTGTTTTAAAAAGAAGTTTTTGATTTCACCCTCTTAAAGTAGGGAAAGTCGGGGTACAATGGACAACGGGGTAAAATCCACCACGCCCTATTATTTATTTTATTTATTTGTTTCATATTGAGGTACAGCTGTGGAAATAAAAAAGTACCCACTTGAGGTTATTTCCTCCGTTATTCATCCTAAAGAATCGGACCTTTTTGACATTGTGAACAATTAACATTCTGAGTTAATTGCATGACACAAAATTTGCATAAGGGGCCATCTTCATATTAAAAATGTTACTAACTTTAAAATTTCCAATAGCAACACCCCTTTTGGAATCCATATTTCAAATCTCTGACCTATGTTAATACGAAATTCCAAATTTTGTTACTTTTTATGCATTATTAGAGGATTTAGAGACGTGCAAAGTTTAGGTCCCATAATGTTAAATGAGTTGCACATAAAAAACTATCCCGATCTATAAATAATTAAGATAATGAAACGAATTTTTTACTGAAAAGAAATTATAATAACCCAAACAAAATGCATTCAATATTGGGGTATTTAAAACAATTTTTATATTTTTAAATAATTATTATATTGATGTTTTAAAAAAATATGAATGGAAACCCCTTAATATGTTTAAAGAAATAAATTTAAGACAAGAAGTTTAAACGAAATCCCAATTTTTAAAAATATTCATTTATAATTTGCTGAGTAAATCACAAAATACTTTATAATTACCCATTAGAGGACTGTGTATAAGATTACGTGTGTAATTGAAAAATAAAGACGACTTTGCATGCATGCTTGCTCGTCATTTTAGAGATGGACCCCAAAAGGTCCACAAGTGATTCGATTGAATAACTCGTCAAATATTCATCCAAATGTAACAAAAACTTAGATTTAAAGATTTTCAAGAGTGCTTAACATTTCTAAGTTATTAAAATTGGGTGTTGCTATTGGAAATTTCAAAGATCGTATTATTTTTAATATGAAGACGGCCCCTTATGCAAATTTTGTATCGTGCAATTAACTCAGAATGTTAATTGTACACAATCTTAAAAAGGTCCGATTCTATAGGGTGACTAACGGAAGAAATAACCTCAAGTGGGTACTTTTTTATTTCCACAGCTGTACATAGGAGGCAGCAGAGCATTGATTACCATAAACTTGCAAAAGTGTTTTTATCTGAAAATTTAGTCATTTTATTCTTGAAAGTTCATTTGTGCAGGCAGGCAAAAGTAAATATTTACACCAAAGTATTTATTCTTTTTTTTTTCTTTCAAGAATTGTGATTTGGAAGATTTTACTTGACGCATTAAAAAGATAAGATCATATATTGTTTTAGTTAATAAATAAAATTTAATTAAGTAGAACAGTTTAATTTGGGTTAATTAGTGTTTGAGACAATGGTTCATTAGAACCTGGGGTACAATTTTCCACCAGAATCTGGGATACAATGGACCATGGTCCATTGTATCCCAGTTCTGTTTATCATATTCTTTTCTAAATTGACATTATGTGTGGAATAAAAACTTAATAAATTATTTTACTTTGAGTGAGTGAGTAAATCGGTGTTTAAGGTAATTTACATATTTGAAGTGTTGTCAATGCATTAGGCTAAGAAATTTAAAAAATCCTAATTAGACTTCAAAACAGAGTAAAAGAAGTATTTTATTTGAACTTTCTTTTTATTTAGCTTTCAAAATTAAATATTCAATTATTTTTGAATTAATTGAATTCAATTTTTACAAATTGACAACTATAATGAAATAGTTCATTAAAGATTTTTCTACTTTTTAAAATATCTGTTTAATAAGAAAAAAAATTCCCGAAGCTTCAACAATTCAAACTGATACACCGGTGAAAAGAATAGAAGAAGCTAAAATCAAGGAAGAGAAAATATTTAAACCAAAAACTGCTGCTTTGATTAGAGCTAAAAACAAATTGGAAATTTTTTTAGCTTCGAGTACAAAGAAAAATGATGAAATCGAGGATTAAAGAAATTCATATTAAAAAAATAGCCCTCGTGTAGCTCTAGTGCGACGATAATTCAAACCAAACCATATTAAAAAAGTAAATGCAAATTTTTTTTAATGTAGCATAAAGCCTAATGTTTAGGTATATGCATGCATATTTTCAAATTAAAAGAAATATTAGTTTGAGAGTTAGCACTGAAAATTCACAAAAGTGGTCCATTGTACCCCAGACTCCCCTACATTTTACCATCTTTTCTTTTTTCCATATTCCTCAGAAACAAAGAATGGTTCAGTAGAAGGAATTAAGAAAAGTATACAATTATTGCTTTATTTGTTTATTTTAATTATGTCCAAAAACAATGCTATTTTTCTACAGTCCACATTTGAGAAACATTTTTTTAAAATAAGAAATTTCTATATTTTTCGATTTTTCGGAAAGTACCTCATATTTCAATTTAGTGTTAATTTCAGAAAAAAAGACTTTATTGTAACGTCTTTTGTGTTTCGCTTATTATAACATTCCCAGATATTCAGCTCCTTGCTTGTGTGAGAATTGAAACTGCCTTGTGATTTGTTTTTGGAAGGGCGTGTCCAAGCGTTACTTCAGCTAGGGATGGCAACGTACATAATTTATGGCCCTACAGTGCAATTGTTAACAGCAGGTAAAGCGAAAGAAGCTTCCTATTGTTAACTCGGACAATTCGTATGGAGGGGTCTTTCGAAATAACCCTTTTAACAGAAAAGGGTAGGGAGGGAAAGGGTTGGAAGACTTACGGCTGATTATTTGTACCTCAAAGCTTAATTATCTCATTGGCGTTTATTAAAAAATTTAGGAGCTAAATAATTAAAAATATTTTCTAAAGATTTCTTTATTAAATTTAGGAATTATGTAAATTTCTTGGGGTCTTCTTGGAGAGATTATGTCCTTAAATTCACAAATATCTTTATTGCGACGCAAATAAAGAGAAATACGGAATAAGTAATCATAACTGAAAGGTAGAAGATTAATTTTTCTAAAATTAAAAGGTGAATTACATTGAGAATTTAAAATTTTAAAACATTTATTTTGAATTGAATACAAAGAATTAAGATTCGACTTATATTCTACACCCCATATTATAACGACATAATTTAATGTAGAGTAAAACCATGAATAATATAAAGTTATTTAGAAATTTTTATCAACTTTATTTTTAAGTTGTTAGAATTTTACTAATATAGAACGCAGTTTGTTAAATAATTCATTGACATGACATTTCCATTTCAAATTGGAATCGATGTGCAGACCCAAATATTTTGTACATGATACAGATTCTAGGATATAACAGTTACAACTCAAGCCAAGCCATTGGTAATATGTATTAGATTTACATAACGAAGAGTGGAATTTGAAGTTCAAATCGAACCTAGTACGTATTAATTATTTAACCTAGCGCAATCGAACCTAGCACTTTTCGATAATAATTAGATATCTTTCAATTTGTAAAGGAAAATCGTTAGCATCTGCACAAGAATAAAGCAAAACTGAGTCATCATCATTCATAAATATCCAAATATTCAACATAGAAAGATTTCGTTGATTTAAATTCTGGGTAAATACCACCACATAAAGCAGGATTGTTTTTTTTTTTTGTATAAAACTAATTAAGATTTTGTATTTCCTTTAAATATAAAAACTTTTTTTTATATAAACTTGTTTATGAAAGCTACATAAATGCTAAAAAAATATAGTTATCTATAAGAACAAAAATCTTTAAATAAATGTAAAAAACGCTGATCATATGGGTCTAACAAAAAAGAGCAAAAAATTCATTATCATGTAATTTAGGTAGGTTTCTTTTGATATTTTAAGTAATTCGCTAGTTTGTACATCTAAAAGTATTTGTTGCCAATTGACAACAATTAGCCATTTAATCGTTAAATAGTCCTCTTACCAAAGACATTCAAATTGAAAAGCTGTATCCCAAAATTGTTCTTTAAGTACCTGTATAAGAATTCGTGTTAATATTAAAATAACGTCAAAATAAAAAAAAAATCCCTCCCGTCAATGTGGGTAACTATTTCCAAAATCAGGGGCGAACCCAGGATCTGATGAGAATAAGTAACATTAGGGGCCCCTACCTTCTTTATTTTGGATGGGCCAGTTCTTTAGTGAATTTGCTCTTGACGCCCCTCCCCCTTCTTTTTAACTCATATGCTATTCTTATTTAATCAATTTCGGAATGATAATTGTCAATTTTTTATTAATTTAAATTTCTAAATAAAATTTTATAAAATGTATTCATTCTATGCAACTTTAATTATGAACTAGATGCATAATTACTAATTAATTATTAGCAACTAAATAATTACTAGTTAAATTATTACTAATTAAACGAATTACCTTACATTTATTTGAACTTAATTTAAAACAAAATTTTAAAGGTACGTATTAATTTGGTTTTTTAATAAAGTAAAGGAACGAAAGCAAAGGAATTTCTGTCTACTAAAGATTGATGAAACACTTTCGCCGCCAAAGATTTTTGTTGTCAACGGAATGAGTGTACTAAAATATGTAATTCGTAGTATACACTGTTTAATAAACCAGAAGGTAACTGCAATCACGGCAAAAAGAATAGAAAAATTACTTTTAAAAATTGGCATTAAGTACGCTTTTAAGAAAAATAGAAGAGATGTTCAATTAAAAATATAAGATAATTCATAGAGCTCTAAATATATCTCTAAAACAAATGGCAATTACATTGATCAATAATATATTACTCAATAAGTAATACTTGAAGTTTAAGTGACTCTTTTACAATTTACATTAAGTTATGAAATTTAAGAATACTAACTTACTAATAATGAAATTTAAGAATTATACATGTGCAGAATTTTCATTCATCAATTTTAAAATAAATCATTGAAAAAAGTTGAAGAGGGATTGTCAGTCTCATAGAGCTAAATGTATTAGTTTTGCAATCACAGTTTCCGCGGAAGTATTTCTTTGCCATGTTAGCCCATTTTCCCCAGGTATGGGAATCAACATAACATCGAAATGAAACACAATTAAAACGAAAATTTTATCTAGTTATATTCTGATTAAAGCACCTTTGTTTTCATGTGTTTTTAATGAGGTGCTTCAATATTTTGTACTACACAAAGCTGCTTAAAAGTTATGAAAATTTATCGATATTGGGTAATGTAAAAAAAATTAAATAATAATAATCTCTTTCACCTCCCCTTTTGAATTATTTTCCTAACAATGGTAATTTTGAGGGGGTAATAAGACTTTATTGTTATTCATTAACATTATTATAAAAATTCCTTCCTTCATTCTTAAATACAAATCGATAGTATTTTCTGTTCACTTAATTTTAGAACACTATACTCTATCTGTGATATTTTAGAGAATATGAGAATGAGGGACTGACAGGTAATGACAAGCAATTTATCTTTTAACAATAGGGAATGACAGGTATTTTTTATATTAATAACTATTAATGCATATGACTATTACTGAAAATAATTCCAACTAAGATATATTCGCAATTTCTTACAAAATCACTTATTAGTTGTTAAGTTTATTTATAAAGAGAAGCAACCTTTAATTGAACTTCTTCGACTTTTATTTCGATTGGCATTTAAATGAGGTTCTGATAATATTATTTAGCCAATTGATGACAAGTGGCAAAAAAAAAAAATTGCCAAGCGAAAAAAAGCTTTCTTGACTTAAAATTAAGAGGCAGTTAGTGATTTTGCTAAAGCTTTTGTAATGCATGCTAATGAAAATTAGCAAGCAGAAAATTAAAAATCACACTTTCAATTATTATACAAGTGATTTTATCTATGGAGTTTTTTTTATATTTTAATGAGAAATTTTGTTTTTGTCTATATTTTTTGGTTTTGACACTATAATGCAACAAACGAGGAATCGAAAGATGATGAAAGCCCGAGTTAAGTTCTACGAATTTGACGTAAACAGAACTGAACGTTAAAGACATGGAATTGTTGTTGAAAAACTGATACACTTTCCAAAGAGAAGCGCCGAAGACAAAGTAGTACTTGAAACTCAACCCCTCCTGCTGTCGTGTTACAATTGTCGGAGTTTACAAAAAGAAGCTTCTTTTCTCCGGTTTCTTCTGTAAATACGTTGTAGTCATTGTGCTTGGTCGAAATAACCTGTTATAGTATGCCTGGTGATGCCTATATTGTGTTTGGTATATTCAGCAAACAAAGCCTTTCAGCATATGTCTTCTCGGACACTCCCTTCTAAAAATAAATCACTCAGGTAAACTGGAATAGTGTTATTTCTTTGTACAACTTTTCGTGGAGGAGAAAGTGACTGGAGTGTAGATTATAGAGAAGCAATTATCATCAGATTATCAACAAAACAGTATAATTATTTAAAGCAAATAGTTATACCGTTATAATGAACTTATATTGGTTGCTCTATTGTCTAAGTATGCTTATCTTTTGGAAGGCATTTCCTAGTTATGACGGATCGAATCCTAGATAGTTGTTGAAGAAAAAAGAAAGTTGAGAATTAAGAAATGCATCAAATAACCACACCTCTTAGCAAAAACAATATGTGACTTTTAATGTAAAATAAAAACGTAAAAATATATTCAATGTGATTACCTAAAAACCTCCTTTAATCGGTAATTAAGATAATGTAACTGTTTTTATGATGGTTTAGTTTTATTAAAAGAATAACTATAAAGTTATTAAAAAATTCGACATTAATACTTTAAAATCATAAGCGAATTAATAAATTACTTAATAATGCAAGCTAAGAGTATTTCAACTAAAGTTTGGAAATCAAACTAAATCAACTAAAGTTTGGTTATTCATTTACTGGAAATTCGCTAAATGGTGTAAACAATACCGGTCTACCGAAAAAATATTAAAAAAAAAATCTGGTAGGGATAGTAGATGGTTTTTATATGTTATAAACAAGGGACTTGCATATCTGTACTAATATTGACTGGAATGATAAATGTATTAACAAGTTGCACATTTCATGTCTATCAAGAAGTTCTAATAAATCTTAGCTAATTGTGTTTTTAAGGTCTAAAACCTATTTCGCTTTCTTGATGTTTTAATATTTGTCAGATGTTAAAAATACTAGACAAAATTAAGTCAATTTTTAGATTAAAAAAATCAACTGTTAATTACCAAAAGTTGTCGGTGTATATCGAACACCAAATTCCGTGATATATAAGTTCACCGGCAATCTAGTACTCAATGTCAATCTTCTTTACACAGCAAGAAGAAGTTAACAATTTCAAAATGGCTAATAAGTTAGCTACAGTTCCTACTTTATAAATAAGAAATATTTTATTTCACCTTTTACTATGACAGGATAAATTAATAAAAACAATTATAAATTAGTAAAAATATGTAACTTTCATTCAATAACTTGATTTCCAAATCTTAATTACAATTTCTGATCTACTATAATCAATTCCTTAATTTGTTAAGTACGTAATACAGCAATACTTTATCGCTCATCATCTCAAACTTATTCAGAAATTTAAGACATATGGAATTTTACCTTTTACCAAGACGGAAAAAAATAAAAACAATTATGAATTCATAAAAGTATCATTTAACTTAATGATTCAATAACTTTCAATTTAATCTTAATCACAACTACTATTTAATTCCTTAATTGGCATAGTACGTAATACAACAATACTATACTAAAGTTTTTGGTAGTGAATTTTATTATACAATGTTTTTCATGTTTTCATTCAATTAAAACACACATTATTTATTTCTTTAAAAAACATGACTCCTCCATCTAACGATAAATAAGTAAGAGTTCAGCTTAGTGAGCAAAAAAATCGGAAGCTGATGATGCCAAATGGAATCATTGGGGGCGAAATGGTTTAAACCATGCATTCCCCTAATTGTTTTGAGCAGTGTAAATATATATTTTTTCATTTAATCTGTACTAAATAAATTAATAAAACATTGCTTACGTTACTGAATAAGATAATAAAAATATTAACATTAATTCATAAAAAAATCAAATGGAACTTAATTATTCAATAATTTTTTAAGAAAATCTTATTTATACGTTCACAACTATACTGCTAATTGATTCCTTAAATACATATAACTATCCTATATCACCATACCTTCACCATCTCAAAATTATTCATAAATTTAAGAAATATTTTATTTCACCCTTTACCAAGGCTAAATAAATGAATAAAAACAGAGATACGTACAAATCAAATGTAATTTAATTTTTCGATGGCTACTTTTTTTTTCAATCTTAAATACACAATCAAAACTGCTAATCAATTCCTTGATATGAAATGTACGTTATACAAATTTATAACAACACCCATACCAAAACTAATTAACTTTCAAAATCAAAAATATATCTTAAACATAACTCAAAAATCCTGCACTTTTTATGAAATGCGAGATTCTGTCCCGCGAGATTTTGGCCATGCGAGATTATGGGATGCGAGATTTTGTCCCTGCGAGATTATGGGATGCGAGATTCTGTCCCTGCGAGATTCTGTCCCGCGAGATTTTGGGATGCGAGATTCTGTCTTGCGGGATTTTGGCCGCGGGATTTCGTACCCAAACCCTTCGGAAGGCAGCGGGACTCGAGCTTACAACCTTAGCGATGC
Source organism: Hylyphantes graminicola (assembly GCA_023701765.1). Lineage (NCBI taxonomy): Eukaryota > Metazoa > Arthropoda > Arachnida > Araneae > Linyphiidae > Hylyphantes > Hylyphantes graminicola. Next base: position 49,365,536 of record CM043112.1, on the reverse strand, counting down.
CAGTCCTTACCGACCAGATTATCCCGGTCCCCAATTAATTTTGTACGCAGTTAAATAACGCCAAAGTACGCTCTTAAAACAAACGAGTGGATTTTACTCAGTCTAAGTTAATTTTCACTCTTTTCTGTGTCGAAAATGCACTTATCCTATTGGAGTGGATTTCACTATTTTTCTTAGTTAAAACTTCGACAGGATTACTCCAAACGAGTGATTTAAACTCAGTCTGATTAAATTTTCACTCCTCTCCGGTGTCGAAAATGCACTTATAATATATGAGTGAGTTTCACTCTTTTGTTTTAAGAGTGCATACGCAGTTAAAGCTTCCTATTCGAAATATTCTGTAGGGCGGTAGTTGTACAATGTACATTTTTGGCAACTTAATCTTAAAGGAAATCGAAAATGTACAATTCATTCTTAATTGTCACTAAAATAAAGTACCAAAATTCAATATACATCGCCAACTATTCCCGCCAATTTAGATACTAGTCTTTATCCTCTACCCCCGCCGTATTTTTACTATTAGATGGTTGGTCTTCTTTGCCCGCGTCGTTGGTTCGTATACTGTGAAATTCGATTTAAAGGTCGTTTAATGTCGGCTGCTCTACTGGAAATTTGAAGAGGAAGGGCTATTTGAAGAATGAGTTTTGTTTGGTGGAAAACAACGGTATGTGGATTGGGGAAATTTGTGAAGTGTAAAATTTTGAATAGCCATTTAGAAGGTGCTGCCATCTGAAATATTTAACATACGGGAATTTTGATCAACGTTTTTGCTGTTGCAGATATTTTTAAAGGTTCACATTTATTAGTGTTTAACTACGGCAGACTTCAATAACAAGGCCAGAGAAGCTCTCCCAAACATGAGCGTAGAAGGAAATTTTGGCGTCACTGTTCCCAGTGAAGAAGATTGAGAAACTATTTCGGACGCATTCGGGACACTAAAAATGAGGTCAGCCGTGAACGAGTGGTTCCGAACAGGTTTCGGGATAGGATATCTTCATCTTCGGAATAACGTCACTCGGAACTATGACGTCAACATTTCCGTCCTAGAGCTTGTTTGGGAAAGCTTCTTCGGCACTAGTAGCTGAGTAAGCCGTGGTTTAGTGAGTGGTTTAGCGTTAGTTGAGTGAGCCGACCCTCTCAGTCCCTATGACAATTTGGTATAATCATTTTACAATTTTTTTCTTATCATCTGTAGCCATTTATGATACCAAAAAACACATAATTGGATTGTCCAAACTTTTTTCGATTAGAAAATATTTTTTATTAATCCAAATAAATGTCAGCCCTATTTTTTTTTTTTGAAAATTATAATCAGAAACATGATGATGCCAAATGATATCACTGGAACTGAAAGGGTTAACAAGAGTTCCAATCAGTCTATGTTAAATTAAAACTGCAATAATAAATGTTTGTAATTCACTGATGTATTACTCCATAAATTTGGAATATGTGTTTGTCCCAAGTTTAATCCTTTAGAGACACAGTTTGTAAATAACCTTGACTCCTTCACTTCTGTGTAAAACATTAAATTAGTTTATTTTAACACAGTTTTCGTGTGACTTAGTTTTTCCTACTTATATATTGTTCAGGAATTTTACCTGCATTTGTCTTATTTTTCATCAATTTATATAAACTTGAGCAGAAAGCTTATTGTCGCGTTAGAAATTATCTTATCAATGGCTGGTAGGGGTAGGTACATATATATTCCGGTTGTGTGATTGATCAGAGCCCTCTTACATAAGCATTCTGCAATTGAGACAAACACAGAAAGAATTTTTACTGCCACAAAAAAGGGAAAGTACACCCAGAGCGAAGGCGGAAATCAAACCCGCACCCGTTACAGCGAGCAGACTTCTGGCGTAATGGTCTGAACCACTCGGCCATCCGGGCCCCCAATCGCCGGCAATAGGTTAATGTGTGTAAAACACTATAAACATATTCCAATATCCCTTAAGCAACCTCTGAATAAATATTCAAAGACTGTATCACCGTCCCAGTAATATATGCAATAATTATCTTTTAATGCAATCATCATACTCCTTTAATTCACCATTTTCACCCATTAAATATATAATTTCTGAAGCGATAAAATTACAAGAAAGACACGAGCTTATCTTGCTAGGCACATTTGTAAACATTTCCCTGTATGCGCGAGTGCCAGGCATAGACTCGTTCCTTAAGAAAGATTTAGTAAGTTCTTTAAAAGGAACTATTCCAAAATAGATTCGAATTTTATTGTAAATTTAATTTTAAATTGAATAGAACTATTGCTCTTATATGTTTTGATATCGTGTGTAATTCTAAAATAACTCGGAAACAAGACCTTACCGAAAATCTGAACAACGCTGTTGAAAGTTACCGGCGTTTCATTACTTTTTAAAGTATATGTAACGAACGCGTCATTTAAACTACACTACAAAATAATTTAGTAAATTACTTTAATTTTGGTCGGCAAGCTTATGTCGCATGCTATATTCTACTCTACTACTACTAATACATTCATTTTTATGTTCATTTTTTAAATCACATTCATTTGCAGCAATTTTTAGATTTGTGAAGAATATATTCAGTAAAATTAAAAATTTTTTAGATTTGTGAATAGTATATTTAGTGAACTTTAAGATTTTTAAGATTTGTAAAATATATATTTTATAAACTTTTATTTGAGTGAAAACGTAAATATTTTATAAGAAATAAATTAAAATCTATATAGTGCATTATACAGTTCAGAATTTCTCACTAAACACAGAAAAATATGAATAATTAAAAACGTTTACATCAGAATAAAAAAATAGGGATTTTCTTGATGAAAAATTGTCTCATTTTTAGAAATTCTAATTTTATATTAGTTAATTCCATGTAACTGTTGTGTACGTCATGGTTTAAGAAGAGTTTAAAAGCTTTTCAAAATTAAAAAATAAAACAAATTAAATTAATTACATTACATTATGTAGTTATAATAGGTTAGGTTAGGTTTGAATTATCGTCGCACTAGAGCTACACGAGGGCTATTGGAAACGGGCGTCGTATTTTAGAACCACAGTCATATGACGAGCCAACACCTGAATAGGCACCCAACGCAACCGTTAAGGGCGACATCGTACGCAGCGTTAGGACTTTGAAGGATATTTAACGTGCACTCCCTTACACGGGGTATCATTCGACGGACATTTTTGGCTGCACGGGCCGCTTATAGGTCGCCAGTTATTTAGGCGATGACCGGACCCGAACCTGGGACCTTCCGCATGCTTAGCGAGTGCTTAACCGACTGGGATCCCCAGCCCCACATAGTTATAAAAAGTTAAGATCAACTATTCCATAATTTTTTGACTATTCCAAAATATGACTTACACTACAGAAAGGATAATTGTGCATGAAATTTCCCTATAAAGAAAAATAACATAATGTTATTATGACTCGAAACAAGTCATTAAATAACAACATTGCATTAATTTCTTTAACATCCCTACTAAATCCATAGAGGCCAAGACGGAGGGGGAAGACCCTATATTTTATCAGAAAGACTAATATTAGGATTCCCCGGAAATATAATGACCTTAACCTTACTTAATCGAATTAGTAAAGGGGCGAGACCAGGAAATTTGGCTTGGGTCAAGTTTTTTTTTTTTTTTTTTTTTTTTTTTGACGATGGGTCAACGTTGAGGGTATGGTCAATAGTGGGTGGTAGGAGTTTGTTTGGGTTTTCATCGATGTTGGATTTTGCTATGCGTTTAGTTTCATTGGTAATTTATAGTATTAGTTGATGATACATAGCAAGACCTACTCAAATATATCTTCTTAAGACCCGAGCCAAATTTAACACATAATATTTTTAATCAAAAAATAGTTTTCATACAAATGTATGCTAAAAAGTATTTTTGAAAAGTAATTTTTTGAAAAAATTATGTTCAATAGTTACTGAGAGACAAGCCTTATAAGTTCTAAAAATACACATTTTTGTGCTATAAATGAAAAAAAAAGGGCCTTATCACTTACTTGAAGTTAACAGATTATTTTAACAGTGTTTTTAATGCAAAATAACTTTAAAATTAACTTCTAAAAAAACTTTTTGAAAACAAATTAAATATTTTTTAAGAACTCTAATACCGTAATGAACCTTGTTCGACTTCATTTTTTATAGAAATAAGTGACTCATACCTGTAATCCAGAGGCTGAAAATTGATATTTGGTTCTTCTTCTATCAGACCAGGTCAATTTCAGAACTTATTAACGTGTTAATTGTTTGTGGGGAGGTTTTAAAAAAATGTCCCCAAACGGAAATGCCAGGTCGCAAAATGTTAATTTTTAGTTGCAGTATACTGGTATACACAGGAGCACAATATTTTTATTACAAAACCGGATACATAATATTTTATTTCACATACCGATGACTAGCACTCATTTCAAACGTTTCAGGTGAATTCTTACGGAAAAATATATGTATGTCAGTGAAGTTGTAAAAGAAAGTTTCTTAGTTTTTTTATTCTTAAATTCGACGTCTATGCGAGTTTTACCATCTAACACTTCAACTTTTATTACAGTAAAGAGGTTTCAGAAGATAAAAAATATAGACACAGTTGCACAAACCTGTCATTCGAAATTTTTCTCGCTTGAAACATCCTATAACTGTGAATATTTTGTCAAATGTTAAGAGTGGACTATTTCTATTTTAAAGCAGTCAAAACTTTATGTAGCTGTAAATTTTTATTAAACATGATATTCATTTTTATTCATATTTGTTATTCATTGTTATTCATATTTGTTATTCATTTTTATTCATATTTGTTAATCATTTTTATTCATATTAGTTAATCATTTTTATTCATATTTGTTAATTATTTTTATTCATATTTGTTATTCATTTTTATTCACATTTGTTATTCATTTTTATTCATATTTGTAATTGCTATTTTTAGAAAGTATTTTGTTCTGCAATGGTAAAATATTTATTGATATCTTGCTCTTTTACAATTACTCATTTTACTATTACTACATTATAATTTTTAGCAAATGTAAAATGTATTTATATATTTTGGGTCATTTGGCGAAATATTTCTTTAAGAACCATTTTCCTCTAAAAAAAACTATCTTAAAAATCAGCCATATCTACACAATTCATTAAACTTGTTAGCAAACTTCATATAAACAGTGAATTATTTTTGACAAATTTACGAAAATAAAAACAGATATTATAACAATGCCCTTATAATTCCTTTTTTTCCCTAGTTCTTCAGTTCTTTATTCGTGTGTGTTTCATTCAAATTTAATGCTTCCATGTTATTAAATTTAATCCTTTTTAATGCTTGTATTTCACTCAAGTTCAATGTTTGTTGTCTGTCTTTTATTGGATTTAATGTCTTGCCTTTACTGTGTAGTTGGAAATTTTCTTTTCTGTATAGCAGTCCAAATAAATAAATTAGATTTATTAATGTTGCGAATCGAGTGTCCAGTACCTTGCCTTACCGTAATCCCTCCCTTCCCATAGCTTTGTATTTAAAATAAGTCTTGTCAAAATCTTTAAACACTTTTTGATTTATTAATGACCTTGGTGTTTGATTGGCAAAACTGCGTTATTAACCAATACAATTAACCAATTTCTAGGTTGTGAAAACAAAAACCTGATAAATGGTTCAACCTAAATTACCAAAAATATGGTGGCACCTTTTAATACATAGCTGTTGCAACTACTTAAGAACCATACTTTGGTAGAGCCAAGAATCAAAATTTTAATCGTGCATATTTTATGTAAAAATAAGTGGTTAAGGCCTCGTTCTCGGAATCGGAAGGTCCCGCTATCGAGTCCCGATACCACTGAAGACCCGCCGAGTATATGCGGAGTATGTGGTCGTTAAATCTGAGGGTCCGAAAGTCCTGTGGGCGCAGTTTCCCATGAGCATAGGTCCCTGGAGACTATATCCCTCTTCTTCAGGAACATGTCTAAATTGCGGAGTTTGCGATAGATGGCAGAATACACTCTAAAAAATGAATGCTCAAAAAAGACGAAATTTTCCTTAATTTTGACGATTCCATTACTGGCAAATGCTCCGAGTTTTTGTTTCCTCAAAAGGTGGAAATTTGAATCGTCATTTTTATGAGGATTTGAATGTCGTCTAATCTAAAGAAATATTTCGTCATTTTTTAGCATGTGAGTACAACAATGAGATTCTGTTTCCTCAAAATCAACATACAGAATCGTCAAATCATGATCGTAAAAGTGAGGATTCGCGTTACTCAAAAGTCACGTGATAGTTTGACGAAACAATCCTCAAAATTAACGAAATGAGGCTTGAGGATTCATAAATCGTCAAAAATGAAAGTGTTGTTTCTGAGAGTGTATGTCACTTATGTGTGTGTTGTGGCTGTCTTACTTGACGAAAGTTTATAAGCGGAACTCTGACCAAGCACACAAACCTGAATATGCAAGTCTGTACCAAACAACCAACCAATGTAAAAATAAAAAAAAATCGATAACCTGGAAACCTGGTGTAATGTCATATTATAAATGTTAACAAGTCTATAATCACAGTGACATTCAAATAAAGTTTAAAATTTGTGGTTATGCTCATTAAAAAATCAATGAAGACATGACGAAATAAATGTAACTGGGTTAAGTTAATTCAAGATACATTTATGTTTCAGAAAAAACAAACTATTTTTTCATAGAAAGGAATTTTGAAGCTATGATGTTCATAAAAGGAAATGCCCCACAAACCATTACGTTTAAAGCAAAATTTGAATTTAGCCATTCCTTATTATTTATTAATAGTAAATTGAGAGTACAGGAATTGTTGCCCAGTGGCCTAGTGGCAGTGCTTCGCATTGCCACACCACAGGTCCGTGGATAGAGCCCGGACTGGGCGAGGTTGACTCAGCTTTTTATCTCTTAAGTGGTTTGATAAAATGAGTACCAAACATCCTTGGGAACTAAACACTTGGGTCCCCACGTGAGGCTGACCACTTAATCGGAACGTAAAGGGCACAGCAGGCCTTGACCCTCTAACAGGACGTGGTGCTTAGGAGTTTTTTAAGGGTAGTAAATTGTTGAGCATTCCTAATTAATTTTCAGTGCAATAACTATTCAAATTTATAGTTTTTATTTAAAATATATAAATGCTTAAAATCAAATACAATTATTCATTAAAAACAGCATTTCTATAACTAAAGTCATTTTAACCTTTGGTGCAGCAAATCTGATGCACCACAAAATAGGTTAATAATTTTAAGCAAACAAAACTAAAAGTAAATATTTATTCGGCTAAATATAATAGTAGTTAAAAAAACTCCTAACCAAACAGAAGCTATAAAATCCATTAAAGAAAGGACCCCAAGAGACCTCTGCCCCTGCAATCGAAAGATATCTGCATATTCATGAAACCATTACGATGATATTTCCTATTATGTATGCTTATTTAACGCATTAACTTTAAGGAGGAATTGACAAAGACATATGATATGGAGATTGAGGATTGGGTAAACTAAATAGGGTCCAGGATGACTTTTTTTTGTCCTAGTCATGTGATTTTGGGGCATTATTGGTTTAAGAGACTAAAGAATTCTATGGTAGGCTAAATCAGCAGTATGTGGTGTCCAATGGCAGAGTGGTTTGGATCGCAGACCATGACGCTATCAGTCCCAACGCTGTAACGGGTACCGGTTCTATCCCCGCCTTCACCCTAGGTGCATTTCCTTTCTCTGTGACAATAAAAATTCCTTCTGTATCTGTCTTGACGAATTCTCATATATGCGGGTCTCTGATCAAGCACACAAGATGGCTTATGTGTACTACCTACCCTTAATTCAGCTTTTCATGTTTTAGACCACCTAACCATTTCTTCGTACCATCAGTTAATAAGTCTACATTATTCTGGTCGTTGAGAGTTTAAGGTTATTCTCTTTCTGATACGATTATTCACTTGAATCGATATATCAGTAATCCTTTTTCACATTTAATGAATTCGGATGGTCCCATTAGGGAATAACTGAAGTGAATTCATGTATAATTATTCGTTTTTTAAGCCGCAGTTTGTGTAATGGAAATTATTTAAATGAAATATGTTGTTGTTAATGATATTAAGGTGTATTTAATGCATGGTTTCGGCGTAAAATTTTAATAAAATTATTTTTATAGTGTTGTATTTAGAATGCGTAATTTTCTGTAAGGGATTTCCCTAGCAAATAAAGTAGATCTCCTCGTGGATGTTTTTATTAATATTAATATTTATGCATTCGAAATGAATATTTAATATTTCATTTGTGCTGATATCCCAAGCCTTTAAGAAACAAGTAATGCATATTTAAATAGAATTAAAATCAGGGACTTAAGCTGTTTAAGGGTATCGTATGGTGCAAGCATTAAATTACATGATTAGTTGTTATAGGTACTGTCTATTTACAATAAGAAAGAGGCGGAGAATGGTTTGTGGGATAAAAAACAATGTTTGATGTAGCTTTTAACATCACAATATGGTTGTTCTAGTTTGGACGTATTAGCTTCCGGGTGGTTTGTTAGGAGAGAATAAGACAACATTTTACGTAACTGTGACGTGACCATAGATGTGGTTATTCTATTTGTTGCCTTTGAACTTAAGTTTTGTCAGGGGTAACTATACATAAAAATCTCCTCCTTAAATATCAAATCATATGGTTCATTTCAAATAAAGTGAATACAGATAAAAATATAAAAAAAAAATGTTGTATCTGACGAGATAGTTTCCAAATGTGCAAAATTTAGCCCACTTGTCGCTAGTGTTCTTCCTGTTTGGTTTTGTTGACTGTACACTACTATATACTGTTAATATCGTGATATTGTATGATATTTTATCAATATTCCTATACTGGCATTACTGCAAAACTTTACGTTTGGGTAATTTATGTAAAACGATTTCAATTTGGCGTTTTAGCAATTTAACCTCAAAAATCCCTTAACGTTCATTATTTAGCATTTATCATAAGCTTTTACATCAACCCTTCCCAAAACAAATCATCTTACAATTTCAACTGACATATTTGTAAAGAAAAATCTGTCTTGTTCTTCAAAAATTCTTCAACACTCATTGTTTTTATTGATGTTCTCATATACTCTAACATAAATCCGTCAACACGTACTCCCTCACCTCTGCAACTGACGTATTTCTGAAACAAATCCTACAAAACGGGAATAAACCCGCTGAGCTATTAACTAAAGTCACTCCATTTTCGATTTGGATATCAAACAGGCATCACCATTACTGTAACGAGTCCTGATTAAAACACCCGTCCAATAAATTATTACCTAGGCCTATCTACATACACAAGCATCTGCATGGGATTTGACCTGATTTATAACATATGCAGGTAAGTTTGCTTAAATAGCAGAGCAGATTTAGATAAGGGGATACGTTTGAGAGTTGAGCATTTATTTACTTGGTTCTTGTTGAAAAGTATAAATGCAGGGTTATTGGAATTAGGAATTAAGACTTTTTTCTCTATTTGTACCTTTAATTTTTTATTTTATGGTAGGAGAAAGAAGGCAGGATATCAAATATTAGTTTAATAAATTAAATTAATGTATATTATTATAAATAGAAATTATATACATAATATAATAAATGTTAATATTAAGTGTAGGGAATTGAGGGTAATGGAATTAAGAATTTGAATGGGTTATGCATACTTTTAAGGATATGTCTATAATTGAATAAGAATCACACACACACACAATATTCCGTGTCTTCTCTATTCATAACACTTGCAGTTAAGTTTGTTTTAATAGCAGAGCATATTTAGATAAAGGGTTGCATTTGAGAAATGAACTATTATATACTTGGTTCTTGTAGAAAAATATAAGTGTGGCGAATTTTAGGTACTGGAATTAAGAATTTGTTTATGGACAGAAAGTTTTTGGAAAATTCTATAATTGAATTAGAATCACGATAATAAGGTTTTCTCTATTTACTTACAGGTAACACACATATGCAGGTAAGTTTTTTTTTAATAGCAGGGTAAATTTACATAGATAAGGGGATACAATTGAGAGTTGAGTTGTTGCTTACTTGATTCTTGTAGAAAAGTGTAATTGTAGCTAATTTTAAGAAGTACAATTAAAAAATTGTTATGGAATATGAATATTTTCAGGGGACGTCTATAATTTAATTAAATTTACAAAATATTCAGGGTTTTCTCTTTTTATAACATATGCAGCTAAGTTTACTTATTAAGCACAGTAGGTTTAGATAAGAAAATACATTTGAGAGAGAGATTTTGGTATTTGAATTAAGAATCTGTATGTTTGAATATTTTATTTAGAAGATATCCACAATGCAATATATATTCACTCTTCTATAATGTTTGCTTTTATTTAATATTAATTTTCACCAAACTATTCCGAATACTGCAGCAATTAATTTGACATCTAGATAAATATGTATTATGGAGATAATACATATTTATCTAGGAATCCTATAGTAATAGAATGTAGGATTCAGAGATAATACATATTTATCTCTGAAACCTAACATGGTTTATTTTATAATCTAGTTGTTTTACAACCCAATCAATACAATCAAAGCTCTATTATTAAATAACATGTGAAGAGTACAATGGAAGAACCGCTTGATTTATCAGAAGCCTTCCCGTATTGTGTCTGCTTGGCGGACATTGGTGACAGAAACCAGTTTTTCTTTCGGTTCTTCATTCGCGGTACAAAAGGGTGACTCGTGTCCACTAATCCTTGGCGTAAATCAGGGTTGCTGGTAAAGAAAGAGAAAGCGAGTAACCGGTTTCTTTACACCAGTTTAGGCGATTTATCGCTATCATTGCCAAAGAGGCCTAATGAGGAAAGCCTTCTACAAAATCAAGCGGTTTTCCCCTGTACTCTTTATATAATGACATCAGTACATTTCAAAGACATATTAAGATAATTGAATCAATTAATATAAAAATAGGTCGTTACCACATTAAGCTTTCCATACATGCTTTATCTTTCAATATTGTTTAAGAAAAATATATTGGGAGGAAAATTCCCTAAGGACTTATCGCTTTTTTTGCATTTAACTCTTTAGCTATTCAATTACTTATCGGAAAAATGCATAAAGACTAAGATCACCCAAATTTACGAGGTCGTGATTCATCGTATCGTTTCGCCTAGAAATATCTTAATCCACTTAGAAAGACCGGCCCACTAAATTTAACTACCTCACCCCCTCGCCACAAGAGGTTAATTCGATTCGTATAAATTAATGGGATCGTCTAGAAAGGGTGAATGGTTTTGGGGTTGATGGGGTAATGGATTAAATGATGTATCTGAAAAGGGGTATATAATGAAATGATGCATTTAATCATCGGTTAATGTAGAATTATTTGAGTGGGGATATACGGAATAGGTTTTATTTATTTTGTAGAATTATTGTTGCATCTTTTTAAAGACAGAAAAGGCTTAGACATAAAAAAAGTGTGACTCAAACTGTTTGAAAAAATTTAAATAATGATTTAAAATGTTGGGAAATTTGGTAGAGGAAAATTTGGTAGTAGAAACTTTCAGACAATTGGAGATTTGAAGAAACGATTTTGTGATTTGAAAATTTATGTACTAAATAATTATAGTAATTATTGAAACTGTGGAAAAATTAATGCATTATAAATGTTTTTGAAGAAGGTTATACAGTGAATTATGCTTTTAATAATCGTTAATATAGAATTACTTAAATGAGGATTCACGAAATAGAATTGGTTTTGTTTGTTATATTAAAATATTATTTCATAATTTTTTGGACGATCACAACTAAAGTTGCGATTTATATCGCTTGCAAAATTCACTCTGATGAATTAGAATGTGGGAAAATTTCATGGAAGCCTTCAGACAAGCTAATCTAAGATATAACGAAACAATTCTGTGTACTTAATTTTTATGGAATAACTAATTGTTAAAGCGGTGAAACATTGATTCGCAATAATTAACATCATAATAAACTTTCACATAGTAATAATAAAACACATTGTAAGAATACATTATGATGAACTTAATACAATTTGTCTGTATAAATGAATACACTTAAATCTGTATAATTTCCGATCACGCCAAACGTCTCCGGAAATTAATCGCAAGAACAAAGGGTTCAATCAGCGGGTCTGCCAGACACAATATACGTAATAATCACGCCAATAGACTATGTACACGCAATAATCCGTTAGCTTTAAACAGGTTGCCATGCTAGAAGTGTAATCGCCGACTTGGCTATGTGTATTGGGGAATGGCGCCCCACCTTAAGGGAAATCATAATAATAAGGGATTATAATCAATAAGGGATTATAATCAATAAGGGATTTTTTCATGCACAATTTTCATGCATGTGGGGCACGATGGCCGAGTGGTTTGGATCGCAGGCTATAAAGCTAGCAATACACGCGCTGTAACGGGTGCGGGTTCAATTCCCACCTTTGTCCTGGGTGTACTTCCTTTCTCAGTAGCAAAATTATAAATTAACTAGCACTTTTGCCACTCTATTCGGGCTTCTTAGTGAGCCATGGCTGCCGATGGCAGCTCAGTACGAGTCATTCTTCTACCCTTCTATAGAACTATTTGACTCCTTACTTTAGATAATACTTAACCCTCTAATGTGGAATTTTTATTTTCATCCCAAAAAAAATATATATGTATCTTTAATACTTACACATTATGGGAAGAATACTAAAAAAATTACTGCACTAGAATTTAAATAATTAAAATTTTAAATTTTTTTCCATATGACAAAAACCAACTGCAAAATTCCAATTTTGATAATAATGACTAAAACTACTTTGATAATAATGACTGAAAACTAATAAAATATTTCAAAATAACCCTTTTTAACTATGATTAATTTTTCAAAACAATTTATTAGTATTTAGTACTAATATTATTATTCTTTGAATACTGCCAAAAACGTAATTTCACAAAAGTTAATAACCTCAACTCTTTAATTTTGAATACACTTTTACTACTGTCATCTATGAGAATTATTAGCAACTAAAACTTTAAAATAAATTGTAATAGAAGAAAAAAAAACACAGATTTGTCTAGGAGGAGCTCTAATTTAATAGAATAAAGTGGATTATGTTACTTGTTACCAAACGGTAACAGTATGCATTAGAGGGTTAATACTAAAGATACTTTGGCGAGAAATCCCTTTTAATTTTGGCGCCATCCTCGACAAAGCAGCTCCAGAAGGGAAGACCCCGTCCCTCAAACTTTGATTAAACCCGGAGGCGTTAATTAAAGGAATGAGGTCAGCCACAAGAAGGCATTACGAGATTAGCCCCGGCCTTTTCGAAATAGAAGGTCTTATTCCTTTAGGGGGAATATCCGGTATTTTCAACCTGTAAATCGCAGTGTAAGTAGAAAACTGGCAGTTCTCCAGTTTAGTTAACACAGCTTGTTTCACACGCAAACATTTCAGTTTATTTAAGTCATCGTTGCATTGACGGACAATCGCAATGGCAATGCTAAGTCATTTAGATCCTTTTCATAATGAAAACCCAAAGTTGACACTTTTTTTTTTGAATGTCACTAAAATATTACAATTTTTTTTAAGTTCAAAAATGTCCTGGTACAGTACATTTAAAACGAAAAAAAAATTCAATTTACTTGTATAATTACCGAGTTATCGTGGTATTTCGACAGGGAAGTGTTGCGTTAAGGGGGTAAAACTCCACGTGAAAAAGGGGGCCCGAATGGCCCAGTGGTTAGCATCTCAGGCCAGCAGTCTGCTCGCTGTAACCTGTGCGGGTTCGATTCCCGCCTTCGCCCCCTGTGTACTTCCTTTCTATGTGGCAGTAACACTCTTTCTGTGTCTGTCTTACTTGACGAAGGCTTAGAAGCGGGTCTCTGATCAAGCACACAAGTCGGAATATATATGTACCTACCCTGTGTACCCTAACCTATCCACGTGGAAAACTCGGGAGAAACATTACATCCCATTATACTCTTAAAACTTTAAAATAAAAATTTAGTTCCGTCATTGAGCCTCTTTGGTTCTTCGTTGACTGTACTATTAGTTAATTACTGTTATTTGTAACCGTATAAACCATCTTGCTTACTTATATATTATTTTACGTAACGATATTTAACGTTTTTTCATTTAATTTGCCAATTCATACTAATTTTGTGTATCTTAAATGAACAATTTCTATCTAAATCAGGATTTTGTCATTCTGTAATTTTCAAACAAATACAGAAATTTTGTTTCATATTAGGCAGTATTTCATAGCAAATTGATTTCAGTTAAACAAATTCCAAACCCTCTTTTTAAATCCAAACAGAATGAGTAACACATCAGCAGTACACCATAAGCAAAATTGCGTGTTAAATGATTTCATGTTAACTTAGGGTAGACTGTTCAATGCTTTTTATTTCCAAAAACTCAAATAAATATTCAAATCCAACAACAAAGGATATCAGACATTTTACCACAACGACTGAAAAGAAAAACCTTCCCCAAATTATCTTTCCACTTCGAACTTTTCGGTTTCTGAAACTTTCCCATCTTTTCCTTCTAAACTATATAGAAATATCTATTATTCATGCTACTCTACGAAGTTTGGATGGTTTAAAAGATGGATCTAAAGATTCAGCAAAAGCCCCCATCGCCGGAAATAAGGTTGAATATTTTGCAATCCCCCCCCCCCCCCCATTGGACCTTCGGAAACTTTCCTTCTCATGAGTTTTTCGTTAGTAGTAGTTACAACGTGTTTATGTTGTTTTTTTTTTTCGAATTTGGCTGCATAATTGACCGCTTAGCCTTTACATATTCGGCGTATTCTTCAGAACTAAGAGGCATTTTTTGTGGCCCCGTTTAGACAACTCACTACCAATTTTGAAGCTCATATTTAAATAAAATCTGAGCTCTCTCTGGATGTTAAAGTATGTCGAGATTTGATTTCGCCGAGAGAACCTAAGCCAATGGGTACTCAAATGAACCCCAGTCAAGTGACGATCCGACACTTATGTGTGCATACCTTTGACGGTACCACGATGTCGGCCACGATGATACAAATCAACATCATAGACTTACCAACTGGGCTACTCAGCCTTCAACAGAGGTACAGCTGTGGAAATAAAAAAGTACCCACTTGAGGTTATTTCATCCGTTAGTCACCCTATAGAATCGGACCTTTTTGAGATTGTATACAATTAACATTCTGAGTTAATTGCACGATACCAAATTTGCATAAGGAGCCGTCTTCATATTAAAAATGTTACGATCTTTGAAATTTCCAATAGCAACACCCAATTTTAATAACTTAGAAATGTTAAGCACTCTTGAAAACCCTTAAATCTTAGTTTTTGTTACATTTGGATGAATATTTGACGAGTTATTCAATCGAATCACTTGTGGACCTTTTGGGGTCCATCTCTAAAATGACAAGCAAGCATGCATGCAAAGTCGTCTTTATTTATCAATTACACACGTAATCTTATACACAGTCCCCTAAAGGGTAATTATAAAGTATTTTGTGATTTACTCAGCAAATTATGAATAAACATTTTTAAAAATTGGGATTTCGCTTAAACTTCTTGTCTTAAATTCATTTCTTTAAAAATATTAAGGGGTTTCCATTCATATATTTTTTAAAAATCAATATAATAATTATTTAAAAATATAAAAAAAAAATTTAAATACCCAAATATTAAATGCATTTTGCTTGGGTTATTATAATTTCTTTTCAGTAAAAAATTCGTTTCATTATCTTAATTATTTATAGATCGGGATAGTTTTTTATGTGCAACTCATTTAACATTATGGGACCTAAACTTTGCACGTCTCTAACTCCTCTAATAATGCTTAAAAAGTAACAAAATTTGGCATTTCGTATTAACATAGGTCAGAGATTTGAAATATGGATTCAAAAAGGGGTGTTGCTATTGGAAATTTTAAAGTTAGTAACATTTTTAATATGAAGATGGCCCCTTATGCAAATTTTGTGTCATGCAATTAACTCAGGATGTTAATTGTTCACAATGTCAAAAAGGTCCGATTCTTTAGGATGAATAACGGAGGAAATAACCTCAAGTGGGTACTTTTTTATTTCCACAGCTGTACAACGAGCTTATAATAGGGGTAGAGCGGCCTAGGGAAGGTTTCTACTACGGAGCCGGTGGCACTCAGATAATTTCTCATACAGTCACGTGGTTTACCACGTGACTATGAGAAAGGGAAGTATATTTGGCAAGTTATCGTGCCGTTTGGCGCTTTTTGAAAAAATAGCGCCGAATTTCAAAACATTTTGTCTTTGTTTTGGAATGTTTTTTTGGTTGGATTAATGTTGCGTTAGACCTACCGATTATGTAGGTCATTTGATAAACACTTCACTTTAATTTATTAACGGCTATGATATTTTTATGCATATTTGTAAAAAATATATACAAATGTGTCGTGTGTAAGAAAACTTAAGAACACACTGTTCATTTCATTCAACTAATTTTGTGAAAAATGAGCCAAATCAAGCTTTGAAAAATTATATACATAATACTTCCTCCTTTCTTATGAACTTCGTTGCAGTTAAAAGCACAACAAGAAACAACCATTTTTGCAATAATTTAGCTGCTGCGAATATCACGAACCTTTCCTATACCGATTGCCATAGCAAAATACATACACAGCCTGCTCGTAGTAGGAGATGCAGTCACGTGACCCTAGGAGGAATTCTCTTCATGTTGGTTCCACGGTATGGTTGCCATTAGCCGCTCTACCCCTATTATAAGCTCGTTGCAGAGGTATTGCGCCATATGTTCCTCTATAAGGGAGCCAGTTGCAAATAGCCTTTGTGTAGCTCTACTTCGACGATAACTCAAAAGTAACCTAACCTTCGACAAAAATACTTATTAAAAAATCAAATATTTTTTAATGGAACTTCAGTGTATCGTAAGAATTATGTAATTTATAACAAGTTCTTTTGACAAACAAGATTCGTAAATGGGTTAGTTTGAAATACCATCGCACTAGAGCTACACGAGTCCTATTGGCAAAGGGTGTCGTAATTTAGAACCACAGTCAAGTCACGTAGCCGACGCTTGAGTATGCATCAAGCGCAAGTTTTAGGAGCGACATCGTACTCAGCGTGTTTTGGAAGTCTAAAAAAAGGACACGCGTAAGTATGTAGCGATGACCACGAGAACAGGTCACTAAAAAACACATTTATATTTCTTTAACATCCACAAATAAATATTCCTTATCTTCGGTGTTCTATCGAGACAATGTTTTTACCTATACGTTATACAACCAACAAAACGGGGTCTTCCAAATTGAAAGAAGGGGTTAGGTCCCCCATTGTTGTGAATATTTTATCCCGGAGCCACGCGAAACAATGTTAAATCCCAGTTTCGGTCGGTAGGTAGGGTAATCAAGAATTCATGGAGATTTGATCCATTGTGCGCGTATTTAAAATTCGCGGGGTATTATTCATGGTTTATGTATTTGTGTGAGATTGAGACGTAGCTGAATATTAGGGAATTAAAGTGTGAATACTTGATACCATACAGATGTGCAATATGGCATAAAAAGATGCATCGGAGAAAAATCTTTTATCGACAGGATATATCAGATTTTTGGCCAAACGACGATAGCAAATCATTGCCTAATCTGATGTAGGAAAAATTAAGTAGTTATTTAAATATTTCTGGCTGTATATTTATAGCCTAAGATTCAGCACATCCAAATTTACCTCGTAATTTAGAACTCCTCACCCGACTGGATATATATCCTTATCAAATCTTTGGCGTCGATAGAAAATCCCCGTCTAAATTTGTGTAAAAAATTGTTTCCGACTCTGTACTTTCCTAGCATTTCAAATATTTTATTAGTAGTTTCAGGCGATATCATGCTATAGAAAGATAGGTAGGTATGTTTGAATTATCGTCGCACTAGAGCAACACGAGGGCTATTGGCCGTATTTTAGAAGAATAGCCAAGTGACGAGCCAACACCTGGATAAGCTCCCAACGCAGCCGTTAAAGGCGACATCGTACGCAGCGTTAGGACTTTGAAGGATATTTAACATGCACTCCCTTACACGGGGTATTATTCGTCGGACATTTTTGGCTGTACGGGCCGTTTATAGGTCGGCAGTTATCTTGGCGATGCCCGGACGTGAACCTGGGACATTTCGCACGCTAGGCGAGTGCCTAACCGACTGGGCTACCCAGCCCAACACTTACCATAACTAGCAGACATTTTGGGCAGTTTCTGAATTATGTCACTTAACTATTTGAAAGTAAAAAAATTACACATAAAAATACCTCCATACCCCAAAGTTTATTCAGATTACATAATAATCATCAATATGAAGATAACTAGGTATACAACTAATAACATCACTTCAAATGTAGGATTTCTTTTTAGCAATCGATATATTTAAGTATTGCCGATGTTCAGTCAGCTGTCAGAGTTTAAATGTATTGATTGTAAAATCTGCTACAAACACTATAATTCAGTTTTAAAACAAATTTTAATGTATTAAAATAAAACAAATGTAGATATACTATTTTTTAAAAGTAAACTTTTAAATGCACAAGATAAAAACACATCTTTTTATTAGTAATGTTTGGACAATATTAAAACAATTTCGAGTAATATAGTCATAGTTGATAAAATATATACTTCGATTATAAAAGAATGTTATAGAAATCATTCAAAATAAAAGCAATGTTTATCGTATAACAAAAGATTGCATTTAAAAATAATGCAACTTTTTTTGTGAATTTTTAGTTTACTGGTTACCTATTTAAAAACTAACGTATAGTAATCTTCCTAAATTATATTTAAAAATCTTAAATTCCGGCAAATTTGTCGGTAAATATTGTAAAGAATAAAATTTTAATTTCCTTTTGATAATGCAGAGAGTTCATGAAGACTGACACTATAAGTTGTAGCTAATTAATGTAATTTGCACACGTTTTTGAACCTCCTAGTTTTTCAAAGTCAGTTGTACCTTAATTATCAACAAATATTTGAAATGAAAGTTACTTTTTCAGAGTTCGTAGATGTTATTAAGAATAATAATTAAATTTCATTTCTAAAGACATTTTACTTTGTTCAATGCTTCCAACACGGAAAGAGTCGAAAACCTCTAATAGTTGCCCAGTTACTCAAACACAAGAATATCAGTATTTAAAACAAACTTCTTATTTTAAGAATTCTATGCTTTGATAGGAAAACACTATCCGTCTAAGAAACAAGTTTCTTGGTCTAGTTCTCCCAAATTGAGAGCAGTCATAAAACTTCAAAAGAGTTACGTAGTTTTAACAAGAACCCTAAAACAAACTTCACTTATAATGCAATAAAGCTCTGGCCAAAAGCAACAATTTCGTTAAAAATGCTGGTGGCTTCATCCAAATCTTTAATAACTTCACTTGTATTGCATTAAATCTCTGGCCAAAAGCAACAATTTCGTTAAAAAATCCCTGCAGCTTCATCCAAATCTTTCATAACTTCACTTATAATGCATTACAGCACTGACCAAAAGCAACAATTTCGTTAAAAATGCTGGTGGCTTCAGCCAGATCTTTAATAACTTCACTTATATTGCATTAAAGCTCTGGCCAAAAGCAACAATTTTGTTAAAAATGCTTGTGGCTTCATCCAAATCTTTAATAACTTCACTTATAATACACGAAAGCTCTGGCCAAGCGCAACAATTTCGTTGAAAATGCCTGTAGCATCATCCAAATCTTTAATAACCGAAAGAAACGCACATTTTCTCCTCATCAAGTTGGTCTCCGAATCCAAGTTATCGACAGCCGTCCGAATCTCTTTCAACAAATCTCTCATGATGGCTTCGAAGAGGTAAAGTTGGTGGTGTTGGTCAGCGGTGAGGCGTCGCCTGCTGCGAAGTTGGTCGATGTCGTTGGCGACCTCTTTCGCTCGCGCAATGGTGGTGAAGGTGGTGGCTATCAGTTTCAGAACTTCCTCTTCGAGGTTTTCGTTCTTGAGATGCTTGACGAAAGCCCTCACTCGTAGAAGACTGCTGGCCCTGTCGAATTCCTTCTGTAGGTCATCGAGTTCTTTGTTCATTTTTAAGTTAGATAGAAGGGAGTAAACGGGTTTTGTCTTACAACAGGGACGTCGAGATGGGATAAAAGTTTGAAAGCAATATTTTTTCGTGAGTGAAGGATTGGTTCAGTTGGGGAATGCTTTAATTTATTGCTTCGAGACGCCTCAAGTGTATGTCAGTTCAGTTCATTTCAGTTGCGGAATACTCCGGTTTATGCCATACAAGGTCAGGCACTTCTTAAGGCCTTTTCACACGGTATTCCTTGTGAACGGAACTGCTCGGACAGGGTTGTCCACCTGCAAAGATTCTGACGTCACACGTTCTTGGAGGGGTTGTTGTGAATGATACTTATTTACTAGTCTTGGCAAATTTTTTCAATTTTTCAGTATTTTTACAAATTGCTATCACGTGTAGGAATTGGTTGGTTGGATACATATATTTTCAGGCTTGTGTGCTGGGTCAGAGACCCGCTTATAATCCTTCATGTAAGACATCAGACACAACACACACACGCACATATACGTGACAGATGCTGTCATCTATCGCGCGCCATTTCCACAATTTAGACAAGTCCCTGGAGGGGAGGGAAATAGTCTCCAGGGACCTATACCCGTTGGAAAAGGTGCAATGACCACTCACAGGACTTTTGGTCCCAACAGATTTAACGAGCACGTACTCCGCATATTCGGTGGGTCTTCAGTGGTACCGAGACTTGATCGCGAGACCTTACGATAACGAGATCGAGTTCTTAACCACAAGGCTCCCCACAAGCCGATTTAACAAGGAGTACTAACAGAGACATAACATAGAGTGGACTGCGCATTGGCAAACCTAAAGTGTCCTAAACATCTAACTTACACAGTCACATGACTGTGTCGCGTTTGGCTCGCATCTATGGCGAGTTTACCATTTGGCGAGTTTTTCCACAACGACCTGAACACAGAGGCCGACAATCTAATGTTATGATAAAGAAGCTTGGAAAGGAGCAAGGATGAATAGCTGGTATTTTAAGATCCTCTTAATACATATCAGATTATTTCTTTGATTTTGTGCGTCTATTTAAGATTACTTGAACAATTGAATGTTTACTCTTTATTACAAATTAATAAAAAAGAACATTAGTAGGTTTATGTAGAGTGTTGCTGTAATATAAGTTGGTTATTGACATTGTGAATATTTTCTGCCGTCTCTATAACTTTCGTTCTAACGGTCCGATTAAAAAAAATCAAATATATATTTTTTTTTGAAATATTGCTTCTTCCTTTATTTCACCTGGAATAAATCAACTTTCTAAAACACATCAATATATTTCAAATTCAAAAAATGCTCTACTTTTTAAATATAAATAACTCAACAAAATACGATTGCAAAAACAGGTTTCGTTTTGACCAAATTGTAAAAAAAAATATTCTACTTCTAAGCTGTCAATGTTCAGACCATTAATTTAATTGACTTGGACCAAAATATTTATTATAATTAGAGTTCTAATAACGTTGATTTAATCATGAATATGATTCTTCAGTATAAAAGAGCTTTTAGAATATATTCCCTCGATAGAAATTATAGTTTATGAAGAACATACAATTACTAAAAGTATGCAGAACTAAATAAATTTTACCCGTGAAAGTGTGACTTATCCTTTTTTATACCACTCTTTACAATTAGGAATTCACAAGCATTTTGCATCTTGCACAGAACGTTACTGAATTAGGAGTACAACATTCACGATTGTTAACATGCTCAGAGATTAAAAGAATGTAATTAAATATTTATTATAAAGGCCAAAAGAGAAAAATACCAACAATGCTCAAAAAATCGTCCTGCAAAAACAATTAAAAAAAATTCAAGTGCCGTGATTGGTAGAAACCCACGTGACTTGGATATTGTGATGGTAGTCTCCACTTCGGTTTGCTAGCTGATATTTAGGTCTTGCGACAATTTGGAATAGTTCGTAACGAAACGGTAGCGTTAAGTTGCCATATGTAGCAACCTTTCCCCTCTTGGCGATTTATGATGTTTAGGACACAATGCTAATCTGCAAGGGATGGCGGTTTTTTTGAAAAAACCGGTTTTCCCTTTTCCATCGGTTTTCCCCTGAAAAACCGGTTTTCGGTTCCGAAGGGCCTCATACAAAAAAACCGGTTTTTAGTCAAAACCGGAACCACCGATTTTTTGAAAACCGGTTTTGGTTTTCCATCCCTAAGCTGCTTTACTATGAATGCGCAGTCCACTCTATGTTATGTCTCTGAGTACTAACTACAAAAATCAACATTGGCTAGCATAAAGTAGATTTTTCTCCATTTGGCAAACTCGATTTTGCCAACAAGACGTCAGAGCTATACTTGATGCTGATTGGCTACCTATATCTCTCCTCAAAACCGGTTTACCGATTTTCGTGTCTCCACGAAAAAATTCAATGAAAAATTCTCTACAGCGGTTCTCCGTGTTATTCCTATGGAAGTTCCGTGATCAAGGTGCTCCGTGTGAAAAGGCCCTTACAGATTTTTAGGCCTTCTGTTCAGTTCAATTGACATGTCTCGTAATTTTTAGAACTGTAATAAAGATACAAGAAAGACACCTGAGCGAGAGTAACCCAATGTAACTTGAGGGCGTAAGCGGCCTTGGGACCTTCGAGGTTATTTAAGTAAGGCGCGTTTGCATGAGCCATTGAATATATGAAATGGAGAGCATCAAACTCAGCAGTTTTTCCCTCTTGGGGATTTTCGCTCAGTATCGCATCTTGGGAAGTTCGCGACCGGAATTGCGGGGTTCATTGGGAGGTTTTGAAAACCCTCCAATAAAGGAGGGTCTGACGTTTAATTCCTTGGATTCGGCCAAAGACGGCCACATTAGGCTAAAAATCCTCCGGCTCGACCATTTTTTCCCTCTAATGGAGGGTTTGGCATTCCTATGATTCTATGGCTTATGTGAACGCGCATTATGTAAACGACGCACTAAAGATACCAGAAATTTATTTTGTCGTCGGATCTCGTAATTTAAAATCCTGATGAAGTAAAGGAATCTACAGGGTGGTTATAAAATAACGCTCCCTATTCGGAGTGGTCTGTAGCTGGAATGAATAATCCAAATGCATCAAAAATTGAGACACTTGCTATTCAAGAAGGGGGAAAAGGAATGGAATCATAAAAAAGACAGAATCCTAAAGAATAATCATAAAAAAGAATAATCATAAAAAACAAACTCGTCTTTTGACCAGAATCTAAATTACGAGGCGTCGTCAATTATGGCCAATTACTGCCAACACAGCTAATTACGTCTTGTAGTTTAGAACCCTGGTCAAGAGACGAGTTTCTTTTTTACGAAAAAGAATGGAATCATAACACAGAAACTCGTCTCTTGACCAAGGTTATAATTACGAGGAGTAGCCAATTACAGCTAATTACGGCCAACACATCCAATTACGCCTCGTAATTTAGAACCCTGGTCAAGTGACGAGTTTGTTTTTTATGATTCCATTCTTTTTCCCCCTTCTTGATAAGGAAGTGTCTCAAAGTTTTTTGCATTTGGATTATTCATTCAAGCTACAAAACCACTCTGAATAGGGAGCGTTATTTTATAACCACTCTGTATATCTGATCTATCACTTAATGGAATTTTAAACGGAGACTAGTAGTTTCAGATTGGGGGTTAGGTTTAGTTTTGATTATTGTCGCAGTAGAGCTAAACGGGGGCTATTGTCGACGGGCGTCGTATTTTAGAACCACAGTCGAGTGACGAGCCGACACCTGAGCAGGCACCCAACGCATTCGAGCTACACGAGGGATATTGGCGACAGGCGACGTAATAGGGTACTTGACTGAATCGCTGAAATACCTTCCATTATACTTAAATTATAGTTTAAACAGACTCGTATAAATAAATAACACTCGTATTTTTTCCCGCAAACTGAACCTTAAAATAACCAATAAAAATTATTTTAAAATGTATTTTTTCATCGGTACGTCACATGATCACAAACACATAGATTTGGCTGATCTTTCTAGTATATATAAACAAAATGGGTTTTTCTGTAATTAAACAAGATTTAATCGAATTTACTATTAAAATAAGAACTATATAGATAATGAAAGGGGGTTTACAAAAGCTTCAGTTCAAATTTGCTTAAAATAGATTCCGTAAGGGTGTTTCAAAGTTTGTTTATAGTTACTAATAACTTCATAGATACCACTTGACAACCACAAAGCGTTTTTAAATTATTTTTTACATCGTGACAAAATTTATATGTACGATAAAAAGTTGATTTTGATGAACGCGGAGTAATTTAGTTCTACAAATTTGAACTACAAAAAACTTACGAGTCTTTGCTTCACATTTCAAATTATATCAACCAAAATAATATTTGCTGCTTTCATCAAATTAGGGTTGGGAACCAACACCAATTTGGGGGTAACTAATGGAGCAGCAAAGCTTAACTACCGATTCAGAATTTAAAGTAAATGTAGAAGCAAAATAAAATATGAATTAATATATAATGAGTTATATAATTAGTAGTGAGATATAAATTGTAGTACTGTCTATCTCAATTGGTGCAAATTTCCCACCCCTGTTAACTGGTGTGTTTAACGCCGCACAAAATCAGTTATATCCATAATAAATGTTTTTTTTATTTCAAATTTACTAGCGAATTCAATGAAGTCATTCAATCATATATCAACAAATATCCAAAAGTCACATTGCAAAAAATTAGGACAAGAACTAATCACTAAACAGTACACACTTAATTACATTTTGATAAACAAAGATTTCTAAATACTAATGAAATCCAATTATTAACTTAACATAATATTTTAAACAAAAATCTGAACATTAAAAAAACGAATTGTGCCACTTACAGTCTTCAAAGATTTTACACATTACTTAAAAAAATATCCAAGTCCTATAAAATATGAAACTTTGAATTTTCTACGAGTTTATAAAAAAAATTGTCAATAAAAGTAGTGACACATCAGCAAAGAGTATGCACTAGTTGAACATTCTTGCAAGTCATCTGAAAGACCAGCAGTAAAATTCATCAACATATCAGTAAAATTTTAATTATTGTAATTTCTAGCAGTATAAAAAACACTTTTTGTCTGTAAAAAAAGTCGTCAGACTAAATTAAATGCAAATAGACTTTTAATTGTGATATACGTTGTAGAAAAGTTTTGATGAAATTATCCACTAGTCGCACTTTCTTGCACTTCTTCATTTTGAACCAAGTTTTCTTGCACTTCTTCATTCTGAACCAAGTCTTCTTGCACTTCTGCATTTTGAACCAAGTCCTCTTGGACTTCTGCATTTTGAACCAAGTCTTCTTGCACTTCTTCATTTTGAACCAAGTCTTCTTGCACTTCTTCATTTTGAACCAAGTCTTCTTGCACTTCTTCATTTTGAACCAAGTCTTCTTGCACTTCTTCATTTTGAACCAAGTCTTCTTGCACTTCTTCATTTTGAACCAAGTCTTCTTGCACTTCTTCATTTTGAACCAAGTCTTCTTGCACTTCTTCATTTTGAACCAAGTCTTCTTGCACTTCTTCATTCCCAACTAAATCTTCTTGCAATTCTTCATTTCGAACAAAATCTTCTTTCAATTCTTCATTTCGAACTAAAACTTCCTGCAATTCTTCATTCCCAACTAAATCTTCTTGCGATTCTTCATTTCGAACTAAAGCTTCTTGCAATTCCTCATTTCGAACTAAATCTTTTTGTAATTCTTCATTTCGAACGAAATTTTCTTTTAATTCTTCATTTCGAACGAAATCTTCCTGTAATTCTTCATTTCGAACAAAATCTTCTTGTAATTCTTCATTTCGAGCAAAATCTTCTTGTAATTCTTCATTTCGAGCAAAATCTTCTTGTAATTCTTCATTTCGAACGAAATCGTCTTGCACTTCTTCATTCTCACTTGAATAGTCTTGCGATTCTTCATCTTCAGGTTCAACGGTGCAATCCATTGCCACCATCTTAAAAACCAAAGTGGCTTTTTCCAAGTCTTCCAGAATCGAAACCACACTACTTCTGGTATTTAGCAAATTGCTCTGACTCGTCAAGAAAGTAATGGCTCTTTCAATGTCTTCAATCAACTTGTTCTTGAGGCAAATATAGTTAATCCTTCTGTTTTTTTCTATGTGCGTCTCCCGGTGCTTGTTGTTTTCCAAGTCATGGATCATCCTGACAATTACTTTCAGTTTCATACAGTCTCTGTATGCTTGTTCGCATTTTCGGGAGATGGCGGGAATAGCCGCTTGGTTTTTGAAATCTTTCATGTGGACTTTGGCTCGGATAAGTCTGGAAATGTTCAAAAGTCGTTGTTCTCTTTCTTGGTGTTCCATTTTAAGATAATAACTGATATGGTATAAAATGCTTTTAAAAATATTTGTTGAATTTATTCTCAACAATTATACAGTTTTTAGAAAAATAGAGTCACATTCAGGTATACTTTCGTTGAGTCAAGCCTTGTTGTCGTATATAATGCTTTAAAAAGTAATCGTTAACTGTATTCTCCCCAACGTTAGAGTAAGACAGTTTTTAGAATGAGTCTGGTATACTTTCGTTGCCAACTATTTGATCTATTTTGACAGTTTCCAGCTGTCTATTACTAACTTCCATGTGCAGCCTTAACACAGCTAGGTATGCCTTATAATAAAGATCCACAGTGATGTCCCAACATCACTACGTTGGGTCGTGCTGCATTTTAATGTACAGTTTGGTTGGTTGGTTAGTTGGAAGACATATATTTTTAGGCATGTGTGCTAGGTCAGAGACCCGGTTATAAACCTTCGTCAAGTAAGACAGACACAACAAACACACACATACGTTACATATGCTGAATTTATCACCATCTCCGCAGATTTAGACATGCCAATGAAGGAGAGGGAAATAGTCTCCAGGGACCTGTACTCGTGGGAAACTGCACAATGACCTCCCACATGACTTTCGGAACCACAGATTCAACTTGCACGTAATACGCATATACTCGGTGGGTCTTCAGTGGTATCATGACTCGATCGCAGGTCCTACTTCCGATTCCAAGACCGAGACACTAACTACTAGGCTCCCCACAGACATACTGTACAAATTGTAAGGTAATGTAATCGATTCCGGCTGCCTATTTCTAGCCTCCTTTAGGAGCTTTAGACCGTTTGTTGTTCAATGATCTATCTGAATAAACTGTGCAAAGCTATAAGCGGGTGTCTGATCAAGCACACAAGGCGGAGTATATACAGTTTCGTTATAAAATAACGCTCTCTATTCGGAGTGGTCTGTAGCTTGAATGAATAATCCAAATGCATCAAAATTTGAGACACTTACTAATCAAAGAGGGGGGGGGGAAGAGTGGAATCATGAAAAACAAACTCGTATCTTGACCAGGGTTCTAAATAACGAAGCGTAATTGGATGTGTTGGCCGTAATTAGCCATAATTGGCTACGCCTCGTAATTTAGAACTTTGGTCAAGAGACGAGATTCGTTATATGATTCCATTTTTTTTTCGAAAAAAAGAAACTCGTCTCTTGACCAGGGTTCTAAATTACGAGGCATAATTAGCTATGTTGGCCATAATTAACGACGCCTCGTAATTAAGAACCCTGGTCAAGAGACGAGTTTGTTTTTTATGATTATTCTTTTTTGGGATTCTATCTTTTTATGATTCCATTCTTTTTCCCCTTTCTTGAATAGTAAATGTTTCAATATTTGAGGCATTTGGGTTATTCATTCAAGCTACAGACTACTCCGAATAGCGAGAGTTATTTTATAACCACCCTGTATATGCATTTACCCACTACCTACCCACTGGGCTAATCTTCATTTAATTTTTCACTAGCTGTTAAAACCGACGTTGCACGTGTAGAGGTGAAAAAATAATTTAACAGTCAAGTTTACTATACTTTCTTTCATTTTAGTTACATAAGATATGAAAATTACCCAGTAATTTTCAATTTAATTACCCAGCTTGGATATAGTAATGATAATATTAATTTCAAAAATACCTTTGATAAGAAGCCCAAATTAAAAAGAATACGTATTTAAGTGAAAGGTAATCAGCAATAATTAAAAATCAAACAAACAAATAAATCTTAAAAGGGTCTCAAACATTTATTTTAACTCAATTCAAGGGAGTCAAATACTTTGTTAATAAAAAGGCCATTCGATTTTTATTTTCAGAATTTCTGTTTTCACTCAAGAGCTCAAACATGTCTATTAACAACCTCAGTATTAGTAGGCTAAGTAGACATGAGTTACAATATCCATAACTCGGTAGTGCCAAGAAACCTAACCAGATCTTTGTCGAGTTAACTCTTTCAGTTCGAACTTTTGACATTTTTATTCCAAAAACCTAAAATTTGATAAATAGACTCATTATTGCATACATAATGAAATGGTAAACAGTTCAAATGAACAATGTTAATTTATTGAACTAAAATTTAAGGGAAAATTTTTAATCATAACATTTAAAAAAAAAATCGAAACTTTATTTGTTAAAAATAGTTCAAGTTTTTTTTAAGGGGGTCCAGTACCCAAAAATCATGAAAAATGCATTTTTTTTATTATTTTTTAAAAATATTATTTGAACACTTCTTAACATTTTGCAAAAAACCGCTTCAAATTTTATGCATTAGCTTTTGAGTTGTTAACTTTTGAATGAGACTCACTCTCCAAGAATCCTATCACGGATCTAAACTTTAAATGCTCGTATCTCTGTTCGTGTTTTTTAAATTTTAGGATAGCGAAAAACACTACTCCTCTTTTAATATTATACATAAAAAGTTTCTGTAAATTTCTATAGCATCTTTAAAGTATAATGAACAAAACTATGCATTAAAACTCTTCATTTATGTTGCCAGTATTTTTTAAAAAAATTTCAAAGTTTAAATTTTACATTTTTAGTGAATTTTTTTGATAAAATTTCGAAAATTATTTCTTAAAAAAAAAAGTTGAATCTTAATTAAAACTGGGATGCATAGTTTTGTTAAGATATTATTGGGGAACCCATATAAAAAATTTGGTAATACAAAGTCGAAAAATTAGGGAGGAGTAGGGATTTTAAAATTGTGAAAAAATTGAACAAAAATTTAATTTTTTAAAAATATTGAGTCATTTTCAAAAATTTTTTTTGCTGATAGGTTTTATTCATGCATGATGCACCTGTGTATAAAATTTGAGTAGTATAACTTCATAAATAAAAAAAAAAGTTGGGGAAGGTACTGGACCCCCTTAAGCTCTAAATATGCAAGATCGAAGAATTTAGGGACAATTTATATAATAAAACTTGAGTTAGAAGGAATTCATTTTATCATGGTTTTTTTTTTCATTTAACTAACACAATCATTTAATTTTTCAGCAGACATGAAATCTTCCATCTAACGACGATAAAAAAAATATAAATTTATAGTTAAATTTTAACCAGAATTTAATGAAATATATTTTAAATAAGTGCGAGTTAAACCTGGTGAGAAAAAAAACTGATGACTAAAAATGGATGCTGATGATTATAAATGGAATCATTGGGATTAAAGGTTTTAAAATAGCATTTTTAAATTACTTTTGCAATTTCAAACAACTTGATGTACCTAAAGGTTATACACAGTTATTTGAACTAGCTGAAAGTAGTTTAAATTAAATGCTAAAGTTACTGGATTTTTTTTAAATTTAAATGAGATTCAAAGTGTATTATTAATATATTGACTGATTTAAAAGAAATAATAGGTTTTCATTTATTGGTAGAAATTTATAATTTATTAAAATCATTATCTTATGAAATATTCATAAAATTACACAAAATACTCAATTAGTAAAATCATGCAAAAAAAAACAAAAACAATTGAACACAATGAAAAGTTTTTAAACATCAGAAAATAAAAATTATTGTATATATAAAACAGCATATTTAAAAGCAGAACCTTGCAGGAACATCATTTCGTAATTTCACATCCACGAATATCAAAAAGTACATAAGATTAAAAAGTACACATATTTAAAAGAAGAACAATGCAGAAACATCATTTCTTAATTTCAAATTATCCACAAATATCAAAAAGTAGATAGGATTAAGAGTACATATTTAAAAGAACAATGCAGGAACATCATTTCTTAATTTCACATTATCCACAAATATCAAAAAGTATATAAGTTCATAGACAATTTATTTTCACTTTTTTAGCTTTTTATGACCTTTCTTATCATCACTATCTTTCAATTCATTAGAACCTGCCTTCCGATCTTCAGCATTGTGCGAAGTTGCCTGTTTTTCAGCATCAGATGATTTACCAGCCTGTTCCTCATCAGTAGAATTTCTTCGTTTCAAAGAAGTCTCGCCACAACTAGAACGCTTTTTCTCAACAACTTCTTTATGCTTCTGATCGTAATCATACTCTTCCGTGTCCGATGCCTCCTTGCGTGGGATTGCGAATGTTCTTTCAATGCCCGAGTCTCGACCACTGTTTGATTCGTAAATAGCTTTCATTTCGTTGCTGCTTGAGTCACTTTCGTTGGCAGCTGTACATTTGATGTCAGTCAAAGCATGGCTGACTGTTGACTCACCTAGAAGACCAAACAGTGATTCTTGCGGACGTTCGCGCACAGTTTCTTGGATAGTTCTACTGACAAAATCACCAATCAAGCTACTTACAGAGTCTAATAAAAGAGTGCTAGAATCTTCCTGTTGCACAACATCTACTGATTTATTTTCCTGATCACTAACGGACTGAGTTTGCTGATTACTTATGGATTCGTTTTCCTGAAAACTAATCAATTTACTCTCATCAGAAACAGTGATTGATTCTTTTTCTTGTTCAGCAATAAACTCACGTTCTGAAACACCAATAGACTCAAGTTCCTGAACACCAATAGACTCAGATTCTGGGACACCAATAGACTGATTTTCTTGTCCAACAATCGCCTCACTTCCTTGAACAACAACTAATTCAGTTCCATGTACATTTATTGGTTCTTTTTCCTGAAGACTGATGGAAACACTTTCTTCAACAATGACGGGTTGTCTTTCCTGAAGACAGGCAAATTCTATTTCTTGAGCACTGGTAGCAGATTCACTTTGAAAACTGGTGGACTTCTTTTCGAAAATACTAGTAGACTTTTGTTCAAAGCTACTTTGAACACTGGTGGATTCCTTTCCGTAAATATTGGCTGACTTTGGTTCAAATTTACTCATAGAATCACAACTATACTCCATTCCTTCGGTTTCGTTACTTTTCAAGCTAATTGAGTCAGTCTCCATTTTATCATGACTAGCAGAAGATTCACTTTTACATTCCATTTTCTCAAGAGTAGCGTTAGATTCGCCATCAATCTTAAAGTTTTCAAAACCAGAATAGGTATCGCTGCTACATTCCATTTTTTCAATGTCAGCGTTATACCCCACGACACTTGGTATAGTCGATGCACTACTGAATTCCATTCTGTCGTCGCTGGGGTTAGAGTCGATGCTTGACTCAGTTTTTTCACTGTCTACGTTCTGTATATTTAAAAGACGTGTTGTTATATCTGACACATTTTCGACAACTTCAGGTTGGCTTGCCTGGTCGAAAACTTGAGAAGCAGTGGCTGAAAACACTTTACCCGATATGACTTCCTGAAAATCAAGCGTTTGGGGATGACTTTGTACATGAACATTTTGTACTTGAACATTTTGTTCTGTACCTCCGTGAGAGGCGTGGCTCACTTCTTTATGCAGAATGTTCGAGACAGCTGTAGCAACAATATCAGCAAACTTAACTTCGATAACACCAGCTTGGTCACTACATTCTTTTGCTGCATCAGTTACTTTTCCCGCATCACGAATGAAGCTTGAAACATCTGTAAAAACTGGGTTCGTAGAGGTTTTCGTGAAAATTTCTTGGTCAGTGTTATCAATAGCATCTTCCGTAATATCAGTCACTATTTCCGTGGTAGGAATCAAAGTGGAAGTAATAAAATCCGAAGTCCCGACGGTCGTGAAAACAGAATCATCAGTATGATCGATCGCATCTTCTATTACATCGGCTCCGATTTCAGAACTTCCCAACCTTTTCTTCTTGATCTTTTCTGTATATTTCCTTGGGGTTACTTTCTTTGCTGCAACTTCACTGGGTTTTTCAGCACCTGAAGACATGACATCCTTTTGGACACTTTCTTTGGAAACTGTCTTTTTAGAAACAGTTTCCGATATTTGAGCTTGCTCCGAACTGCAACCAGCCTTAATTTCTATGGCGTCACTTGTAGACTTTCGTGGAGATCTCTTACTTTTCCTTGCACTCAGTTTTGCTTCTTTTTCATCACTTGACTCATCATCAATAAGGTTTACTTGACATTCTTCAAATTTCATTGTTCCGAAGTTCTGCCTCGGACTTCTTTGTAATTTAGATCCTATCCCTAATTTTTGGTCGACATCGGTAACAGTTTGGACGGAGTCGGAACTGGAAAAGTTGGAAACATCCGCATCGGAAGCACTGCCAAGTTGCTTTTTTGTGTTTTCAGTGTCTTCAAGTTGTCTGGCTACTTCGTACGTTTCTGGAGATTCAGAAGTGTCATCGTCGGGTAAAGTGATGTTTTCCTCGACTACTGCGTCGCTCTTACCAATACTTTTATTTTCTGAACTCATCGTAAATATTTAGAGCTAAAAGAAAACTTCAACGTTATACTCTATGGTGAAATGCCTAAAAATGGGCGTACGTTAGGTGAGGTAGCTTAATTTAATAGATTCCGGCTGCCTATTTTTAGCCTCCTTTAGGAGCTTTAACACAGCCAATTACGCTTCGTAATTTAGAGCCCTGAACAAGTGACGATAAGTCGACACCTGAGTGGGCACCCAAAGGAACGTCGAGTGATATCGTACATTAACTCCGTCGGGAAATTGGAATCCACAGATTTAACGAGTACGTCTGGACGTATGTTTAATCCAGAAACAATATTGTTGGAAGTGTTTATCCCATCCTTACTAGTTCTAGCTTCCAAGATGATATTCAACATAGCTAAAACAGCTTATACGATGGAAGGCAGAGTTTAAATCACGGATCTCCTCGTTGATAGACCTACTTGGGTATAGATTTTAAAGGGTTAGGGTTGGTGGATCTCGTATTTTCTAAAGGCGGTCTTGTAAGGATGCTCACACCTCAGCTGACAACTTAGCAATGAACTGACACCTAAGAATTCTTATAGCAACATCTAAAGAGGTGTTTGGACTTTGGTGCTAGTTTATATGAAGGCTAAGGCAAGAAAAAATCCCGGGAATAAACCCTCTTAGGTCAAACCTTTCAACTCTGTCATTCGTCCCTCTGGAGAGGACCTTCAGAGATTCTGTCCTCACCATAGCTATAATATGAACCAAACGTACTAGGCGAAAAAAAAAACTTCAATAAATAGCTCTGAGTATTATGGTATGATACAGGTTCACTTTAAGTTGGTGTGGTCCAAAGTCCTGATGTGCTGTCGTATTCAAAATTACGAAGCCTGCCTATAGTCTTTAGAAAGATGTCGATAAAAAAGATTAGCCATCGAATTCATGGAATGCAGGATAAACTCCGCGATTTTTTCTCTTGAGGATTGTCGCCCATGCAGAACCAGAATTGCAGGGTTCCTTTGGGGGGTTCGGAAACCCTCCAATGCAGGAGGTTTAATTTTCATAGCATGGATTTAGCCACAGACTATCATTTGGGTTATAAATGCTGCTCAACCTTTTTTTTTCCTAATGGCGATTTCGGCATTCCATGGATTGGATAGATCATGTGAACACGCCTATAATCAAACAGGATCATAATTTTTAACAACATGTATGAATTGACCAATCAATCAGGTCTGGTCAATCGAGTATCAGGTCCCTGTAAGAAGTGGTTAGGTAATTACAGGTTATGGAAAGGGACTACATCCTCAAAATAGCCATTCGAGTAAAGCTTTGGAAATAAATGTCCAAAGAGCGAAGCTTTAACAGCTCTGTAAAGGCCTTTTCACACGGTATATTCTTTGTGCACGGAACTGCTCGGACAGGGTTGTCCACCTGCAAAGATTCTGACGTCACACGTTCCTGGAGGGATTTGTTGTGAATGATACTTATCGCTAGTGTTGGCACATTTTTTCAATTTTTCAATATTTTTACAAATTTCTGTCACGTGTAGGAATTGGTTGGTTGGTATACATATAATTTCAGGCTCGTGTGCTTGGTCAGAGACCCGCCTATAATCCTTCATCATGTAAGACAGACACAACACACACACGCACACATACGTGACAGATGCTGCCATCTATCGCGCGCCATTTCAACAATTTAGACAAGTCCCTGAAGGGGAGGGAAATAGTCTCCTGGCACCTGTACCCGTGGGAAAATGCGCAATGACCACTCACAGGACGATCGGTCCCAACAGATTTAACGAGCACGTACTCTTCATATTCGGTGGGTCTTCAGTGGTACGATTGCGAGACCTTACGATAACGAGATAGAGATCTTAACCACAAGGCTCCCCACAAGCCGATTTAACAAGGAGTACTAACCAGAGACATAACATAGAGTGGACTGCGCATTGGCAAACCTAAAGTGTCCTAAACATCTAACTTACACAGTCACATGACTGTGTCGCGTTTGGCTCGCATCTATGGCGAGTTTACCATTTGGCGAGTTTTTCCACAACGACCTGAACGCAGAGGCCGACAATCTAATGTTATGATAAAGAAGCTTGGAAAGGAGCAAGGATGAATTAGTATGAGTATTTTAAGATCCTCTTAAGATTAATTCTTTGATTTTGTGCGTCTATTTAAGATTACTTGAACAATTGAATGTGGACTCTTTATTAAAATTTAATTTAAAAGAACATTAGTAGGTTTATGTAGAGTGTTGCTGTAATATAAGTTGGTATTGACATGGTGATTATTTTCTGCCGTCTCTATAACTTTCGTTCTAACGGTCCGATTTTTTTTTAAAATCAAATATATTTTTTTTGAAATTTGCTTCTTCCTTTATTTAAAAAAAATCAAATATATATATATATATATATATATATATATATATATATATATATATATATATATATATATATATATATATATATATATATATATATATATATATATATATATATATATATATATTGAAATATTGCTTCTTCCTTTATTTCACCTGGAATAAATCAACTTTCTAAAACACATCAACATATTCCAAATTCAACAAATGCTCTACTTTTTTAATATAAATAACTCAAAAACTACGATTGCAAAAGCAGGTTTCGTTTTGACCAAATTGTAAAAAAAATATTCTACTTCTAAGCTGTCAATGTTCAGACCATTAATTTAATTGACTTGGCCCAAAATATTTATTATAATTAGAGTTCTAACAACGTTGATTTAATCATGAATATGATTCTTCAGTATAAAAGAGCTTTTAGAATAAATTCCCTCGATAGAAATTATAGTTTATGACGAACACACAATTACTAAATGTATGCAGAACTAAATAAATTTTACCCGTGAAAGTGTGACTAATCCTTTTTATACCCCTCTTTACAATTAGGAATTCACAAGCATTTGGCATCTTGCACAAAACGTTACTGAATTAAGAGTACAACATTCGCGATTGTTAACATGCTCAGAGATTAAAAGAATGTAATTAAATATTTATTATTTAAGCCAAAAGAGAAAAATTCCAACAATGCTCAAAAAATCGTCTGCAAAAACATTAAAAAAAATTCAAGCTGCCGTGATTGGTAGAAACCCACGTGACATGGATATTGATGGTAGTCTCCACTTCGGTTTGCTAGCTGATATTCAGGTCTTGCGACAATTTGGAATAGTTCGTAACGAAACGGTAGCGTTAAGTTGCCATATGTAGCAACCTTTCCCCTCTTGGCGATTTATGATGTTTAGGACATAATGCTAATCTGCAAGGGATAGCGGTTTTTTAGAAAAACTGGTTTTCCATTTTCCATCGGTTTTTCCCTAAAAAACCGGTTTTCGGTACCGTAGGGCCTCATACAAAAAAAACCGGTTTTCAATCAAAACCAGGACCACCGGTTTTTTGAAAACCGGTTTTGGTTTCCCATCCCTAAGCTGCTTTACTATGAATGCGCAGTCCACTCTATGCTATGTCTCTGGTACTAACTACAAAATCAACATTGGCGAGCATAAAGTAGATTTTTCTCCATTTGGCAAACTCGATTTTGCCAACAAGACGTCAGAGCTAAACGTGATGCTGATTGGCTACCTATATCTCTCCGCAAAACCGGTTTACCGATTTTCGTGTCTCCACGAAAAAATTCCATGAAAAATTCTCTACAGCGGTTCTCCATGTTATTCTTAAGGAAGTTCCGTGATCAAGGTGCTCCGTGTGAAAAGGCCCTTAGTAACCATTTCTCCCGCTTCACTCGAGTAGCGTTCGGTACGTGAGTTACCATAAAGTTGAGTAAACTCAATATTGTCGCACTAGAGCTACATGAGGACCATTGGGGGCGGGTGTCGTAATTTAGAAATACCCTCAAGTTTCGCTCTGACACCTGAAGTTATTATAAAATCAAGTTCATACTATTCAATCAAAGCTGAAGTAATTTTCTTCACGACTAAAGTTTGAAAACAATTATCTTCTTTGGATGTTCAGGGCCAAATGTTCTATTTAGATTTAATGAATTCATTCGATAGTTTTGGATATGTTATTTAATGTAGTTCAAATTCTACTCCGTGTGAAAAATTGTAAGCTTGTTATGGAAATCGATAGCTAATAATAAAATAAATCCAATCAATTATATAATATTTATAATTTTATAAACCAACCAAAATAATACAAGTTGAGGTTTTGTTGAAAACTCTGTTCAATATAAACTAAAAATATTACTCATATAATATTAATGTAAAATTTAAAAAAAAATATTTATATAAACTAAACAAATTATTAATGATATATTATTCAGGATATAATTTGAACAAATAAAACTTTCCAAATATATACATTCAGTGCACATTTCTATAAACTACACAAAGCAATTATATAATTTTGCAGGAAAAGAAATTAAGAAATCATGCATACAATAGACAGGGCTTACAATAAAATTAGAGCAAGTAAAATTTTAAAAAAAAATATAGAACATTTTAAAATTCAAATTTTTCTGACTTATTTATTTTGCCGTTACTTGTTTGAAAGGCATAACGTTTAATGTGCTGCAATCATAATTTTTCTTCCCCCAACTTCCCGTTAAGGCTTAATGAAACACATATACATTAATTCATAATACTAAGTCTAAATGATCAATTTGAATCAAATGATTAATATTATTATCAAATAGAATCAAATGATTAATATTATTTTGAATTCCATATCTTTTAGATCTAATGACCACCCACAATATCGTATATCTACCGACTCGTAACTCAGACATCCATAAAAAAAACTTGATTTTCTGGTTGTCAGTTTTTTTTCGTATACCTTGATGATGGTCCAACATTTTCAAGCAAAACTTCAAAAATTAGATATTTAAACTGGCTTCAGTAAAATTGTGCTTTTATCATTGCATCGGATTTAAGTTGTGATCTTGCCTTAACTTTTTAGAATTGTATTGCATTTCACGTGATGCACTTGTTGCTCTGTCATCAACCACACGTTTACGCGATGAAGGTTCATTGCTTACACTTTCGAGAGTTTCACCATCGCTTGAAGATCTTACGCGATGTCGCATATCTTTATTATTGCCTTCCTCTGCATGAGCTGAATAACTTATAGCTTGAGGATTGTCCGCCATTTTCAAACAAAATTTCAAAAGTAAAATATTAAAACTGGCTTTAGTAAAATTGTACTTTTATCACTGCATCGGATTTAAGTTGTGGTCTTGCCTTAACTTTTTAGAAGTGTATTGCACTTCACGTGATGATCTGTCATCAACCACACGTTTACGCGATGAAGGTTCATTGCTTACACTTTCGAGAGTTTCACCATCGCTTGAAGATCTCACGCGATGTCGCATATCTGGGATATCGCCTTCCTCTGCCTCGGTTGAACTAAGACACCTTTTACGAAACTTAGAACTTGGTTCATCAGGTTGGCTGTCTGTTCGTCTTTTTGTAGAAGCAGTCGGTTGTAGGCCAGCAATGTCAGACACATTTTTAATTGGAGAACTGGCTCGTCTTTTCTTTGAGAATTTTGAAGACAGCATGACTTTGGAATTTGGCAATTTCTTGGGAGTAGGTAAACCAAATGAAAGGGAATTTCTTCGATCGAATTGAGATGTGTTTATATCACTGAGGCAGCCTTGCATTCAAGGACTCTGTCATCAGCAACACGTTTAGGCGTTGAAGATTCATTGCTTACACTTTCGAGAGTTTCACCATCGCTTGAAGATCTCATGCGATGTCGCATATCTGTGATATCGCATTCCTCTTCATCGTTGAACTAAGTATAGCTTGATGATGGTCCACAATTCCCAATAAATAAATCTTCAAAAATAAATTATTTAAACTCGCTTCAGTAAAATTGCACTTTCATCATTGCATCGTATTTAAGTTGCGATCTTGCCTTAACTTTTTAGAAGTGTATTGCATTTCACGTGACGCACTTGTGGCTCTGTCATCAGCAACATGTTTAGGCGCTGAAGATTCATTGTTCATACTTTCATGAGTCTCGCCATCGCTTGAAGATCTCACGCGATGTCGCATATCTGTAATATCACCTTCATCTGCATCGATTGAACTAAGGCACCTCTTACGAAACTTGGAACTTGGTTCATCAGGTTGGCTGTCTGTTCGCCTTTTCGTAGAGGTAGTCGGTTGTGGGCCAGCAATGTCAGACACATTTTTAATAGGAGAACTGGCTCGTCTTTTCTTTGAGAATTTTGAAGACTGCGTGACTTTGGAATTTGGCAATTTCTTGGGAGTAGGTAAGCCAAATGAAAGGGAATTTCTTCGATCGAATTGAGATGTGTTTATATCACTGAGGCAGCCTTGCATAGCCGGCAAACTAATACGTCTGTTCTTTAAATTTGGCCTTTTTGGCGTAAATTCTATTCGAGTATTGGGTACTCGCTTGACTACATTTGATGCTTTTGCATTTGAATCCTCTGAAGAATTGGAAACAGTTCTTCCTAATATTCTTTGATTATGCTTTTCCGTTCTCACTTTGACTTTATCTTTTTCAGTCATTTTGTTTTGGACGAAACTCGAGTTGGATGCAGAATTCCCAGACTTGTATCTTTTATTCGTTTCTCCAGCAGTTTCACAATACCTTGGAATTCTTGATTCAGGCTTAGCGACATTTTTAGAACTAATATCTTTACTTTTCAGGACCTGCTTTTGTTGTTTCTTTTCAGCAAACCCATGACTGCCCAATCCACTTAAATCTTTGCTTTTCAATTTAATGTCACGCACATTGTCCAAAGTTATTAGTTTTTCATTCGATCCTTGCAATGTCTTGAATTTGGTGCATAAATCATCAGGTGTTTCTGAAAAGAGTCCTCGAGTTTCATAACAAGGACTTTCTTGAAGCTGTTCATGCTGCTTACGTTTGATATTAGTCTTCTTGCCTACCAAATGCTGGGATTTCTGTTCAAAAGACTCAAAATAATCCGAATGACAAGTGCTCGGATTAAGAGCATGACCACCAAACATTACTGCCGATGTATTCATTCTAGCAAACTTAGCCGATATTTCATTCTCGAAATCCAAATCCGAATAACCTGCAATTCTTCTAGCGGCATGGCTACTTCTTGGTAAAAGTCCCTCTGAATACTTATCTTCTGGAAAGTTGTCGACCATCATTGTTCCAGAAGCTGACTTTGTTGGTTCGACTGCTTTGGCTTCTTCAAGATCTTCAGTGTCGATGAGCAACTCGTCACAAGATTCGTCACCTTCATAACCAGATGAATATTTCCGATTTTGTATCCTACCATAAGCATTATTTTTAAAATTGTTAGACATTTTATAAATTATTTGTTAGTAAAAATATAATTAGTGATTGGAAAAATACGTGAAGGCAACGCGGAAGTAAACATCAATGACAGTTTCTTTGAGTTGAGTTGCACGCTCTTAGCTCTTTATTTAAAGTTTCTGTATGGAACTTTATTAAAGTCATGTAACACCTCGTAAATTACATCCAAAGGCCAAGCGTCGGGATTGACTGAGTCAGCACCCAACCGAACTTCAAGCTCAACTATAGGCGCGTTTACATGAGCCATAGAAACCATGGATTGAAGAGCAAACTCAGCATTTTTTCCCTCTTGGAGATTTTCTCACAGGCATAACCGGAATTCCAGGGTTCATTGGGGGGTTTCGCACACCCTCCAATGGAGGAGGGTTTGATGTTTCATACCATGGATTAAGCAACAGACTATCACTTGGGTAAGAAGTGCAGCTCGACCTCCTTTCCCCTAATGGGGATTTTGGTATTCCATGGATTCGATGGCTCATGTAAACGCGCCTTATATGTTAACGCTGAAGAACTTATGACATGAGAGATAATTCTCCAACCCTCAATCCAGATATATCTTCAGCGCAAAGCTCTAAAGTTGGATGTAATTTGCAGTGTGATATGAAACTTCAGGTTAAATATCGGGCTAGGGTTAGTTTGAATTATTGTTGCATTTGAGCTACACGAGGGCTAGTGGCGATGGGCATCGTTATTTAGAACCACAGTCGTGTTTTACACAAAAAGTTCTATAGTAGGGTAGAAGAACGACACGTACTGAGCTGCCATCGGCAGCCATGGCTCACTACGGAGCCCGAATAGAGTGGCAAAAGTGCTAGCTTATTTATAATTTTGATACTGAGAAAGGAAGTACACCCAGAGCAAAGGCGGGAATCGAACCAACACCCGTTAAAGCGCGGCCTGCTAGCGTTACGGCCTGCGATCCAAACCACTCGGCCTATATTGTATCCGTGTTGGTCCATGGTGCGATTGGTAGGTTCAGTCTCTACCCTACCATAGAACTCTTTTGATTTACATAGTACCATCAACGTCGTCAACTCCACACGACCTGGTTGATCCTACCGAGTTTTTCAAACCAACCAGATATAACGATTACTTCTTTCGTCAGAGATATGGCATTTTCTGCCTAAATGCATTGTGAGTAGGTGATTCTGGTATTGCGTACATGAGAATTTATGACTTTTTTTGTATTCAAATTTCTTCAGCTGTATTGTTTATCTTTTAATTTTAATTTTTTAATTTTAAAAAAATTTATAAAGTATTCTAAAAAATAAATTTTGCTTAAAAAGTGAAATTATGGACCTTTGTAAGCCAGCTACATTAAGATAAAACGCCCTTTATACCATATTATATATTTCCAAAATAACTTACTTCGAACATTATTCTCCATTGGATTAACGCAGCGAAACGACTTCGGTTTAGATACCCGGCTACCGCTGCCAATCTCACTCCAAAAAATACAAAATAAATCTCTAAAGCACATTTTATTTCGTCATTAACAATAATTACAACAATACCAAATCAATCAAGAAATAACAAAAAAAAATCTAAATTTCTTTTGTGTACATGTTATGTATTTCTGTGGTCAGAAAATAAGACAACACGTCTTCATTATCAGTTTTCAAGGTCATGAAAACTCTCGCCTTTCTCAAGACGAATTTAACAGCCGCCCTATAGTTCAACAAAGCTACTTCGGATTCTTTAGCCAAGATCTTCAGTTGCTGATTCGCACTTCGTACGTCTACATTTCTGGACAACCATTCAACCCATTCTGCTTTACTTTTATACCCTCTTGACTTTCCTTTGAGGTATTGGGCCCTTCTGACGCCAAGCTCCAAATTACTGCAAGATGAAACACTCAGTTTAAGTTTTTCAAGGGTAAAGGAAATCGATTGATCAGGGGGCTCCACCATAGAGGTACCCGTGCGCTATTGCCCACTATCTAGGGGGGAAACGGGTCAAATTTTTTGTACTTTGAACACTTCAAAATGGCGGCCAGTTGCGTAGAAAATGACAGTACTAAAATTGCGCCTTTTTTAGAAACTTATCTTGGAGCTGGTGGCTCTTTGAAATTTTTTGTAGACGTGGATTGCACTTTTATGAATCAGGGTCATTTTTTGGTAGTTCAATTTCTATTCAGTGAAATAATTTTAATGTCATACACAATTTTGAATGACATGTTGTGTATAGGCTTAACGATGAACATTAGTCAATAATTCCAAATTATCAATGAAAAATTATGCACATTTTCGGTTACTTAATATTATTTTTGACGCTCACAAAAGGAAATTCAAAATATGTGCAGTTTTCAACTGGAATCAACTCAACAATCACGATCTTAAAAAAAAAGCACAATTTTAGTACTGATTTTTTCTACGCCAATCGCCGCCATGTTGAGGGGATGCTTCGGCACAAAATTCCCTCTTGTTTCACCATTACGTTTCTCCTCTAGATAGTGTGCCATAGTGCACGGTTTTTCGATGTATGGCCTCCAAACCAAAGTGAATCTTAATTCAATGAAAAATATTTTTTCCAAGCCATATTTCTCCAGATGTATTAAATATTTTTAAAGACAGTTTTTTTTTATAAATGTTGTTGACTTGCAGGTCTCTATAATCTAGAATTTTAAAATTGATTCAAATAGTTTTTGTGAAATTACTTATTAAAACTAAAATAGTCGAACAATTTTCAAGAGTGAGATTATAGAGACCTGTAAGTCAGCTACGTTTATCATATAAAAAAACCGTTGATAAACAAATGCAATACATCCGGAGAAATGTGGCTTAGAAAATAATGTTTTTCTGTGGTTTTATTAGTAAGCAATGCGAGTTAGTATTAAAATGTACAAGCAGTCAATCGGGCTGATTTGAAAAATGAATTTGAAAATTAGTAAAAAAATCACTCCCGAAACACTTGTGGCTGTCACGTGTTTCGGGAGTAGTGGTTCGGAGTGGAGTTTCGTGTTTGTAGTGGTATCTATGATGTCACTAGTAACTATAAACAAACTTTGAAGCATCCATTTAGGAATCTACTTTACAAATTTGGAATATCCTCTTCTGTAAAACCTCCTTCCATTATCTATATAATTCTTATTTTAATAATAAATTGCATTGAATCCAGTTTAATTGCAAGCCCAAAAACACTGGTTTGTTTATACATACTAGTGACGTCACCCAACTCGAACTGTGTGATCACGTGACATAAGCCATTTAAATTGGAAAAAGTAATTTGGTTTGAATTATCGTCGCACTAGAGCTACACTAGGGCTATTGGCGACGGGCGTCGTATTTTAGAACCACAGTCAGATGACGAGCCACACCTGAATAGGCACCCAACGCAATCGTTAAGGGCGATATCGTACGCAGCGTTGGGACTTTGAAGGATATTTAACGTGCACTCCCTTACACGGGGTATTATTCGTCGGACATTTTTGGCTACACGGGCCGTTTATAGGTTGGCAGCTATTTTGGCGATGCCCGGACCCGAACCTGGGACCTTCCGCATGCTAAGCGAGTGCTTAACCGACTGGGCTCCCCAGCCCTCACTATCTAGGGGGGGAAACGGGTCAAAATGTTTGTCCTTTGAACACTTCATTACGGCGGCCAGTTGCGTAAAAAATGACAGTACTGCAATTCCGCCTTTTTTAGAAACTTATCTTGGAGCTGGTGGCTCTTTGAAATTTTTTGTAGACGTGGATTGTACTTTTATGAATCAGGGTCATTTTTGGTAGTTAAATTTTTATTCAGTGAAATAATTTTAATGTCATACACAATTTTGAATGACATGTTGTGTATAGGCTTAACGATGAACATTAGTCAATAATTCCAAATTATCAATGAAAAATTATGCACATTTTCGGTTACTTAATATTATTTTTGACGCTCA
Organism: Hylyphantes graminicola; assembly: GCA_023701765.1. NCBI lineage: Eukaryota > Metazoa > Arthropoda > Arachnida > Araneae > Linyphiidae > Hylyphantes > Hylyphantes graminicola. Next base: position 49,321,768 of record CM043112.1, on the reverse strand, counting down.
CAAAAGGAAATTCAAAATATGTGCAGTTTTCACCTAGAATCAACTCAACAATCACGATTCTAAGAAAAAAGCACAATTTTAGTACTGATTTTTTCTACGCCAATCGCCGCCATGCTGAGGGGATGCTTCGGCACAAAACTCCCTCTTGTTTCACCATTACGTTTCTCCTCTAGATAGTGTGCCATAGTGCACGGTTTTTCTATGTATGCCCTCCAAACCAAAGTGCCTCTTAATTCAATGAAAAATATTTTTTCAAAGCCATATTTCTCCAGATGTATTAAATATTTTTAAAGACAGTTTTTTTTTTACATAAATGTAGTTGACTTACAGATCTCTATAATCTATCATTTTAAAATTGTATCAAATAGTTTTTGTGAAATTACTTATTAAAACTAAAATAGTCGAACAATTTTCAAGAGTGGGATTATAGAGACCTGTAAGTCAGCTAATTTTATCATAAAAAAAACGGTTAATAAACAAATGCAATACATCCGGAGAAATGTGGCTTAGAAAATAATGTTTTTCTGTGGTTTTATTAGCAAGCAATGCGAGTTAGTATTAAAATGTACAAGCAGTCAATCGGGCTGATTTGAAAAATGAATTTGAAAATTAGTAAAAAAATCACTCCCGAAAACACTTGTGGCTGTCACGTGGTATCTATGATGTCACTAGTAACTATAAACAAACTTTGAAGCACTACTTAGGAATCTACTTTAAACAAATTTGAACTCTCCTCTTCTGTAAAACCTCCTTCCATTATCTATATAATTCTTATTTTAATAATAAATTACATTAAATCCAGTTTAATTGCAAGCCCAAAAACACTGGTTTGTTTATATATACTAGTGACGTCACCCAACTCGAACTGTGTGATCACGTGACATAAGCCATTTAAATTGGAAAAATTAATTTAGAACAAAATGACAAAAAGTAATTTAGAACAAAATTTCGATGCGCACAACATCCGCGCAACCTACATTCCCATGCGCATAACATCCGCGCATAACATCCACGCATAACGGAGACGCCACAACGCATTTCTCCATAATGCCGGGTCACAAAAAAAACTGTTTATCGCTCCTTACAAAAAACCACCGAATCCCTTGGCGACAGAAGCACCGTCAAATTAAAATTAACTAATTATACCTTTTAACAACGCTCATTTTCAGGTATCTGGGTTCTCTTGCAATTTGGACTTTCGTGAAACGTTTCATGACGCGTGGTCCGTCGATGAATGTTAGGACATCATCAAGATTGACTTCGGAACCGATGTTGGCAGTCAGATGCTTCATGAGAACGGATAGCACCTAAACAAGGATTGAAAGAAATATTGAAATAGTACTGGGAGAGCCAAACAAAAGTGGCCCCTGTCTAGAGATAAGAATACGACAGAAATGTTGCCAGGTCTAAAACCAGTACAAAAACAGATTTGCTAACTGAAGCTAATGATCGCTTCAATATTTAGCCCAAACAAATGCATGGCCTTTTTGTTTTTGGTGGTACAAAACATTCTAAATTGATTGCAAAACACAAAATTTGCATTAGGGGACGTCTTCATAAATACGAACCAAGATCCGAACTCGCCACTTGTCTATGAGTAGTTCTAATGTGAAGCTAATCCGATACAACCAATGCAAAAACAGGTTTCAGGCGGCTTCAGGAATACGTTGAAATGATTGGCGAGAAAAACTCCTATCTCTAGACCGGGGAAACTTTTGTTTGCCTCACCCTGTACAAACTCACCCCCATACATAAGTAAATACAATAGTTAACAATTTATCTACTGAGAGTGCTTATAAGTATCACTTTAACCCTTTCAGTCCCGATGACAATTTGGCATCATCATTTTAGGAAAAAAAATCTGATCGTCTATAGCCATTTATGATATCAAAAAGCATATTATTTGATTCTTTGATTTTTTTTCTATCAGGAAATATTTTTATTAATCCTAATAGAATTCAGCCCAATTTTTTTTAAATTATGATCAGAAATATGATGTCAAAGAGCATCACTGGGACTGAAAGGGTTAAAGGTCGCTGCTTTAATTTTCATTGTTTTTATGAAGAAAATGGGAAAAGGTTGTACTTTTGATTGAATTTTACGGGGTATCGCATTAGAGTCTACAAAGGTAAACTAAATTCTTTAGAAAATCAATAACTTTAGTTGACTGCGATCATTCGTTATGCTCCTGGCGGCACTTATCAAATATAAAACACTTGATTAGGTAAAATTGATGGTATTATTGTAATTCTCAGTTTCAAACATTAAAGATTAAAATAGTAAGTCTTATTCATTCAACAAAATTCCGTTGTTCGTCAGCGTAGTTTAGCTATTATAAATACAAAGGAGGAAAAACGAAAATAGTTGCAATGTATTATTAATTGCATATTGCTTTTAAATAGGGAGCGGTAAATAAAGATTAAGTATTAATTAAGATCACAAAGGAATAAGGTAAATATGACAGCAAGATAAAAAAAAATGCATTAGTTAGTTTAATATGATGATTATGTGTTAAAAACCTTTAACCCACAATCCGGTAGGTAATGTACCTCAATACCGCAATTTCCTTTCAAACACCAATTCTCTAATTAACATGTGCAAAGTTTTACTCTACGCTTTTAGTATTACTTTTACTGCTTCTGAACACTTTTTACACAGGTTAAAAATTTCAGACGATTGGAAAGTCGATTTATGTAAATATATATTTTACTGGAAGTTATTGGCATCTCAATACTGAGCGACAAAACTTAAATGTCATCCCAAACATAGATTGCACAAGAAAAAAAACTTTATAAGAGAACTGCCTGGCACTTTTATAATAAGTGATGCGTACGACATTTCATAATTTTTATATACTAATATTTACCTTAAAATTTGGTCGTTGTGACACTTTAAAGCTATTTAACACCTCTTGTGTAGTTTCTTGCAACATATTCAGCATCCTTGTTACCTCTTTCGAAAAATAATCATCCTTTTCCGCAATATTTGTAGACGTCATTTGTTGACTGATTTCTTCCAACATTCTTTCTAGCAGAGTACTTTTCTCATTTAACGATAAATTCCGAAGCTCGTTTTGGCCATTATTATCAGCGTTTTCGTCATTGCCCTGCACTGCTTTTAATAGATCTAACTTTACTTCTATCCATTGAAATATTCGAAAAGCTTCTTGGTATTCTTCAGTTGATGATAGGTCTGCTTCGTTGATTTGTTCAGTTGGTTGAGCGTTATTCTCTGCTTCCTTGATTTGTACAGTTGGTTGAGCGTTAGGGTCTGCTTCGTTGATTTGGTCAGCTGGTTGAGCGTTAGGATCTGCTTTGCGGCTTGATTCAACGGAACTGTCTGCATCGTGCATTGCGGCAGAGGATTCACCGGGAATAATTGCAACGTTCATTGGGACAGTTGATTGAACGGAAATCTTTACTTTGTTGATTCGAGCAGTCAAGTCTTCAACATTATATGAATATGTTGGTTGAACGGCTTCGCTCATTGATGCAGTTGGCTGAACGGAAATGGCTGCTGTGATCATTGAAGAAGCTGCTTCAACGGAGGCATCATTCATCGGCGTAGTGAATTGAGTGGACATTTCTGCTTCGTTTATTGCTGTAGTTTCTTGAGCGGATGTACCTGCTTCGTTTAACCGAGTAGCTGGTATAACGGGATTGTCGGCTTCGTTTATCGACGTAGTTGGCTGAACGGAAATGTCTGCTACATATAATAGAGTACTTGCTCCAACGGAGATGTCTGTATCTTTTATTGAAGGCTGAACGGAAATATTTGTTTCGTCGATTCGAGAAGATAGTTCAAGGGAACTGTTCGTTGTAATGATTGAGTCAATCAGTTGGGCTATATTGACCGTTGATCCAGTTGATGGGACAGAAATGTTTGAGTCTTCCGCCGGGACTGTTGATAAAACGGAAATTTCAGATTCGTCGATTCTGAAAGTCAGTTCAATACAGCTGTCGGTTTCTATAGTTGAGGTAGTCAGTTGAAGGGAAGTGTCTTCTACGTGGATTGGGACACGTAGTTCGACTTGGTCTACTTCAAAATCATCTTTCGAAGCTGGAGAGTTTTCTTGATTTTGCTCGTACAATTTATTAACTTTACTTGTACTGTCACTCATTTTTATAAATATGTTTTCCAATTGCTTTTGACAAACTACACATTTACATTTATGAATCTACGTACACAAATTAACAATATCCTGCTCTACAGATAACTTTTAGATAGAAAGAAAAGTTAATAAAGCTGTCCAGCTTTCAGAGAAGCGTTTGCAAACTGTGTTTAGTTGTTTGCCGTTTTAAAGTAATAGTCACACCCTATTTAATTTAAACTTTAATGCAGCCAAGAGACGCCTTGCAATCGTTAAATTATCAAGATACCTTTGGTCGTCGCTTGACATCGCGGTTAGAACTATTGGACTCAAAGTTTATTTTACTTTTCTTTACAACTTAACAATGTTACGTTTGAATTTCGTCGCACTAGAGCTACACGAGGGCTATGGGCGACGGGCTTAACAATGTATGCTAAATAGTTGATATTGTACATAATGAAGTAGTTCAGAAAATAAGTAAATAGTTCTTGCTCTTATGTGACTTACAAAATACCTTAATAGATTATATTGGCGCGTTTACATGAGTCATCGAATAAAAAAATGATGCCAAAAAGAAATGCCAAAAATCCCCATTAGGGGAAAAGAGGTCGAGCAGGATCTCTAAACCCAATCATACACTCTAAAAAATGAATGCTCAAAAACGACGAAATTTTCCTTAATTTTGACAATTCCGTTGCTGGTAAATGCTCCGAGTTTTCGTTTACTCAAAGTGAAGAAATTTGAATCGTCATTTTTATGAGAATTTGAATGTCGTCTAATCTAAAGAAATATTTCGTCATTTTTGAGCATGTGAGTACAACCAATGAGATTCATTTTCCTCAAAATCAAGATTCAGAATCGTCAAATCACGATCGTAAAAGTGAGGATTCGCATTTACTCAAAAGTCACGAGATTAGTTTGACGAAACAATCCTCAAAATTAACGAAATGAGGCTTGAGGATTCATGAATCGTCAAAAATGAAAGTGTTATTTCGGAGAGTGTTTTCTGTTGGCCGAATCCATGGTATAAAACATCAAACCCTCTGTCATTGGAGGACTTACGAAACCCCCCCAATGAACCCTTCAATTCCGGTACTGTCTGGAAGAAAATTCCCAAAAAGGAAAAGTTGCTGAGTTTGCTCTTCAATCCATGGATTCGATGGCTCATGTAAACGCGCCTTTTAATATATAAATGATCCAACTCTTGTGTGACATTCTATCAACGAGACAGGAGTATTTTTCATGGTTTGGTTTTGATAAAATAACGTCGCACTATCACTAGCATGTGAGATATTGGAGCCCCATAATTTGGAAGTGTGGTGAACTGACGAGCTCGCACTTTGGCAGCGCTTGGGCACACATGTGTCGTCCTCGTCACTTGATCAGGATTTAAAATTACAAGGCGTGTATTGGTTGTTTGACCTAACACAACCCAAAAAATACTAAAGAATTATCACTGGCATATCACCGATCCGGCGGCGCAGTGGCTAAGACGTTGGCTTTTGGAGCTGCTGGGTCCGGGTTCGAATCCTGTTGAGGCATGGATGTTTGTGTTTGTCGAGTATATGCGGAGTACGTGCTCGTTAAATCTGTTGGGTCCGAAAGTTCTGTATGCGGTCATTGCGCAGTTTCCCACACGGGTACAGGTCCCTGGAGATAATTTCCCTCCCCTTCAGGGACATGTCTAAATTGTGGAGGTGGCGACAGATGGCAGCATCTGTCATTTGTGCTTGTGTGTGTCTTGTATTGTCCTACTTGACGATGGTTTATAAGCGGGTCCTTACGACCAAGCACACACGCCTGAAAATAAATGTCTACCAACCAACCAACCACGGGTGTCGTCCTCGTCACTTGATCTGGATTTAAAATTACAAGGCGTGTGTTGGTTGTTTTGCCTAACACAACCCAAAAACTACTTAAGGATTATAACTGGCATAAGCGCACTCCAGAGAAGTAGTAAACCAGGTGCGTAACTCCCAAAATCAAACCCGATGACGACTGGGTGGGTGAATGGTGAGGGTTAGGTTAGGTTTTAGTTATCGTCGCACTAGAGCTACACGAGGGCTATTGGCGACGGGCGTCGTATTTTAGAACCCCAGTCAAGTGACGAGCCAACACCTGAATAGGCACCCAACGCAACCGTTAAGAAAGGTGAGGGAGCTAGCCAGGCAGTCAAAAAGTATATCATTCAAGCCCCGCGCGCGTATGAGCATGACTATTTATAGTTGGTTTGACACTCAAGTTATATCTACACCACTTGATCGTTTTTAAACACTACAAGACACTTCGTCGATATTCTTCTTACAGCTAAATGTAACCTCAATTAATCTGAAGTTGCCATGTTTTGTAATTTTTTACACTTTTGAAATTACACATATTTAAAAAAGTAAAATATATATATATCCGTATTATAAATTATATATGTGCTTTAATTTTGTTTAAATTTCCAAAAAAAAAAACTAACCAAAAGTATCGATTTGAAAAAGTTCATCTTCTGGTTTAGAAACACTGTGGATACTTCAAATACGTAAAGTTTGATAAACCTGGTTGAGACTTAAAATACTTTAAGAGTAAAAGGAAAATAGTTTTAAATCATCTAAAGGATAAGCAATTGGACTAAAGTGTAAACATTCCATTGAAAGGGATTAAAATATAAATTGCTAGTTAAAAAAATTAAATAATTTTTTAATAAAAATATTGCTGCAACAAGTCATTTTAAAAGACTGCATTATACATCAAAATGAAATAAAATTATCCAATTTCTAAGTTTTTAAAAATTGTGTGTTGCTGGTGTACCTGTACGTATGTACCTTTAAATACGCTACAGTTTTATTAAAAAGACAACTTTTTGTTGAAAAATTATTATCATTTTAAGGTATTAGAAAGTTGCTTCAGAAAATCATAATAAAAACCAACATTGATGTAAACTAAAGAAAATGTTTATTAACAGTTGTATAAGACTCATGAACAATTGCAAATGCGGCAAACAATTTGCAGTAAAAGATTCTTTTACAAAACAATTTGTACATTTCATTTAAAAACAATCATTGTAAATCATGCAACCACATTTGGTAAATTTCCAGAATTCGGTGCAGCTTGGCGCTTGTCGAAAAACAACAAATTTTTGGCGAAATTCGCGAGCTTAATCATTGCCAGATTCCCTTACGCCGATGCAACCCTACTTTCCTTCACTGATCTCTAAGGTTAATGGATCGCGGAAAGCTACGGGAGAGTTAGAAGTCATTTTTTTCTCCCAGGTCAAACGCAAACATCCAGTCTAGTTGGAATTAACGGCGCAATAGAGCTGCACGATTGGCAATCCATTTTGGTTTGAATTAACGCTGTACTAAAGCTACACAAGTGGCTATCCCGTACTCAGTTTAGTTTCGTTTTAGTTTTCGTCGCTTTAGAGCTACGCGAGTGGCAATCCAGTACGCACCCGTTTGGGGCCCCGGGCAATTTTTTTTTCTCTAAAAAAACATCAGTATCCAACATCGGGCAGTATTGTAGGGCCCATTGAAAGCCTAAATACCCGTTTGGGGCCCCGGGCAATTTTTTTTCTCTAAAAAAACATCAGTATCCAACATCGGGCAGTACTGTAGGGCCTATTGAAAGCCTACATATCCGTCTGGGGCCCCGGGCAATTTTTTTCTCTAAAAAAACATCAGTATCCAACATCAGGCAGTATTGAAGAGTCTGTTGAAAGCATAAAATTTTGTTTGGGGCCTCCGGCAGCTAGCAGACCGGCCCTCTTCGAATCGACAAAATATTCAGAATAAAAAATAACCGAAATATAATAACCAAAACCAGATTTTCATAGTTAACCGTAACTGCGATTACGATGCACGCGCAACTTTACCCACAATTCATCGCTCGCAAGTATCAACAGCGTCGTTAGTTGGACGAAAAAATAAATTAAGAACAAAATAATTCCATTGTGCGCGCACATCATCCGGGCTTCTTACCCACAATTCCGTGCAAGTATTACCAGCGCCGACAATTGGACGAGAAGATTTTTCGCCGTATCACCAAATAAAATTGTTTATCGCTTGCTACAAAATACGCCAAATCCTTTGGCGAAAAAGGCACCGGATTCTGGAAATTAACCCCACATTTAAATCAACCAACAAACACACAGTCTCAAATCAACTAATGAACACACTGTTTAAAATCAACTCATGAATATACTGTTCCTAATCAACTAATGAATATACTGTTCCTAATCAACTAATAAACACACAGTTTCCAATCAAACTACTAACATAGTTTTTAATTAATTAATAAAAGCGAATATTTGTTTGCAGCAAAAGATATTTAGAAAAACAATTGAGTTATCATTAAAAACCGAGAATTGTAAATCATGCAACCATATTTAAATCAACTAATAAGCATTCAGTTCAAATCAACCATTAATAAAAAGCATACAGTTCAAATCAACAATACAAAGCATACAGTTCAAATCAAACATTAATACAAAGAATACAGTTCAAATCAACCATTAATACAAAGCAGTTCAAGTCAACCATTAATAAACAATAATCACAAATATTAAAATTTTAAGAATAACGTAAAGTTCTATTACCCATAATAAAAGCACTAGAATATCTTATGTACGTATCAACACTGTCCATTAATTCAACGCAATTTTCATTCTTATTCTCCCTTCTGGAAGTAATCATCTCCATGTGCCTCAAAATATTGCATATTCTCGTAGAAATTTCGTGCATCAGAACTTTTGCCGACATCTCGTCTTCGCAATATTCGAAATCGTCCAGCATTTGATCAGATATTTCCAGGATTTCTTTTCTGTACGCTTCCCAAACTTTAAAGTCCTCTCGCAGTTCTCTTCTGTAAAGATCAAGCTCTTCAAGGATCTTCTCGCCAGCCTCGTAAAATGGTTTGGAAGCTTCGTAGAATGATTTTGATGCTTTAGAAGTTGGTTTAAAAGTTTTGTTAAGAGATTTGTTGAGGTATACTACCATGCTGTCTTTTCGAAAGCTACCAGTAAATAAGTTTCTCGAAGTTGATAGGCGGTATACACTTTGTACAGCTTGGATGTAAGATATAATCTCATCAACTAGATTCTGTTTCTGCAACAAAATTCCACTCTTTTTCTGCATATCTTTGTTTGTTGAATTGACAGCATCAAAGAACAATTCGATTTCATAAATTATTTTCAAAAGCTGGTTTCCTCCAAGGTTAACTCTATTTTCGCTTTTCATGACGCTATTTGGACAAATACGTTTCGAAAGTTCACTTGAAGAGGTTTCCACTGTTTCTTTACTTGTTATTAGAATTTCATCTGCTTCTATGGTGCAAATTGTTAAAAGATCATTCGTTTCACTGTTAGTAACTGATATTTTACTTATCCTCTCAGTTTCATCAGTTATTTCACAACCGTTGTTTGAAGCTTTTTCAGTTACGTCTAGGATACTGACGGTATTTTCATATTTGGTTCTACTATTAACAGTTTCTAACCCGTTGATTTCTGCGGACACATTTAAACTATTCGTAACTGTCGAAGAGGAAACCATTGACATTTGCTTGGGACAAACGGCTTCATCGGCACAGGCTTCCGAGTAGTTTGTTGTATTGCAGCTGAGTCCTTGATGATTATCAAAAATTTCACCAGAATTATTTTCTTGATCTTCGTATTCTAACACACAAGGATAATTTTCAGAGGCATCATATTGTTGACTTTTATTTTCTGGTAAGAATATACCATCACTAGTATTGGATACAGAAATCCAATTTTCTGCTTTCTTTTTTTTGTCAAATTGTTCAACAACAATCGGCTTTCCCTCCAAACTTTTTACAGAAACGTCCATGTGTGTAAAAAATCTTCAACTGAAACGTCTCGAATGAATTTTATGAGTTTTCGTATAAAAAATTGGTGATAAAATAGTTAAGAAGATATCTTAAGTTCTACCAATTGATGAGGATGTTACAATGACTGTGAGAAAATGTGCAAAATAATTAAACCGCAACCTAATTTTTTGTGAACAAATTAACGGCTACAAATTTCTAACCTTTGAAAGGAGCTTAAACGCAGCCAAATATTACTCGCAATTGATAAGGTCAATATGTTAATGGTATCGAAATTAACACTTTCAACTTATAGATCATCAGCCACTTTGACTTCTCGGTATGGTTTGGTGTCGCTTGAGTTAACGTTTTACTAACGGGTCAATGAGGACTAATCTGAAATTGTTTGGTTGGTTTGGTTTTGAATTATCGTCGCACTAGAGCTACACGAGGGCTATTGGCGACGGGCGTCGTATTTTAGAACCACAGTCAGGTGACGAGCCAACACCTGAATAGGCACCCAACGCAACCGTTAAGGGCGACATCGTACGCAGCGTTAGGACTTTGAAGGATATTTAACGTGCACTCCCTTACACGGGGTATTATTCGTCGGACATTTTTGGCTGCACGGGCCGTTTATAGGTCGGCAGCTATTTTGGCGATGCCCGGACCCGAACCTGGGACCTTCCGCATGCTAAGCGAGTGCTTAACCGACTGGGCTCCCCAGCCCCCTGAAATTGTTTAAATAAATGGATGATTTTAACAAGGTAGAGTTAATTTCTTTTCTGGGATAGGAGAAATTTTTTGACATAGGTGTGCGCATAACTTAGAACCATATTCGAGAAACGAGTCAGCACCTGACTAGGCTTTTAACAAAACTATTTAACTGTGGCATCTTACGACTCAGTTGAGTTATCGTCGCACTAGAGCTACACGAGGGCAATTGGACTTAACCGACTGGGCTCCCCAGCCCTACCTATTGAGGGCTACCCTTTGTCTTCTGTGTGTCTCATATAAGCTGCAAGGGGCTTTGGGTTGAGTTGAAACGCACTTAAACTACATGTAAGTTGCTTTGGGGTTAATAGAATCTCAGATGGAATGATTTTACTGACAAGTAGTTTTCCCATGTCTGTCATAGAAGTAGAATAATCATATAAGCATCATTTAACACACGTTTGTAGGGCATAAACATGTAACTACTAGTGACATAAATTATTTAAACTACATGTTTAAAAAAATATGAAATGTCAATTCAATTTTTTTAAAAAAGTATTTAGATTTTTTTTTTATAATTCCTTGAATGATTCTTTTATAAGAATTCTAAAACATGGACAGAACCTGCGATACGATCTTTCGTGGTTTGCACTTACGCAAATGCTCTTAAGCGATAAAAATTAAGTGGATTAAAAATCATAATAATACTAATTTCGTAATAAACCATGGATATCAATTTTAAGTGTCATTCTAAAATACTCATTATTTCGGTAAATAAAACTACAATGTCTTCCAAAATATAGGCTATTTGCAACTATTCAAGGAAAAACTTTATACAGATATTTTTAAATAAATTGATAAGTTTACAAATAGCAAGGTACTTATTTTATTATTTGCATACATTAAAATGTTAGGTCAAGTCCTATACATCAAGTTAAAACACAAGTTCACAACAATTTTGTTAACAATATTCAGCCGAAATTTAATCAAAATCAACTATGTTTAAAAACAACAACATTAAAATAACTTTTTAAAAACCTTTACATCAAATAACCTTTTTTTAACACAATTCATCTAATAAAGAATCCAGTTTATGAAATTTCTTCAATGGTTTTTGTAACTTGAGCAACTCAGCGAAGTTACAATCACGCTGTTCTTCAAGTGCTTGTTCCGAAACTTCGATGGTTTCAATTTGCTTCTCAATTTCGTCAAGAAAACCGAAAACAGTCTTTCTCTCGCTCATGATTTTATCCTCTATTGGCATTGAACATAGCTTATACAGCGATCTTGACACAATGACCAAATGGCGTCTGTATGCTTTTAGAATATCTTTACACTTCTGTCGAACTGAATCTATCTTCTTCAAAAGATCTCCACCAAGCTCTAGCATTTCACTGCGAGTGCTGGTTACACGGTCGCTTTCATCGAGAAAGTGTGCATTTTGGATGTAATGCAATGGAACAGATATGTCTTCAGATTCCACGTTCAGCAGCTGAATATCTTTTTGAATGGAACGGATGGCCAGGCAGAGTTCTGAGATTTTACCACTTACATAATCCAAAAAATCCTCTAACTCTTCCATATCTTTAATTACATCTAACTGCCGCTTTTTTAAGGCATTTTTGTCATGTATTTCCTTCAATTTATAAGTATTGGTAATAACCTTACTAAGCATTTTAGATTGAGTGCTATCAACTGGGGAAAATATGTGAGAATAGTTTTTCTGCCGTTTCAAATTCCAAGCGATCTTTTGAAATACATTCGAAAACTGCTTGTAATCCGGTAGGCGTTTCACTATTTCCGCGTAGGTTTGTCGTGGAATTCTTCCATACAGATTTGAATTTTCAGCTAACACTTTTTTAGTTTTAGGTATGCCTTTCTCAGTCTTTACATTTTTATCAGTGTCACAATTGAAATTATTTCCATTTCTTCGATCTACACTGTTTTTATGTCTAAGGTTGTCTTCAGGCTTAGAACTTCTAGCCCATGGACGAGTTTCTACCTCTAGTTCTTTAACTTCGTCATCACGAAAACATGGTTTACAATTCCGTAACTTATTTGGAACAATTACAAAAGGTCTCAGAATGTTTGGATTACCTTCTGGTTTCTGTGATTCTTGAAGGACTTCAGTGGATGTTTCTTTGAGTTGTCTTTTACATTGAAACCGTGACACCAAATCCGATGTAGAGTCATCATAGTTTAGTTCGACGTCGTTGTTTAATTTAGGAATAACAGATGAAACGTTTGGTATTTTACAGTTTAATTTTGGTTCAAAATTTGAAGAAACTTTTTCAATCACTACTAAGTCGATGTTGCCATTCTGTTCATGTTTAGTCGATGCAACGTTTGTGGTTTTACTGTGAGATCTTTGCACAAAATCTGAAGTTCTCTCAACTGATACTTCCTCGATGCTGCCTTTCGGTTCAAGTTTCACCGGTCTAACATCTGTAGCTTTACAGGGAGACCTTAACAATGTCAAGCTATCCGATACTTTTAATTCTTTGTCACACTTTGGTTCAAGTTTCTTTGAAGTAACGTTAATTGTATTTGATTTGGCACCAACTAAACTACAATTCTTAACATCAAAAGAAGATTCAACTGATTCTGTACGAGTATCAATCTCAGGATGTACTTCAGAATGTTTCACAGATTTTGCACTTACATCGTCGTCAATTGTTTTGAAAGCACAAGGATCAGATCCGTTTGTCACATCTCTAGTTTTCAAATACGTTTCGCTGTTTCCAACAACAGTTTGTCGTTCTTCGCTTAAGAAACTAGAAACACTATCAAAATATCTGTCATCACTAGGTGCAAGGTCGAAGTTAAGACATTGATTTGTAAACTTAGTGTCTCCAGTATAAATATGAGAGGTTTTGAATAGTTCCTTGTTGAGACCCTCATTGAAAGATTCATGCTGTTCTTGAGAATTGTCTAAATAAAAGTCAGTGCTATGATGCAGGCGAATTCTTTTCGCCAGGCCATGTGGACTAGGCATGTATTGTGGGTTGGGCATAATTCCATTCATTTCTAATTACAAACACAATTTTTTTTAATTAAATGAAAATTTTAAATTTTAATTAAAACTTGTATTACGAATAGGTTGATTGATTGATTGATTGAGGTTGGGTTGAGATATGAATAGGTTATAATGCAAAATATGTTTGTGCCGACTTCTCGGTAGGTACGTAAGCTAATCTTTTGGGGCTGTCTTTTTCTGGCTTTCCAAAAAGAGCTTAAATGCAGCCAATTAAGCCTCGTAATTTTGAAATCCTGGTGAAGTAACGAGGTCGACACCTGATCGAGCACCCAACTGCACTATGCTGACTTCTATCCGTAGTTAAACTATTACAGTATATTAAATGGGATTTTTTCTATTGTTGAAAAATAGCTACTCATTCAACTTTTCGTGATGGTTGAGATTTTTTGAAAACGAGATAATCCACAGTCCACTCAGATTATTTATTGAACAAAAATACAATAACATTTTGGCATGTCTGACACTAGAGTAAAATATCCAGAGACATAACATAGAGTGGACTGCGCATTCATAGTAAAGCAGCTTAGGGATGGAAAACCAAAACCGGTTTTCAAAAAACTGGTGGTCCCGGTTTTGACTGAAAACCGGTTTTTTTGTATGAGGCCCTTCGGAACCGAAAACCGGTTTTTTAGGGAAAAACCGATGGAAAATGGAAAACCGTTTTTTTCTAAAAAAAAAACGCCATCCCTTGCAGATTAGCATTATGTCCTAAACATCATAAATCGCCAAGAGGGGAAAAGTTGCTACATATGGCAACTTAACGCTACCGTTTCGTTACGAACTATTCCAAATTGTCGCCAGACCTGAATATCAGCTAGCAAACCGAGGTGGAGACTACCATCAATATCCAAGTCACGTGGGTTTCTACCAATCACGGCAGCTTGAATTTTTTTTAATGTTTTTGCAGACGATTTTTTTTAGCATTGTTGGTATTTTTCTCTTTTGGCTTTTATAATAAATATTTAATTACATTCTTTTAATTTCTGAGCATGTTAACAATCGTGCAAGATGCCAAATGCTTGTGAATTCCTAATTGTAAAGAAGGGTATAAAAAAGGATTAGTCACCCCCCCCCCCTTCACGGGTAAAATTTATTTAGTTCTGCATACTTTTATTAATTGTGTGTTCTTCATAAACTATAATTTCTATCGAGGGAATTTATTCTAAAAGCTCTTTTATACTGAAGAATCACATTCATGATTAAATCAACGTTGTTAGAACTCTAATTATAATAAATATTTTGGGCCAAGTCAATTGAATTAATGGTCTGAACATTGACGTAGAATATTTTTTTACAATTTGGTCAAAACGAAACCTGTTTTTGCAATCGTAGTTTTTGAGTTATTTATATTTAAAAAGTAGAACATTTGTTGAGTTTGGAATATATTGATGTGTTTTAGAAAGTTGATATATTCCAAGTGAAATAAAGGACGAAGCAATATTTCAAAAAAAAAAAAAAAATTAAAAATCGGATCGTTAGAACGGGAGACGGCAGAAAATATTCAGCATGTCAATAACCAACTTATATTACAGCAACACTCTACATAAACCTACTAATGTTCTTTAAAATTAATTTTTAATAAAGAGTCCACATTCAATTGTTCAAGTAATCTTAAATAGACGCACAAAATCAAAGAAATAATCTGATATCTATTAAGAGGATCTTAAAATACTAGCGATTCATCCTTGCTCCTTTCCAAGCTTCTTTAGGCCGCTTTTTCATTGACGGCAAAACCGGTCCGGTTCCCGTGTAACGATGTCGTGGGAGTGGAAAATGCAGGTAAATGAGGTAGAAGCTTTTTCACTAAGACCGGACGGCAACCATGCCGGTTTGTGACGTACTTCCGGGCCGGAACGGCATCACGGGTTGTCGTTTTCCCTGTTCGACCGTGCCGGCATTTTGTTTGTTTTGATTCTTTTTCCAAGATGTGTTCTAATAATAAGACTGTTATTAACTTCGACATAGTAAACCTAATTGAATTGATAGAGACAAAGGCCTCCATATGGGATAAGCGAAAGGAAGTTTACAAGAATAGAGATTACAAAGAATTCTTACAAGAAATTCTTGGTAGATGTGACTTAAAATATAATTAAATGTAGTTTGGCTCATCCGGAAGTATTGAAAAAATTTCTCCTCATCTTTCTTTAACTTCTCAAATAACGTGTAGAAAGCTCCTTCTACGTATCTGGCTTTTAGTATATTGTGCATCCAGAATCTTTTTGTTATACCTCTCTTTTTTCTTCTCAAATAAAGTAAATAAATCAGGCGTATATTATGTATCGCGTTCGATCTAGCCATTTCTAGCTCCTTGCCGCTTGAATGCAAAACAACAAATGCGAATGAAAAACGCTGAACCGTTCAAATTTGCCGTCCAGTGAAAAAGCAACCCCTATACGTCACGGCACGGTTCGAAATTCCTCTCTATGACGTCATCCGGTTCTACCGTCGCCGTGCCCTTCAGTGAAAAAGCGGCCTTATCATAACATTAGATTGTCGGCCTCTGTGTTCAGGTCGTTGTGGAAAAACTCGCCAAATGGTAAACTCGCCATAGATGCGAGCCAAACGCGACACAGTCATGTGACTGTGTAAAGGCCTTTTCACACGGTATCCCTTGTGCACGGAACTTCTCGGACAGGGTTGTCCACCTGCAAAGATTCTGACGTCACACGTTCCTGGAGTGGTTGTTGTGAATGATACTTATCGCTAGTCTTGGCACATTTTTTCAATTTTTCAATAATTTTACAAATTTCTATCACGTGTAGGAATTGGTTGGTTGGTATACATATATTGTCAGGCTTGTGTGCTTGGTCAGAGACCCGCTTATAATCCATCATGTAAGACAGACACAACACACACGCACACATACGTGACAGATGCTGCCATCTATCGCGCGCCATTTCCACAATTTAGACAAGTCCCTGAAGGGGAGGGAAATAGTCTCCAGGGACCTGTACCCGTAGAAAAACTTTCGGTCCCAACAGATTTAACGAGCACGTACTTCGCATATTCGACTTCAGTGGTACCGAGACTCGATCGCGAGACCTTACGATAACGAGATCGAGATCTTAACCACAAGGCTCCCCACAAGCCGATGTAGCGAGGAGTACTAACTACAAAAATCAACCTTGGCGAGCATAAAGTAGATTTTTCTCCATTTGGCAAACTCGATTTGGCAAACAAGACGTCAGAGCTATACTTGATGCTGATTGGCTACCTATATCTCTCCGCAAAACCGGTTTACCGATTTTCGTGTCTCCACGAAAAAATTCAATGAACAATCCTCTACAGCGGTTCTCCATGTTATTCCTATGGAAGTTCCGTGATCAAGGTGCTCCGTGTGAAAAGGCCCTAAGTTAGATGATTAGGACACTTTAGGTTTGCCAATGCGCAGTCCATTCTATGTTATGTCTCTGAAAATATCCTAATCTGGTTGTTTGACGGTGAATCTGGCAAAAGCTCTGCAGTTTGGTTTTCCTTTCTCTCGGATTACTTTTGTTTTGGTTTAGTTAGTTGGTTGGTAGACATATATTCAGGTTAGTGTGCTTAGTCAGCAAACGAACCTGATTTTCTCTACCAACCAACACAAAAATAATTCGAGAGTAAGGAAAACAAAACCACAGAGCTATTGCCAGATTCGTACATACCAACATACCAATTGTTTTTTAAGGTATTTTATTTATTTTTTTACCAGTTAGTATAGCATTAAAGCTGGTTTTGGATGAATTTTAAGAAAATACTCTAGAACAAGTTACGAGGGAAAATACAAAAGGAAATAATCAAATGTCTCTTAACTGGACTCCTCAGGAGTCGGCTCTTCACTTGACTGTATTTCTTAAATACGACGCCCGTCACCAAGAGCCCTCATGTAGCTCCAGTGCGACGATAATTCAAACTAAACTAAGCCGAAGTGGACTCTCAGTAGTGCATTCGCGTGAAAGATTAATTCAGCCAATCTTTCATTATATGTAAGGGCCTTTTCACACGGAGCACCTTGATCACGGATCCACAAATAATGTGAACTTGATTTTATAATAATTTCAGATGTCAGCGCAACACTTGACAGTAGTTCTGAATTAAGACGCCCGTCACCAATGGTCCTCACTTAGCTCTAGTGTGACAATAATTGAGTTCAACTCTATGATAAGTCACGTACCGAACGCAACTCTAGTGGAGTGTCAGAAATCGTTACTAAGGGCCTTTTCACACGGAGCACCTTGATCACGGAACTTCCATAGGAATAACATGGACAACCGCTGTAGAGAATTGTTCATTGAATTTTTTCGTGGAGACACGAAAATCGGTAAACCGGTTATGCGGAGAGATATAGGTAGCCAATCAGCATCAAGTATAGGTCTGACGTCTTGTTAGCCAAATCGAGTTTGCCAAATGGAGAAAAATCTACTTTATGCTCGCCAATGTTGATTTTTGTAGTTAGTACTCCTTGTTACATCGGCTTGTGGGGAGCCTTGTGGTTAAGATCTCGATCTCGTTATCGTAAGGTCTCGCGATCGAGTCTCGGTACCACTGAAGACGAATATGCGGAGTGCGTGCTCGTTAAATCTGTTGGGACCGACAGTTTTTCCACGGGAACAGGTCCCTGGAGACTATTAGCGTGTGTGCGTGTGTGTGTTGTGTCTGTCTTACATGATGGATTATAAGCGGGTCTCTGACCAAGCACACAAGCCTGACAATGTATGTATACCAACCAACCAATTCCTACACGTGATAGAAATTTGTAAAAATATTGAAAAATTGAAAAAATGTGCCAAGACTAGCGATAAGTATCATTCACAACAACCACTCCAGGAACGTGTGACGTCAGAATCTTTGCAGGTGGACAACCCTGTCCGAGCAGTTCCGTGCACAAGGGATACCGTGTGAAAAGGCCTTTAAGGTGTAGTGTTTGCTTTTTGAAATTAGTATAATATTTTTATCTGATATTTGTAACTGGAATTTATCTGTAACTGCAAAGATTATGAAAAAATTACATCAGTAACCAAATTGGTTTAGTCATTAGCATTTATATCGCCTTCAAAACTCGCTTGAGTTGGCTTTTTAAACTAATTTTTTTAAACACTGATTGTTCTCATAAATATTTTAGCAACTTAACGATGGATAGTATTAAAGATACTGAACACGCCCCCGAAACACCCAACGACGGCTCTAAGATTCTCGATCAAAGCGACAATACGAGTAGCTTTTCAATTTCAAGTGAAAATACCGATAGTCAGAACCTATCGAGCAACAAGAAAGACAGTGATGACCATACCAACCCGGAGGAAGTTGAACTTTCTGGTAACAAGTCACTTAGTTCTGTCGGCGACCAGTTAGACAGCAATGGTGATTTACGTGCAAGCGGTAACCCGGATGGTGCTGACCTTTCTAGTATTACTTCAACTGCTTCTGTCAGCGACCAGTTAGACAACATTGTCAACTTGCATGCTACCTGTAGCTCGGATGGTGCTGACCTTTCCAATATCAAGCCATCTGTTTCTACCAGCGACCAGTTAGACAGCAATGGCGATTTACGTGCAAGGGGTATCTCGGATGGTGCTGACGTTTCTGGTATAAAGTCAACCGTTTCCAAAAGCGACCAGTTAGAAAGCAATGACAACTTGCATGCAAGCGGTAGCTCGAATGGTGCTGACCTTTCTAGCATCAAGTCAACTGTTTCTACCAGTGACCAGTTAGACAATGTCAATTTACATGCAACAGGTAGCTCGGAAGGTGCTGACCATTCTAGTATCGAGCCAACTGTTTCTGCCAGCGACCGATCAAACAGCAATGACAACTTACATGCTATCGGTAACTTGGGTAGTGCCATCCTTTCAAGTATCAAGCCAACTGCTTCTACTAGCGACCAGTTAGATGGCAATGACAGCTTACATGCAAGCGGTAACTCGAATGGCGCTGACGTTTCTGGTATAAAGTCAACAGTTCCTGTCAGCAACAAGTCGGATAATGATTGCACTAGTAACGGCAAAGTTAATAAAACCGACAAGTTATACGACACTCCGGATAGATTAGTTCTTCCAACTGGCCAATTTGGTAGTAATGCCAATACAAATAGCAAGTCTCTAGTGCCGCAAGATTCAGTGGAAAATACAGGAAGTGTTGTTATCTCCAACGACAGGACTGGAAAATGTTTATTTTCCACTGACGATCCTGGAAACTGCGACTTTTCTAGTGACGAGCCTTGGAACGAAAACTTTCCTAAGCGAAAATCGAGGAGCAGTGGCTTTTTCACTGAAAATATTTGGGGCAGTGACTTTTCAAGCGATAACCCGGTGAGTTGTGACTTTTCCAGCGATAACTTCTCAAGTGACAGGGTTGAGTATGGTGAAGATTCCAGTAATCGGCTTCAGAGCGGTGACTCCTCTAGTAAAAAGATTTCGGGCGCTGGGTTTTCGAACGTCAAATCTGAAACATGTGGTTTTTCCAGCAACAAGTCCTGGAACGCTGACTTTTCTAATGACGACTTCCCTAAACATTTCAACGATTCGCTAGATGAAAATTCTGATACGCCAAGAAGTGCTATGACTGAAACTTCCAACAAGTTAGGTGCCAGTAGTAACCTTTTGATCGGCAACTCTTGCAGTACCACAAAGGAGTCAAAGAACAGTGATATGTCATGTGAACGGGACAACGCCGAAGCATCAAATAATTGCTTTAGAAATCCAATAAGGTTCAGTGAAGATCTCGATATCACTGACACTTTTGCAATTGAATCTTCTGAAATACCAAGCTATTTGATAGAGACCAGCGGAATACTTGGCAATGATCCTAGAAAATCCAAGACTGAAAAAGAAATAAACGACATTTATATTTCTTCTTGCAAACATCCTGATTATGAATCTCGGGAAAAATTTGATCACAATATTGAAGTTACTGCAGCGGATGGAAATTGGAAAATAGAAAAATGTCACCAATCTACAGTTTGCGTACTAAAACGCATAGATGAGAATGCCCAGTACAAGTTCAAATGCATATTTTTTAACAAGGGAACAAAGTTGGACGAGCTCTTCAAAAATAAGTCCCATGACGAGTTGAACGTTTCGCAAGACGAAATACTGGAATGCATTGATTCCATGGACGAAGATCAATTGAACTTCATTGAAGCCCCCGTCGAATTGAACGATCAATCAGGATTTCTTGAACATCGTATGAGGACTTCTGAAAATGAAAATGAAGTTGCTATAGCGGAATGGAAAATAGAGAAATGCCATCATTCAACCGTTTTCGTATTGAAACGCATAGATGAGAATGCCCAGTACAAGTTCAAATGCATTTATTTCAACAAAGGGACCAAACTGGACGAGCTCTTCAAAAATAGATCTAATGTTGACTTGAACGTTTCTCAAGAGGAAATACTGGATTGCATAGATTCCATGAAAGAAGATCAGTTAAACTTCATTGAAGATCCTGTCGAATCTACTGATCAATCCGGATTTCTTGAGGATCGAATGGGTGCATCACTTGAAATGATTGAAGATTCGGTTGACAATGAACTAGTTCACAAAAAGGCCAAAGAACAAATTATGTCTATTGTTGACAAAATGCTGAATTCCATGAAAGATCAGTTAAACTTCATTGAAGATCCTGTCGAATCTAATGATCAATCTGGATTTCTTGAAGATCGAATGGGCGCCTCACTTGAAAAGATTGATGAAGATTTGGCTGATAATGAACTAGTTCACAAAAAGGCCAGAGGACAAATTATGGCTATGGTTGACAAAATGTTGAATGATGAATTTCTTGCAATGGCTAAAAACAAAGAAAATCTTGACGTAGCTCACTTGGACATCGAAACTCGTGAGAAAGAATTGGCCGAAAATGATATTTTGGATGAATTGAAAAATGCATTGATTTATGACCAAATTTATTCAAACAAACTTGATGTGAATTTAGAAAATTCAAGCAATTATGAACTTTTTGGTAGCCAGGTCCAAGACATATCTGGGTATCTAAGTTCAACTGAGACTAATATAAATGATTCAGTGAATGAAACTACCAACACCACAATCAAATTGAATGAATTTTCTATTCCTCAGAAAATGTTAAACAGTGTCAAAATTGTGGGTGAAACTATATTTTGTGTCATGTTAGGTGTTATTGGCTATTTTTTCCAAAGAACTAAATCTTTAATCTCAACAGAATGTGCAACTGCTCAAACGAATCCTAAAACAGTCACTGATACCGAGGATCTTCATTCTGAAACGAGTAGTACTAGCGAGCCATCTACTAGCTACACAAACACTAAAGCAGTATCTAGTAACAACTTGAGAAAGAAGACTAGAATTACTAACTTTTCTACACTTTTTCAGCATTTATCGGCAACTGCTGAACAGATATGACCGCAGAGCGAGTTATGAAAGACATCAATTCACAGGTTTAAATCTTTAATTACTTTTAAGTTTTTAATATTATGGTTATGCATGTAGATATATATTTTTAATTGTAATGTTAATTACTTAAATAATTTAGTCGATTAATCTAGTAGGTAAAGAGTTATCTTTTAAAGTTATGTTTGCATATGTGTAGCTTTGTGTCAATCTCTCTAAAGTCATAGTTTCTACAACCTTTTTATGAAGCGTAATATTTAATATAATCATGTTTATTTAAGCTTAAGATTTAAGTTGTTAGATAACATATTTGGATTATATTTTTGTGGCTGGTTTATTGGTAGCGACGACTTTGTGAATGACAATAACACCTTTTCCTATTAAAACAGCTTATTTTAAGTGTTAAGTGCGTCTTGCGTGTAACTAAATTTGCCCTACATAAATTTTTCAGGACTATATTCTTCATTTATCTTGTATATTTAAATTTGTTGATTTAGATAAACTTAATCAAAAACCTCTTCACGTGACAAATGTTCTTACCGATACTGCCGTGAGAAGGTAAACTGCACAAACTTCCATAGGGATTTGGACCATTGTTGCAACAATCGATTAATCTTACTGAAGAAATGAAAACTTACTAGAAAATTTATTTCAGATCAAAAATGTGACAACTCATTGTTGTGATTACTTCAGTTAACCTACCCACGGCATGATAATTGTTAATAAATTAGTTAGGCTTTAAAATTTAAAGTATTGCACTTTTTATAATTTTCTTTAAAAGTTAACTCTTTTAACAAGTTTTTTTTAAGATAAATTATATTTGAATAATATTTGAATAATTAAAAAAAATCTCGTTCAGTCTTGAAATCTATTTGCCCCAAAATTTTATATGAAAAGCTAATATGGAAATGTTTTTTAATTCCAAAAAAAAATTTAATTTTATCACTGGTAACTGCCATGGTAATAATGCAGAATTAACTCTTCAAACTAAAACTTTATCTTTGAATCTAATTTTCATATCTATCCACCATTAGGTTGTGATGGACATCTACAACGGGTTCCACGAACTTCGCATAGTCGACTACGGCAGCCTAGACCTAATGTCCCAGTGCATCAAAGGTTGCATCGTCACTTTACGGCGTACCCTGATCCACTCCGACCCCATCGTCCAGAAGGCCAGCGTACTCTTGCGTAAGAAGACCCACACTCTCGAAGAAATGCGTAAGATGAATGAAGACTTGAAGGCATTGACGTCAGATGCAGAAGCTCATCTGCATAGTATTGACAGAGCATTGACAGGACTGGAGGATTTCACGGATGACTTTATGTATTATAAGAATGCGATTTCGAAAGAGCTTGTTGAGTTTTTGCAGGAGGACTTTCCCGAGATTTTTAACTAATTGGTCTTGTAGCGGATTTTGTATTTTAATGTAGCATTATTGCAATATGACTGCATTTTTTATGTACTGTAAAGCTTTTACTCAATGATATATGTATGCGTTGTGTACCATTTTATTTTTGTAGCGTGCTGTAAAATGATATAAATAAAATAATTTATCGAAATTGCGTGTTTATTGAGTTTGAACTTTTTAGAATTTTAACGTTGACTATCAACTTTGTTCGTTATTAATTATATAACGATTTATAATGTTATATGCTTCTAGTAAGATAGATTATATTTCTAGATATTAAAATTTTTAATTAATATTGTATAATTTTTTTAGGTAGTAATTAGTCTTAGTGTTGCACTCTAGTTTAAACTTGTGAAAGTTTACTTTTTTTAGACTTAAATTACGTTCATAATATACTTTATTTGATGTCCATAATACATAAAATTTGTCGTTTAATAAACTATCATTTGCCTCGAACGATTACATAAATTGAAAAAAATGAAAGAGTAATTGAATTCGAAACTGAAAAATAAATGATATTCTTCAGTTACTGAATACAGTAGAGCATTAAACTACGTATCTTTTTATATAATATCTATCCACTATTAGGTTTTTAATATTATGCATGATATCCAAATGCATACGAGGCTTATTGTTACTTTACAGCGAACCCTGATCCACTCCGACCCCCTCGTCCAGAGGGCCAGCGTACTCTTGCGTAAGAAGACCCACACTCTCGAAGAAATGCGTAAGATGAATGAAGATTTGAAGGCATGACGTCAGATGCAGAAGCTCATCTGCATAGTATTGACAGAGCACTGACAGGTCTGGAGGATTTCACGGATGACTTTATGTATTATGAGAATGCGATTTCGAAAGAGCTTGTTGAGTTTTTGCAGGAGGACTTTCCCGAGATTTTTAACTAATTGGTGTTGTAGTGCATTTTTATACTTTAACAAGTCGGTATTGAAGTGGATTTTTGTATTTATATATGTGTTGTAATATGACTGCGTTAGTGTTTTTTACTGTATAGCTTTTATTCAATGATATATGCATGCAATGTGTACCATTTTTTTTTCTAGTGTGTTGTAAAATGATATAATAAAATAACTCATTGAACTTTTGCAATTATTGATTAAAAAAATAAGAATTTAATGTTTTCTACCAATTCTAGTCGTATTAATTGTATAACGATTTATAATGTTAACGGCTTCTAGTAAGATAAGATTATATTTCTAGATATTAAATTTTTTATTTAATATTGTATAATTTTTTTAGTAGTAACTAGCTGTATGGTCCCGCCTTACTGGGAACCCGTTAACTTCGAATTGCTCTCTTTTAGGGCCTTTTCACACGGAGCACCTTGATCACGGAACTTCCATAGGAATAACATGGAGAACCGCTGTAGAGGATTGTTCATTGAATTTTTTCGTGGAGACACGAAAATCGGTAAACCGGTTTTGCGGAGAGATATAGGTAGCCAATCAGCATCAAGTATAGCTCTGACGTCTTGTTTGCCAAATCGAGTTTGCCAAATGGAGAAAAATCTACTTTATGCTCGCCAAGGTTGATTTTTGTAGTTAGTACTCCTCGCTACATCGGCTTGTGGGGAGCCTTGTGGTTAAGATCTCGATCTCGTTATCGTAAGGTCTCGCGATCGAGTCTCGGTACCACTGAAGTCGAATATGCGAAGTACGTGCTCGTTAAATCTGTTGGGACCGAAAGTTTTTCTACGGGTACAGGTCCCTGGAGACTATTTCCCTCCCCTTCAGGGACTTGTCTAAATTGTGGAAATGGCGCGCGATAGATGGCAGCATCTGTCACGTATGTGTGCGTGTGTGTGTTGTGTCTGTCTTACATGATGGATTATAAGCGGGTCTCTGACCAAGCACACAAGCCTGACAATATATGTATACCAACCAACCAATTCCTACACGTGATAGAAATTTGTAAAATTATTGAAAAATTGAAAAAATGTGCCAAGACTAGCGATAAGTATCATTCACAACAACCACTCCAGGAACGTGTGACGTCAGAATCTTTGCAGGTGGACAACCCTGTCCGAGAAGTTCCGTGCACAAGGGATACCGTGTGAAAAGGCCTTTAGAGGCATGCTTACTTGTGAAAATAAACTCAAAATCAAAACAAAATTTAATTCGTGTTGGCGCAAAAGCAAACACTAATAGAGGATGAAGCAGCCTTAGGGCGAGTGCATATCTCAACCAAACTCAATCAATCAAACCAATAGAGGATGGCGTCAAGCCCCCGTTTCGGCCCGGTCCGTGTATTTTCAAGCCCCGTTATGGTTCCGCAATCCCACGTGGATGGCGTTTTTTTTTTAAAACTAATTATATTAATTAAAAATCACAATCAAATATGAAAAAAACTAAGCCTCAGGTGCACACGTAGGTATTAAAAGGAATCTATATTAAAAATTTCAAATTTTTTTAGAGCTGTCTAAGTAGGTCTTTTGCGATCCACAGACATACACACAGACAGACTCGTTCTTTTATTATTATAGATTAGTCTTAGTGTTGCTCTCTAGTTTAAACTTTTTGCGAAAGTTTACTTTTTTAGACTTAAATTACTTTCATAATATACTTTATTTTATGTCCGTAATACATAAAAAAATTATATCGTTTTAATAAACTATCATTTGCCTCAAACGATTACATAAATTGACAAAATGAAATAGCAATTGAATTAGAAACTGAAAAATAAACGATATTCTTTATTGAATACAGTAAGACATCAAACAAAAACTTCATGTTATTTTTATCTAATAAATATCCACTAATTAGGTCTTTATTCTGACACATGATATTCAAATGCATACGGAGGCTGCATCGTCACTTTACAGCAAACCCTGACCCACTCCAACCCCTATCTTTCTGTTGGCCAGCATACTCTTGCGTGAGAAGAACGATTGGGGTTTTTCAAAACTCGTCAACACATTCGCTGCCACTAAATCATCGATAGAGTCTTCATCGATAGAGGCTGATGAAGTAGAAAAACATCCTGTTTTTTTTAAACCTGTTCGTTACAATGGAAATAAACTAACTGTTCATTTTTGAACAAGTACAAATCTTAGTTCGAGATCGTAAAATAGCAAGGTTAGGTTGAATTAACGTCACTAACTAAAGCTACACGATAGCTACCTAGTCGTAAAAAAAACTAGGAAATGTTCCTGGCCCTTTCCAACAGGATAACTCATCATCTGGCTCTAATAATTGAATTGAAAGCCAATTACCAGATTTGCTTCAGTGATTAACTTTTCGACTAAGAAATCAACATTAAATTTTCCTAATTCATAATTTTTGGGTAGTTTTTGTTTGAAAAAAAAACAAAAAAAGCAGACTATTTGCATTTTTTTTATAGCTAGATTGTTGAATAACAAACTGAATCACTTTACGAAATGCGGTATGTCAGGTGTCTGGTCGCCCTACACTTGAGACGAAGGATTTAATTTTCTGGTAATTTTAAATAGAAGGCCCTCTTTCAAATCACCAAGTATTATTTCAAACACAGAAGGATCGGTTGCAAAAGTTAAAAACGAACTTGAACTCATAAGAATGGTTGGCGAAATGGTACTATGAATTTCATCAGAATGTGCTGTATCGGTGAATCAGAACCACGCGACTCCTTAAGGAGTCAGTGGCATCCAACGTGTTAACAAGTCAAAACCTTTTTTTCCCTAAACCTTTAGCTCTGTGCGACGATTCAAAATATCCTCAAAAACTTGTTCTCTATAAGTTTAGTTGGTTGGTAGACATATATTTTCAGGTTTCAAGTTTAGTTTAGAAGGGTTTTACGGAAGGGAATTACTTCTTTTTAACTTAAGGGAGTTCAGTACCCCAAAATCGGTGAAAAAATTAAAACAAAAATTATTGGCTTAAAATGCTATTGAAATCTTTATTAATAACGTCACAAAGTATCAAGACGTTTGGAAAAACATTTTTTACATTAAAAGCTGTTTTAATGTCATGGGTTCGTAAGGAAATTGGTTAACAATAAAAACTTTATACGAGTTTTTCTCAGAACTTGATTTTTTGAACTTCGATGTACCTTTTCTCAAAAACTATGCTATGTTTTCTCGTAAACTTTTTTAAATATGATGTAATACATAGTATAGATTAATCTGAAAAATACCAACTATCAAAAAAGTTTAAAATTTCATGATTTTTTGGGTACTTTAACGCATATTTAAAAAAAAAATACAACAGTTATTTAAAAAAAAATTATCCTCAGATTAATATATAAGGTTGGTATAGCACACACAGAAAATTTTAAGATGATCTGATCAGTAGTTATTGTAAAAAGGTACATTGAAATTGGCCAATTTAACATTACTGATGTACAACATACTGAACCCATTTAAGACTAAATAAGTCCGTTCGACCATGGGTCCCCAAATCGAAGTGCCTCTTTGTAAATCTAATGAGGAAAAATAACACTTTCCAAGCCACATTTCTCAGGCTCTATTGAATTGTTTTATATGATAAATGTCGATGACTTGTATGTCTCTATAATCCCACTTTTTGAAATTAGTTCACATATTTTTTTTTAAATTGTCAATAAATAATTTTCGGAAAATATTTGAAACAATTTAGATATTGGGATTTCAGTTTAGAACCGTAAAATTCCATAAATTCAACATGGGTTTTTTTTTGCATTGTAAGTTTTCTAGATCCTTCTTCACCATGCCCATGGGGTAAAATATTTAAAGTACCTGTAAAAGCCCTTAAAAAGACTTTTTTATCCCAAGTGAATTTTCACAAAAACATATAATTCTTTTTAAATCTCCACTATATCATTGAATATTCATACACCAAATAAATGAAAAAGAAACAGTATCAGCTTTCCTAAAATAATTGAAGATAATTTACGGAAGGGAACATTAGGCTGATCTCCCAATTAAAATATAGTTAAGTAACGATACAAAAAAACAAGGAACTAAGCTCCTAAGAAAAAATTTGAAAAAAAAAATGTAAACTGTTATTGGTTGTAGCTTGAAGGGATATGGCTACAGATAAACTAGGTGAACATATTTTAATTGCACAATAGATATCAGCACTACTTTCTGAGAATTTTAACAATCTTTAATTGGACGTAAAAAGCTTACCTTTTTTTTTTAATCAAAGTAAAAAAAGTGTCTATCGCGTTTTTTATTAATGTTAAAAGTGAAAAAATTATATAGTTTGTGCATTTACACTTAACATTATAGAGGATATGAAAAAGTATACTTCACAAATATTCTTTTCGACTTTCAGTACTTTACATTATCATAATTTCATTACGTTTTCTTGAGCAATAACTGCTAATATATAAGTATACTAGTAAATATGCACTAGTTTACTTTTATATTAGCCGTTATTATACTTTTATATTATTATTTCATTATGTTCCATTAAGCAATAACTGCTAATATAAAAGTATACTAGTAAATATGCATTATTATACTTTTATATTATTATTTCATTACGCTATCTTAAGCAATAACTGCCAATTTAAAAGTATATTATTAAATATGTATGCACCTGTTCTTCTTTACAGGTTTGCACATCATCTTCTCTCTCTCTCTCTCCCTCTCATTAAAACTAAATTTTAATAAGGAAAGGTAATTTAAAATTATTAAAGCAAGAATTAAGATAAACAGTAAAGTGAATTGGTGCAGCGATTTTTTTTAAATATCGTTTTAAAATGCTTTTGCGTGCCGGGATAGCCTGGTCGGTAAGTTCTTGGACTGGCATCCCTAAGGTTGCGAGTTCGAGTCCTTCTGCTCAATTCCCCCGTTTACGCTAATGGTGACTGGTCAACGTTAAATCCGTCGTGGTCATAAAAATTCTTCTATGTTCTCACACTAAATCAATTTTTCTAGGGGTGACAGGTCAATTCAAGGGTTCCTGTAGTTGGCATCTGTCTCTAAAAATTAGATGTATCCACTTATGTGTGTTGTGTCTGTCTTACTTGCCGTTAATTTATAAGCGGGACTCTAAAAAAGCACACAAATTTGAATATATATGTCTACCAACCATGTATTTTGAATTAAATAAGTCATAGAGTTCAGAAGGGGGAGTAGAGGGGTTTATCAGTTCAAATGGTTTGAAGCAGGGCTGTCACTTTTTTCGAGCTACTGCTTATAACGAAGCGGCATCCCAAGATGCACCACTTCAGCAATTCTTTGCAGAGACATTAGATAGAATGGACTGCGCTTCAATAGTAAAGCAGGTTAGGGATGGAAAACTGAAACCGTTTTTTTTTGTTTTTTTTTTTTTTGGAAAACCGGTGTTTTGGCACCGGTTTTGACAGAAGAAAACGGCTTTTCTATGAGGCCGGTCTGAACCAGAAGCCGGTTTTTTAGGGAAAAAACCGACGGAAACCGGAGAATCAGTTTTTCTCAAAAACCGCCACCCCTTGCAAATTAGCATTATGTGCTAAACATCGCAAATCGCCAAGAGGAGCAAGGTTGCTACACATGGCAACTTAACGCTACCGTTTCGTTACGAACTATTCCAAATTGCCGACAGACCTGAAAAACTGTTGGCAAGCCGAAGTGCTGACTTGCATCTACTTCAAAGTCAAGTGGGTTTCTACCAATCACAGCCCCTTGGTGTTTTTTTAATGCTTTTGCAGACGATTTTTTACGCATAGTTCTTATTTTTCTCTTCTGGTTTTATAATAAATATTTAATTACATTCTTTTAATCTCTGAGCTTGTTAACAATCGTGAATATTATACTATTATTTCAGTAATGTTTTGTTCAAGATGCCAAATGTTGTGCAATTCCTAATTGTAAAGAGAAGCATAAAAAAGGATTTGTCACATCCTTTACAGATAAAATTTATTTAGTTCTGCATGACAATGACAAATGACAGTGAATGCGTCCTCTAGAAAGGAGAGTGTAGGCTTTATAGCCCATTACCCAGCTCACCAGAAGAGACAGTCTTAGTTCTGCATACTTTTAGTAATTGTGTTCTTTGTAAACTATAATTTCTATCGAAGGAATTTATTCTAAAAGCTCTTTTATACTGAAGAATAATATTCATGATAAAGTCAAAGTTAGAATTCTAAATTATAATTAATCTTTTGGGCCAAGTCAATTAAATTAATGGTCCTGAACATCGACAGCTTGGAAGTAGAATATTTTTTGTACAATTTGGCCAAAAAGAAACCTGTTTTTGACTTATTTATATTTAAAAGTCGAACATTCGTTGAATTTGGAATATATTGATGTGTTTTAGAAAGTTGATTTATTCCAGGTGAAATAAAGTAAAAAGCAATATTTCAAAAATACCCGTTTGATTTTTTTTTTAAATCGAGCCATTAGAACGAAAGTTATAGAGATTACTGAAAATATTCACCATGTCACTAACCAACTTTTATTACAGCAACACTCTACAAAAACCTACAAATGTTCTTTTAAATTAATTTTTAATAAAGAGTCCATGTAATTTAATTGTTCAAGTTTTCTTAAATAGACGTACAAAAGCAAAGGAATAATCCGATATCTATTGAGAAGATCTTAAAAAACTAGCGATTCATCCTTGTTCCTTTCCAAGTTTCTTTATCATAAGATTAGATTGTCTGCCTCATGTGTTCAGGTCGTTGTGGAAAACTCGCCAAATGGTAAACTCGCCATACATGCGAGCCAAACGTGACACAGTCATGTGACTTTGTAAGTTAGATGATGAGGACACTTTAGGTATGCCAATGCGCAATCCGTCTAAGTTATCTAAGTTATGTCTCTGGTTTTTTGAGTTACTGCGCATAACATAGCAGCCGAAACTATGGAAACTGGCACTGAGGTATGCCAAGATGCACCGCTATAGCCTGCTTCTTTTGTTTCTTACTGTGCACATACATGGACCACTCTATTCTCTTTCCTAACTCTATTAAAGAGGTTATGTATCTAAAAAAATAACTTTCAAAGAAACCAACTATGTTCACGCAAAAACTAATTCAGCCCGGTTTAGCCCCATTTGTGATGTTGGGTAATTGCGAAACAATAGCTGCTGAAAGGATATTTGCGTCATTTTTTATTGCCTCGTCAAAACAGGTCTTAAGGGTATTTTTGCATAATTTGCATCTTTTTTTATAGAGACAGAGTGATTAGTAACCCGAGGCTGATCGTTAAGTAAGGCTCGATTAGTTCAATAGCTACATGTAAAAGGTGTGACAAGTTTAAAAGGGAGATTTCCACAGAGCTTCTTTCTTTATATATGCTCTTTAGAGAAGAAGTCTGCAAGGAAATATCCAAGAGAAGATGATAACCTTTTACATTTAGCTGTTAACTTTTATATTTTTTGTTTTAGTTTGTATTAGGTACGATACAATGGCAAGGCAGTAAGTAACGAAGAACGAATTTCTGTTTATCTAAAAAATATTTTTTTTGTCTTGTTTATATGTTTAGATACATATTTTAACAAATTTTGTATAAACACAAAAGAGATTGAAGAAAGTTTGAGCTTAAAAACGTGTCAATAATTTCTTTCAAGAGAAGTTACAAGATTTGTATTAAACAAGTATATGCTATTCTTTATTTTTATATTTTAAAGATAACTAAAGGCTCTAAGACTTGTTCGAAGTACCTACGTAGTTGGAGTCAATATTTGAAAATGAAAAGCATTTTTTTAATATGTAGAACCAAAGGCCACTTTAATATTAAAAAATTATGTTTATTTCATACAAAAGAAAAACATATTTACACAAAAATAACCATAATTTTCTTTAAATATATTTTCTTTACTTTAAAATTTTGATTATTTTATTTTTCACACCTTAAAGAATACTAGACTTACAAACTGAATAAAGAGCTGGGAGCTCAGTCGGTTAGGCACTCGCCTAGCATGTGAAAAATCCCAGGTTCGGGTCAGGGCATCGCCAAAATAACTGCCGACCTATAAACGGCCCGTGCAGACAAAAAAAAAATGTCCGACGAATACTACCCGTGTAAGGGAGTGCACGTTAAATATCCTTCAGAGTCCTAACGCTGCTTACGATGTCAAACTTAACGGTTGCGTTGGGTGCCGATTCAGGTGTCGGCTCGTCATTTGAATGTGGTTTTAAAATACGACGCCCGTCGCCAATAGCTCTCGTGCAGCTCTAGTGCGACGATAATTCAAACCTAACTTAACCAAAAAGAATAAGCCTGCTAACTGTTTGAAAAAACCATGTGCGCCGAAATAGCTCAGTTGGGAGAGAGTTCAACTGAATATGTAGAGTAGATGGGTCAAAAGTAGATTTGCAGCCTTTCTTTTTACAACTGAGCTGGTGAGCTGCTTTATTGACAGCTAATTATAGCATCGATAATTGCCTGCAATGGAGCCGATGCCAACTCGGCGGCGAAATGGTTAGGGTGCTAGCCTTTTCGAGCTTCTGGGTCCTGGTTCGAAGAATGAAAACATTATTTCATATTGTATACATTTAAGTCTCACTTGAGTCAGCCTCACCTCTACAATCATTTGGTTATTTACGTTCCTCCCAGCCAAGCCGACCAGGCAGCACAACGGTTAGGAAGCTAGCCTTTGGAGCTTTTGGATTAGGGTTCGAATACCGGTAAGGCATGGATGTTTGTGTTTGTCAATAAATGTTGCTCCTTCTATGTGTTCTTGTCGTTCTTTCTTTGTGTGTCTCTCGTGAGTGTGTCACTTCTGGAGAATAGGGTAACGGGCTATATAAAGCCTATATTATTCTCCTCCTTTCTAAAGGGTACACTCATGTCGTTTGTCATTTTGCATATAATGGAGATACTTGGGTTATATTTTTTTTTCGAGGAGATATTTTTTTTCGATTCGATTATTTGTTGAAAATAAACAAGTATTACAAGTATTTTCTGTAAACAATGCGGCATTTTGTTTGGCACACAATCTCACAGTGATTTGTGCGGTTAAAAGAACATACTTTTTTACATAAATAAAGTTTTTCAGAACCCTCTACTTTAAAAAGTTGAGAAAAAATTCCTAAATCGCGACAGCAATTGTATTAAAAACACTCTTTTTCTTATCTCTGTGTGACATGAAATTTCATTTCTTTTGTTTCAACAAAACAGATATTTTCTTTGAAAACATTATAATAATTTAAAATGCTTCTGAATTTTTATTAAAATAGACTTACAAATATTTCATTATTTTGATTGCAGTTAAGTTAAAATTTATTTGTTTCTTATTGCTTTCAATGCATTTATTAATTTTGTTAAGCAATAAAAATTGGCTATTTTTATTATTCATGTAAAAATATTTCTTTACAAGGATCTAGGGATTAATTTTGTAAATGAATTCGTTTTATTGTTTACTAATGAATATTCAAATGCTTAAACCTTTCTAAGTGAATTTTATTTTTAAATAATATGCAAATAAGAAAATATTTAATTGAAGTGAGATTATTGTATCCACTCTATGTTTTATTCGCAATTTAAATCTCTAGTATAATACTTTAATAACAAAATACGTGGCACAAGACTTTAAATGCATTCACATTTTGAATTTTTAGAAAAAAAGGTATTTATGTATACTTGTGTCTTGATTATTCAAATCGTCAGACGCTTTCTTCAGATTCCTTGTAATTAGATATTTATTATTATTTTGGGCACAAAGCAAAATGTGCATAAAATGAAATTCATTAAGATATGTTTAATAATCGTAATAAAAGTATTTATAGTGAATATGCTTTTCTTTTTTTTTTCTTTTTTTTGTAATTTAAGCAAAAATTATAAATATTATAATTGGATGTCCTCCAATTTTTAAAAACAAAATTTAACACAAAATTCAAATTAATATTCACACCTGCATGGTTCTAAGAAAATGCAATTCAAAGTGCTAATAAATATTTATTTAGTGATAATTAAACATTTTATATCATTTATACTTACTTCATTCATTACACTTATTTTTAAGCTATAG
Organism: Hylyphantes graminicola; assembly: GCA_023701765.1. NCBI lineage: Eukaryota > Metazoa > Arthropoda > Arachnida > Araneae > Linyphiidae > Hylyphantes > Hylyphantes graminicola. The sequence continues at coordinate 49,287,491 of CM043112.1, read as the reverse complement.
TGAAACAAATTAATATTTTGTCTTTAGTAGTAAAAAATCGTTTTAAAATACATCATACAATACAGTAGAGCTTTTGATTGGATTGGATTGGTAGGCATATATTTTCAGGCTTGTGTGCTCGGTCGCAAGGACCCGCTTATAAGAGCTTTTGATAATATATTTTTTTTAATTTATTCCATACTGTTGCCATTTTGACAACAAAAACTTTGTCCACCTTATTTCTTTAAAGGAAAATTAAAAGAAAGTTATTGTTCAAAAATATTTTGAAAGAAAAAAAAAATATTGTATATTGTACACATTTAAGTCTGTCTCACTTGAGTCAGCTTCACCTCTACAATCATTTGATTATTTACGTACCTCCCAGCCAAGCCGGTCCAGCATAGCAACGATTAGGGAGGTAGCCTATGGAGCTTATTGGTTCGGGTTCAAATCCCGGTAAGGCATAGATGTTTGTGTTTGTCAATAAATGTTAATTTTTGTCTATGTGTTTGTGCCGTCCTTTCTTTGTGTGTCTCTTGTGAGCTTCTGGCGAGTGGGGTAACGGGCTATAAAGCATATGCTCATCCCTTCTAGAGGGCGCATTCGTTGTCATTTGCCATTAGTCCTACCAGCCAAGCCGCCCTGGTGGCTGAATGGTTAGTGTTCTAGCCTTTGAAAGGAGGCTAGAAATAGGCAGCCTTAAATGATTACACTACACTACACTATTACACTACACTCTAGCCTTTGGAGCTGCTTGGGTCGGGTTCGAATCCCGGTCAGGCATGCATGTTTGTGACCGTCAATAAATGTTGTTATTTCTCTATGTGTTATTCATTTCTTTGTGACTGTAAAAATTCTTTCTGTGTCTGTCCCACTTTACGAAAGCTTATAAGTGGTTCTCTGAACAAGCGCACAAGCTGGAATATATATGTACCATACCATTTCTACCATCCAAACATTTATTAAAACGTTGATTGCTTCGTTTTAAGTTTTTACGGTGAAATATTTATTCAATCACAATCTTTATTCCATCAGTACTTAACTTAATTACTGAAACATCAAACGCAACAATCTTTATTAAATAAGTCCTTTTATAGAAACACAAACATCAACACAACTTGACATAACTCAAACCATATCCCTTATCACATCCCCAAAACAATTTTTAATAATTATCATCATCATGACATTGCCAGATCCCCAAATGATTGGAACAAATCAAAAATACTCAATCATCTGCCTTAAAGCTACGGCTCATACCCCAGTGGAAATCTTGTCAAAAAAAAAAGTTTATGTCTTAATTAATTATTTCTGTCATAGCTGTGCCTGAAGGAAGTGTGCGATTAACATGTTTGTACTAGTGGGAATGTATTCCGATGGAGTGATAAAGTTATTTTTGGCGAATGTTTGACGCATGGAACTGGTATTTTTGAAAAAAATTTAATTTTTCTGATACAAAAGAGTGTAGAAGTACAAACATTTTAATTATTTTTAAATCAAATATTAAGAAGTTCTGAAAGATATTAAGTAGAAACTTTCAAATTTTCTTATTAAAATAATTGGTCTCTGTAAGATAAGAATATATGGCTCTGTGCTAGGATATCTTTCAAACAAAATAAAACAATTTTTTAAATATGTCGGTAAAAACGGAGGCTAAGCCAAGTCTACTTTTGCCCATATACATAAAAGGCCCTCATAATCCAGAAATATGGCCAAAAAACATGAAAGTCAGCAGGTCCCCTGTCTCAGCTGTCTAATGTCACATATTTTGAACGAAAAATGATTTTTTTTTATTTTATAATTTGAGTGGTTAGAAAGGATTAAAAGTTGTATACTCACATAATTTTAAAAGCAATGTCGGAAGGGCTCACTTATATCCTAGTAGGTAACTTTGGAGACCAAGCTCAAATACCTTGTACTTTCTTTCTTCACGAATGTTTTTTTACTCAAAGATTTAAGCAGAGTTGCCACTAATTTATAAAGGCAAACCCATTTGACGAGATTTTGCCGTTATTAGCTTGACAAAGTTAGCCTCCAGGCCCAAAGTTTCAAAAACTAAGTTAAGTTACCTCGTTCGATGGTATTTTAAGATAAGTAAAATAACTATACCTTCTTGCGACTTGGCGTTCCCAATTAACACGTTAATTAGTTCAGAAATTGACCTGGTCAGATAGAACAAGATCCAGATATCAGTTTTCAGCCTTTGATTACAGGTATCAATCATTTATTTCTATAGAAAAGAAGTTGAATGAGGGTCATTAAGATATTAATGTTCTTAAAAAAAGAAAATTCAAACTTTTCAAAATGATCTTTTAGTAGTTAATTTTAAAGGTATTTTGCTTTAAACACAATGTTAAAATAATCCGTTAACTACAAATAAGTGATACGGCCTTTTTTAGCGCATTTATAGAACAATAAATGTGTATTTTTAGAGCTTAACAGTGTCCCTAAGTTACTTTTAAACATAATTTTTTAAAAATAATTCTTTGCAAAACATATTTTTAGCATATATTTGTATGAGAAGTATGCTTAGATTATATAAGAATATACGAGTAGGATTTTGCTCGGGTCTTAAGAGGATAAATTATAATTTATTGATAGAAATTGCGTAAGTGAGCCAGTAACTTAGTTGTGAGTACACTTTACCTAAAACTAATATAAAAATACAAACTGCCACTTGACGCTTCATTCGACATTTTTCAACAATCCCCGTCTCTCTTTTTCAAAGTTGGCAACAACCCTCAATCTGCACTTAAACTTGTTGTCGGCATTCTTAACAGAGTTTATAATTTTTCCTGTAAAAAAAATCTACACATCAAACAAGACGGAAATGGATATGCTTATTTTAGTGAACAGTTTTTAACTGTTCTTGTGCTATCCTTATTTGTAGCTATCTGATGATGGAGTAAGCTTTCCACATTTTGTTTTATACTTTTTGCAATAAACTTATCCACGATCCAAATCTAGTTGCGATTCCTCCAAACTACACTCTTAAAACAAACTTGCGAAATTAACTCTGTCTTAGTTAATTTTCACTCTTTTCCAGTGCCGAAAATGCACTTCCACAATAGGAGTGGATTTCACTCTTTTGTTTTGTTAAATCTCCAACCATCTTAACAACAAACGAGCGAAACAAGCAAAGGCGATTAGGAGCGATTTAAGGCGATTACGAGCATTAGGAGTTAATTTTAACTCCTTTCGGTGTCGAAAATGCACTTCTCCTATAAGAGTGGATCTCACTCTTTTTTTTAAAGAGTGTAAGGAGTTTTTTTTCTGAAGGTTCAATCATAAAACTATTCTTTAAACTTCTTTTGAAGACCTTCAATAATTGATTGATTTGCGTAGAGTATGCTTTCTGTTTATATCTTCTACACTTACACTCTTAAAACAAACACTCCTAATTTAACTCAGTCTGAGTGGATTTCACTCCTCCAGACTGGAAAATGCACTTCTCCTTTTGGAGTGGATCCTTTGTGTGTTAAACCTCCGACAGGATCACTCCAAACGAGTGATTTTAACTCAGTCTGAGAAAATATGCATGCCTTTAGGGTGTCGAAAATGCACTTCTCCAACTGGAGTGGATTTCACTCTTTTGTTTTAAGAGTGTAGATATAACACATTTGCGAGATTTTCCAATTTTTCACGGTATTTTGTGTACCCTCTATTAAGGGGGAATTGGATGGCTGGACCGGGATTCTCCAAACTCAAGTGCCTCAATATTAATCCAATAGGGGAAAAAACTATATTCTCTGCCACATTTCTCCGACTGTATTGAGTATATTTTTGCAAACAGATTTTTTTTAATAGTAAATATAGATATCCTACAGGTCTCTACAATCTTACTTTTTAAATTGCTTATAATACTTTTTGTAAAGTTATTTATTCAAAATTTAAAAAAAAAATCGAGCCCATTCCAAAAAGTGGTATTTTTGGGACCTGTAAGTCAGATACATTTATCACATAATATTCCGTTGGTAAAAATATTCAATACAGCCGGAGAAATGTGGTAGAGAAAATATTTTTTTTCTCTTTTGGATTAACACTGAAACGCTTTGCTTTGGAGACCCCGGATCCAGCGCGCCCATTTCCTCTTAATATAGTCCTGTTTCGCTAAGAAAACTCTTTAGAAAAAATACCATTTAACGCTTAAAATTACAAAAAATACCATGAAAAATACTAGCTGCATTTTGGAATCCTTTTAATAACTTTAAAAAACGTGAAACTCTTTTCTGGTATTCTTTATGGTATTTTTTTGTAATTTTAGAATTAAATGGTATTTTTCGTTGCAGTTTTTCTTCTTAAAGTGATGGCAACACTGGCCCATTTGCCCTTATATTCTGGTCTCCGTGCGCATCCCATGCGTCGTTAGCATTGGGGGGTCACGTGATATGCCAATCTAATACTTTTACTATGAAATCTATACTTATACCCCATAATCCAACCACCCTCAGCCATGTTCGAATCATCCGTTTTCAAATTGTGAAAAGAATTAACTGGTAAAATATTATAAACCATTATTTTCTTAATATCATTTACCTTAAAGAAAAGTCTACTTCAAACAAAAATACCAGTCTATTATACGACACAAGAGATATAGCTTGAAAAGTGGCTTTTCCATACAACTCGCCACAAAAGCAAGCCTGACGGAGGCTTTTAAACATATTTGGGCTGTCATTTTTGGGTGGTAACTCCTCAATTATGGAAGAAGAAAAATAAAGAAGCTCCTTTGATAATTAATTTACTCGGTCGTTGGAGTAAGCGATGGTCGAAGAGTGTGTGGAGGGAGTACCTTTGAAATTTGTAGTTTGAAGTGATGTGGTTGAAGTTTTTGAAGAATAAAATGTTATAGGTGAAATTGGCTATAGGTTATTTTTGTTTCGTAAACTAAAACTAAAATGTTTGGAGGTTTGACAATAATTTGTTTGCGATTTTTATATGTGTGAGAGGGTTAGTAAGATAAAAGGGCCGACCCGGCGACGCAACGGTTGGGTGCGCTAGTCATTATAGCTTCTGGGTCCGGGTACAAATCCTGATAAAGCATGGATGTTTGTGTTTGTCTAGTTCTAGTGTATGTGGAGTACTTGCTCGTTAAATCTATTGGGTCCGAAAGTGCTGTGGGCGGTCATTACGCAGTTTCCAACGGGTACAGGTCCCTGTAGACTATTTCCCTTCTCTTCAGGGACATGCCTAAATTGCGGAGGTGGCAATAGATGGCAGCATCTGTCACGTTTGTGTGTTGTTACTGCCTTACTTGATGATGGTTCATAAGTAGGTCTCCGACAAACACACAAACCTGAATATATATATGTCTAAAAACCAACCAAGATAAAATGTTGGTAGGTTACGATTTGTACCAGTTTGTTGGTTTGCAAAAGGCCCGCTTATACCCGTCATTATTCTTATACTATTTTAGATATTAAATGAATGGATGTATTATGTTGATGTTACTACAGGTTTTATTTTAATATCTAAGATTCGATTTATTTTCATGGAAAAGCATGTGAAAATGGTATCTGAGCTTTTGATTGCAGTAACAGTCATTAACTCACTACAGGGTAAGGTGGGTAAGTGGGCCCCCTTTTTGGCATAATTCGACTTTAGATCCTCGTACCACTGGATATAATAGGCCTAACAACTTATTCTTTTTTGTGGTCCATTCTCTCGTATGTTATTACTGTACTAATGACAATATTAAACAAATTGGCAAAAATAAATTTTAAAAATTATTTTGTCTTTTTGGTCGTCGGAGTGGCCCACTTGAACCGCAAGGTGAGGTAAGTGGGCCACCCCTCAATATATTTTTACACATAACTGGTAGGGATATGGTGGGGCAAGTGGAATAATCTACACGATTTTTTGAGTGTCTGAAAAAAAAGTAATGATGTATCTTTAATAGTTCCCCCATAGCAACTTTTTCTGGCATGCAAGCTTACTAAAAGAAAAAATACGTTAATTTTCATCTTGTCATTTTTGCATGTAGTGTAAAAAAAAATTAGGGCTACAGATTTTAAACTGCCCTATGTCAATGAATAGGACTATGAATAGTGAATGTGACTGACCCCATGGATCAGTGAATATGACTTTTTTAAGTATGTTAAAGAGTTAGGCTCAAGTGGGCCACCCCTGGTCCACTTACCCCACCATTGTGGTGGCCCACTTTCCCCAAGCTCGGGGCAAATGCCCCCCCCCCCCCCCAATTTTCTTTTAAATTTATCCAACATCACAAGTACATGACACTACAAAAAGATACTATGTTTTATACACTTTCAAAATATATAACATTTTGTTTTGTATCATGAACCGTTTGGAAATAAATAAAAAAAAATAGTATGATGACGTGAATTACGAAAAGATGCAATTTTAAAAATTTTCAAAAAGAGGATTGTACCTTGTTACATACAAATGAAAATGATGCCATAATATTTCCAGCATCTATTGGGGTAAATACGTAAAAATATTGTAACATATTTTTTTACGTCCATAATACGAGAAATGCCAGGGAGGTGGCCCACTTGCCACAATGGCTCACTTACCCCACCTTACCCTAACATGTAACGTAAAACGAGGGTCAAACATAATTTTGGAGATTCTTTATTAAAATTTTTTAATCCGCAAGATTTAATGAAATTAATCAAAAATATTTTTAGATCATCCTGTTACTTACAAAAGAACTTACGTAGTTGTGTGTTCATTTGTAGCATAAAAAAAAATAGTTGTTTTTTGGTTTAGAAATTCTTCCCTCCAAAACGATGTTTCTCTAAACAATTTTTAAGTTTTAATTGTTAAAAATTGTGGTAAAAATACTATTAGATAATTTTTTAATATTGTATTTTATAAAGAATTTTATAAAATACAAGGATATAAGTGCTATCTGAGAAAGATATTAAAATTATTTCTCAGCGATATAATACAAAATTTGCAAGTTGTAAGGTTTTTTTTGTACAAAAAGAAAATAACGAAATCCAAAATGTGGATCATATTTTTCAATTTCTTAAAACACTTCAAAAACACACCATTAAAATGCAAACGGAGCTCTGTAGAATCACTGACATCCATAATTTGCCGCTGAAAAATTCTACTTCTTTCCTGGGCGCAGAAAATTCTTTTTGAAGGATTATTCAAAAGAAAAAAAACTCGGAACACCCCCAAACTTTTTTCTTCTTCTTTGCGAGTCAGACATATTTCAAAGAATATTTCCCAGACATTCGCGGCGGGGACAAAAACACTCTGCTTTAATCTAAGAAAGAAAAACTTTGGAACAAAAAATATCAAAAGAAGAATTGCAGGGAAAGCCACATATTTGGTTTTGGAGTCTAACTGCAAAAAGTAAAATGCTAGAATGAAAACAATTTTCAGTATGAGAGTGTTTCTAGAAGCATGAATGCTGATTTCACTAGAAGAATATGGTTGACATTGAGGCAATCAAATAAAATTTAAGGTTGGTATGACACGTTTTGAGAAATGCATTTTGTGTGTCTGCAATGAGAGTTAATCCAATTAAATTTTGCAATAAATTTATGAAGCTACACTTACAAAAACCTCTAATACTCTCTCCTTATTTTAGATATTAATACTTCAACAACTTTTGCATTGAGAATTGTGAAGGTTTATGTGACTGACGTTTTGGAGTTAAAAGTTCACGTATACGTTCAGACTTAATGATTCATTCAAATTCAGAAATTTTAGTTCATTTACAAACTGTTACTGTAAAGTTAATCTTTGTTCATTAATAGACTTAATAGATCGAGTCCCAGTACCATTCCACTGAAGACCCACATATGCGGAGTACGAGCTCGTTAAAATTTGTGGGTCCGGACGTCCTGCACGTGGTCATCGCTCACTTTCCCACGGATACAGGTTCTGGAGACGATTTTCCTCTCCTTCTGGGACATGTCTAAATTGCGGAGATGGCGATAGATGGCAGCACATGTCACTTATGTGTGGGTGTCAGTGTTGCGTGTGTCTTACTTGCCGACGGTTTATAAGCGGGTATCTGGCCAAGCACACAAACTTGAATATATATGTCTACCAATCAACCTACCAACTCCATTTTTTAATTTTTCTTAATACTAATTTTTTTTATGATAAACTAGGATGTTCAAATTTTCAAAAAATACCAATACTGAAGCAGATTATTCATTAATTATATTTTTTTAAAAATACGTACAAAGATGATCAAGCATATTTCGGAAGTCATTTAAAAAAGTTTTGTCAGTGGCTAATTTAGAAGAACTTTTAAATTAAACAAAAGTTAAAATATGTTATAATTATACAAAATAGAGAATTTGTTTCTTTACTCATAGCATACAAAAATTCGTGTTTTTATTGCTAATACCACAATTCAAATAAATTGACCGAACTATATAACAAACATTGTACACTATGTTTTTTTTTCCAAATTACTTGCAAAACAAACTTCTAGATTTATATATTTTTGTTTTAAAATTATTACAATTGTTCAACGGTTTTTTTAGTGATATTTTCTTTTTTGAGTGGATACAACCTTCACATGATATACTTCCATTTATATTTTAGTGGGATTGACTCTTAAATCCCTTGAAAAGGAATCGGTTCACACAGCTCGGTGACCACCTGAATTTTTCCGCGCCAGTATTTGGCGGGACGCGTGACCGGGCTCGTAAATGAGCGCATTTGGTTTGTTTCGAATGCATAAGAGGCAATTTGCTGCTTTCGACACTGGGATTGTTTTTCGAAATAAATTGTCTAATGGTTTTGTGAGGATGATTTTTTTTGTAAGGTAAGTTTGTTTGAAATATGTAGTCAATCTGAAATGGATTGTTGTAAAGTTAGTTAAAATCAAATAGTAAAAATTTGGTTAATGGGATATTTTTCGCATGAGTTTCATAATTACAAACAACTACACATTAAATTCCTGTCAATTGAAATGTCAAATTTATCATGTGAATCAAAAAGGTGTCCTTAGCACTAGTAATTTTTTTTAATTAGTCATGATTTTAAAGTAATCGATACGTCTTTTACGATAAATCAGATTTGGTCTTATCGCGAAAATTCCGTGTATATGTAATGCATTCCGTTCATTCCAGTAAATCAATGTGCAAATCGCAATCTTTTAACCTTAAATATGCAAAATGCAAATTAAAAAAATACGCATATTTTTAAAAAAAATTTACACGAACATGAATTTTTCATGAAACACTATTTTCGGTCACGTGAACTTCAAAGAATTTTAATGAGTATAATTTGAGTAAAAACAATATTGTGTAAGCATTTGAGTTGATATTTGAAATCTATAGCTATTAATGTATCAGAAAAAAGGTATAAGTCATTTTTGATAGGGTGCAACTTTTACATAAATGATTCACTGTCGAAAATTATTTTGATGAATCTTATGGTTTAAAATCGTGTCTAGCTGTTACGCATCATAATATGCTTCAGTCAGGAGTTGTAGTTAAAAGATTATCCAATTTGCTATTTTCTTAAAGTTTGAAGAGTTATTGTCTTACTTCGTTTAAGGGGTCATATGAGTCTTAAAAATGTGAAAAGAAGGTACTACAAAACATAGTTTGATCTTTCATGTAATTGTTTAACTACTCAATATATAAGTATAATTTTTTTATATGTAATTCTATAAGATTTATTTAATATAAAACAAATTTTAAAATTTATGAAACTTTAGCCAAAACTAAAATAAATGATATTAAACATAAAGCTATTTGATGAACACATTGGGATTAGGCTTGCGCGGCAAATTTTGAGGTCAAAATTGAAAAAATGACCAAGAAAATGACTTTATATTGTACAGATATGTACATACAAAGACTAATACCTAAATTCTCAGCTCAATTTTAATTAGAAATTATTTTAAGAACTTTTTCTAAAAAAATTAATAAAATTTTTAAAATTTTGATTTAATTTTTTTAAAAAAATAATTTCTAATTAAAATTGAGCTGAGAATTTAGGTATAAGTCTTTGTTTGCACATATTTTTGCAATATAAAGTCATTTTCTTGGTCATTTTTTCAATTTTGTCCTCACAATTTGCCGCGCAAACTTAATCACAATGTGTTCAAATAGCTTTATGTTTAATATCATTTATTTTTTTTCATTTATTTGTTTTATATTAAATAAATCTTGTAGAATTACATATAAAAAATTATACTTATATATTGAGTAGTTCAAAAATGACATGAAAGATCAAACTATGCTTTGTAGTACCTTCTTTGCACATTTTTAAGACTCCTATGAAACCTTAATCTAACTTATCATATCGCTAATAAAATTTGCTTCAAATTATAAGAAAATCAAAGAAATTGATGTATTTCACACATAATCAATCATAAGTTAACTTTTTTCTTAAATTAAGTCGAGTAGCAGTGCGGGTAGTATGCTTGAAACATGCAAATGAGGGTGGCGTGGAATATACAATGCCATTCTTAATTAATCGGACCGGGATTCGAACCCGACCCCAGCAGCTCCAAAGGCTAGTACACTAACCATTCAGCCACCTGGGCTGAATGGTTAGTGTACTAGCCTTTGGAGCTGCTGGGGTCGGGTTCGAATCCCGGTCAGGCATGGATGTTTGTGACAGTCAATAAATGTTGTTATTTGTCTATGTGTTATTCATTTCTTTGTGACTGTAAAATTCCTTCATTGTCTGTCCCACTTGACGAAAGCTTATAAGCGATTCTCTGAACAAGCACACAAGCTGGAATATATATGTCATACCATACCATACCATGCCATATCAATTCATCCATGGTAATGTCGGTACATACCATACTATTGCATTTTACTATATTCCTGTGGATGTTTTACATTGGATATTGTAATAATGTGAGAGTGATTACAGAGTATACTATTTTATGAGTACAACCAAGGAGTAATGTTTTGAGCATTTACCGTACGAAAACTAAACTTAATTAATATAATCAAAATTTAATTCAAGAAATAAGAAATGGCTCAAATTTAATTTTTAATCCTGATTCAAATCGAATTTTATGAAAAACAACGATGCTATTTATTTTAGCACATAAATGATAAAGATTTATATGAACTTAAATAAGAACTGGATAGTCTTTTAAATTATTCTACAATTCAAATTGTATCAAACGCAACTATGATATTCCTCTTTCCAAAAACCATCCATGACTTTTAACAGCTATTTTATACCCTCTGGATATTTAAAAGGCACAAATGAAAACCCAGTATATCTCATATCCAAACATATCTTCTTTGAAAACTATCGTGAGAACTTAACGTAAAAAAAAATCTAGATATCTGATTCCTTAAGTTCTTTTTAAAAGAAGGAAGCAGTATCACTATCAAAGTCATAAAAGTTCGACAGAGTAAAAGAAAAGAGATGATAAAGTAAAGAATTATTTGTTATGTTTACGTGTTGTTATAACTGAGTAATAGTTAGAATGATTTAAAATTCTATTATATTTTTACAACACACGAACTTTAAATAATTATTTATTTTTGAGTAATTATTCTGTAAGTAATTATTTATAATTAATATATTTATTATTAGTTAACAAGTATGTATAAGTATTGAATAATGTTGTTAAAACCGTGTATTACCAATAACTTTGTAAAATTAAGTTATTTAATCTATTAACTCATGAATACCGCTAAACTTAAGCGTTTGGAACTATAGGAAATTTCTTTTTTTAAGTATTTCGTCTGTTAATTGCTTTATGAATTTAGTCAGAATTTGAAGTTGAAATACAATTTATAAATTAATAATTTCTCAAACATTTCACAAATCATTATCTATTATAACACATCTGAACCGCGGTCAAGTGAAAATGTGGACACCTAGATTGGCAACCATTGCAAAACAAAAGCGACATCGAATAGCTTAAGTCTATAAACAACAGCAGGTGAAGCGTGGCCCCATATACATATACATTATATTTATTGGCTCACTCGGTAGATTTTCAGTATTAAAAAAACCGTCGGCAAGTATGTCATATGATTCAGTGTCCTAAAAAAGATCTCTTGGGTACCTTTTTGGCTTGGGTTCTTTCGTCAAAATTATTTCTTGGCATATTTTCCTATCCACAGAGAGCTTAGGTTCATTTTAATCAGAGGGCCAAAATATTTTAACAAGAACCCCGCTTAGATGATGCCACAAAAGGGGCTTTCAAATCTGGGAAAATTTCCGGGTCTGAAAAATGCTTGATTCGCCGATAAAGCAGCCCTGCTTATCGAAAACACTATTTATTGGCGTGGTTTTTTGCTTGCCAAGCACAAACAACTTGTGTGATAGTAAATCCAGAACAGAACTTTGAACGTCGTATCCTCAGTTGCATGACGCGCTGCGTACGATGTAGCCCTTAACGGTTGCATTGAGTACCTATTCAGGTGTCGGCTCGTTCACTTGACTGCACTTTTAAAGCAAACGATAAATAGGGTTAGTTGAGTTAATTCTCGCTCCTGCGGTGTCGAAAATGCACTTCCCCTATAGGAGTGAATCCTATGTGTGTTAAACCTCCTACAGGATCATTCCTATCGAGTGATTTTAATTCGGTCTGAGTTATTATTTACTCTTTTCCAGCGTCGAAAATACACTTCTCCTACTGCGGAGTGAATTTCATTCGTTTGTTTTAAGAGTGTGTGGTTCTAAAATACGACGACCGTCGCCAATAAGCCTCGTGTAGCTCTAGTGCGACGATAACTCAAACCTAACCTAACCTGTTGCATGACGCCTTAATCCAATGGGCCACGCCGGCGCTCTACAAAGCATTAAAAATACATCTTTAAAAAAAAAAAAGACTTGAACAATAAATACCTACTCCTCTAAATCAGCCAAAACCTTCATCCATAAAAGGGTTTGATAGGAATGTTAAGGGCAAAGCTCTTTTTCCTTAAATTTAAGGTTCGGAAGAGATCTCAGTATTATCTCCACTGAAGTGTCGCCCCTTTGAATTTCTCGAGTAAGGAAAAAAGAGTACCACACCCGTAAGAACACTTAAAGAACGTTTTATGGCACGGAGTTTGGTACAAGTCGGTTTAAGAGGATGCGATAGTATCTGTATGAGTTTGTGTGACATACATGTATCCTAGAGTAGCTTTATATTGGCTGTCCATAAGAGTAGTGGCAACTTCAGCTTTTTTTCCTGAAATGGGCTGTGATATTGGCGGTCAAGCCTTGGCAGACTCGGTAAATTCCAAAGAACTGAGAGTCATTCTTTGGTGTCAACATCTAGGCGGCTCTCGCTACCAATTTTGATCCACATACACTCTTAAAACAAAAGATTGAAATCAGCTCCAATTGGAGAAGTGCATTTTCGACACTGGAAAGGAGTGAATATTAACTCAGACTGAATTAAAATCACTCGTTTGGAGTGATCTTGTCGGAGGTTTAACACACAAAGTATCCACTCCTTTCGGAGAAGTGCATTTTCCAGACTGGAGGAGTGAAATTAACTCAGACGGAGTTAAAATCGCTCGTTCGTTTTAAGAGTGTATATTTTAATGAATCTGAGCTCTCTGTGGATGTTAAGGTATGCCAAGATTTTGATTTTACCGAGAGAATCCTGGCAAATTGGCCCTCCAGGGATCTTTAACATGACGCATAACCATTTGGCAAGCGTGCCCAGGATTTTTACATCCAGAAAATCCGATGACTCAGCCGGGGCTCAATCCCGCGCTTTTGGGTTTACGAGGTGGACACGTTAAACCTCTCTGCCGATGAACCGCTTTTCGGTGAAATGGCGAGACACGTATTTAAGTTTAGGGAATTGCTATTGGCTTGTAACATGTGACGTATTTCTTCAAAGCTTCTTTCCTACTTTTCCTCTTATTTGTGCTCGCATTGGTAATTTGTTTCCACGTGACTGTAATTCGAGGTTTAACCAATCGAGGTTCTAGAGCTAATTGATTTGTTTTCATTCAGAATTTCTGTTTCCACTCAACATCCGAAACCTATTCATTAGTTTAACCAATCAAAAGCCCATTTGTGAATACCAGTAACACGTTCATTACGAGGGGCTAGGATGGCCTAGTGGTTTGGATCACAGACCTTTACATTGCAGTCTGCGGGCTGTAATGGGTGCCGGTTTGATTCACGCCTTCGCCTTATGTGTACTTCCTTTCTCTGTGTCAGTAAAAATTCTTTCTGTGTCTTTTATACTTGACGAAAACTTATAAGATGATCTCTGATCAAGCACACAAGCTGGAATATATGTGTACCTACCTTACCCCTAACCTCATTACGAATAAAGACTTTAATTTTTTCTTGCAACTTAATTTATTTCTGGCAAATTATTTAGCTCTGTGGTCTTTCCTTGCCTTATTTTTTTACATAAACGTACCAGAAATTTTATTTGTGCATGATAAATTGTCGTCTTATTCGTCGGTTATGAGTTAAAGGGCACTGAATTGGCACTAAATTGCCTCTTGTGGTAAAAGGAAGTACTCTGACTATATGTGTAACAAAAGATATGTGATAGTCTAAGCAATACCTTTATGAATATCAAAAATATAATTCTTATAATAACTTTTGGTGATGGGAATGGAGGAGTTTATGAAATAAATTTTAAAAACAAACAAAAATATTCACATTATATAAAATACTTCATATAAATATTTATTCTTTATTCTTATTGAAAAACTAAGTAATGTATTCAAGGGCTTTCATTGAACAAAACAATTAACTTTACTGATGAATCGACCATAGAAATATAAATAATAATACAGCAAAAAAGTAAATCTTCAAAAGAAAAATGCATGTTTACAAATTACTTTTTAAGAGTTTTAATTAGTTAAACCAAAGTAAGCAAGCAATTAATTATGAAAAACCAAACGATGAAGGGATGTGTTGAATATTCATGAATCTTTGAGGAAAAAGGCGCGAAAAAAGTTCTAAATGAGAAAAAACTCTTTTCACCTTAAATTTCTAAAAACTTCACCGCTTCGAAAAGAAATGTTACTTTTTACAACCAATCTCACAAATTAAGAAATTTACATGACTTGCTGTCTTGTTTTTCTGCGTTCATTTAATTTTTGGTTTTCTGAATGGTTCGGTAGACTTAGAGGTGAAATCGTTAAATTAGTAGTTACATATGGTTAGTTTTTTTTCACGTGTCAATTCAACAGCTTTTGGTTATATTTGTTTGTTTTCAATTTAAATAACAAATGAAAAAGTTTTACTTTCTAGCATTGTTAGTTACTTGTTACATTTAAGAATTTTATTTTAGTAAAACATTTTAACGTTTAAACAATAGAGTCTTAAATTTTTTTAAAAACTTAGTTTTTTCGTCATTATTAACAAATATTGCATATCATTCACCGAAATAAATTACCTAATCAATTAATATTAATTAGTTTGATTATGATCAATTAAATTTATATTGATAACAATCAATTTGAAAAAAAAATTAAATTCCTCAATCTCCTGATAAACTCGAGATTTTTTTCAAAATTATTAAGGGGTCATAGGAGTCTTAAAAATGTGCATAGAAGGTACTACAAAGCATAGTTTGATCTTTCATGTAATTTTTTAACTACTCAATATATAAGTATAATTTTTTATATGTAATTCTACAAGATTTATTTAATATAAAACAAATTTTAAAATTTATGAAAGCCAAAACTAAAATAAACGATATTAAACATAAAGCTTTTTTAACACATTGGATTATTCTTGCGCGGCAAATTTTGAGGTCAAAATTGAAAAAATGATCAAGAAAATGACTTTATATTGTACAAATATGTACAAACAAAGGCTTATACCTAAATTCTCAGCTCAATTTTAATAAGAAATTATTTTAGAACTTTTTCTAAAAAAATTAATAAAAATTTTAAAATTTTGATTTAAATTTTTTTAATAATTTCTAATTAAAATTGAGCTGAGAATTTAGGAATAAGTCTTTGTTTGTGCATATTTGTACAATATAAAGTCATTTTCTTTTTCATTTTTTCATTTTTGACCTCGAAATTTGCCGCGCAAGCCTAATCCCAATGTGTTCAAATAGCTTTATGTTTAATATCATTTATGTTAGCTTTGGCTAAAATTCATAAATTTTAAAATTTGTTTTATATTAAATAAATCTTGTAGAAATACATATAAAAAATTTTACTTAGATATTGAGTAGTTAAAAAATTACATGAAAGATCAAACTATGCTTTGTAGTACCTTCTTTGTACATTTTTAAGATTCCTATGACCCCTTAAATTTTGTTCGCAATAAATTTCAAAAGTCTTTGAATAGCAAAATTACCATTTGTTTTATCAAATACGCCATTTTGAACGCATTCGTGTATAAATATTCTGAATGCATTTTAAACAAAATTAAAACTTTATTCTTGATTCACATTTTGTACTAAATTAAAAATTCATAAATATCGTCTCAATCAACAATCAGGATGTTTTTTATTATAAAAACTCCTGAAAAATACCATTTGTTTTGAAAAATATCCTGTTCTGTACGCAATCTTCTATGAAATTCGGTATTCTGAAGCTTAAAACATTCAAACTTTTTAGCAACTGTCAAACTTTATTTTTGAATTTTATTCTTATGCCGCACTTCTCAGACAATTCCTTCAACACGAATTTTTTCAAAATGTATAAATTGTCGCATGAGAATATTCAAAAGTCTTTGTAGAGCAAATATACTATTTATTTTATGAAATACGCCCTTTTGAACACATTCTTCATATTACGAATGCATTCTAAGCAAAATTAAATATTTTATTCTTGAACTATATTCTTATGCTAAATTTCTCAAAACAATTCCTAATGAACATAAGCGGCCATCTTTCATCTTCAAAGTCCCAAGACAGTGAACATTAACCACTTACAATCTCCATCTTAGCTTCTTCCGTCCGTCTAGACAATTTGAGTCAATTAAACGGGCAACATTTTAATCGCTCAGGGGCGACACAATATCCCAAAATGGCGTCGCTAACTTTTGAGGGACTTCAAAGGAAACGAAGATGATAGGATGTTGGAAATGTATGAATAAGTTTTTATTTCAACTGTTATTTAGTTACCAAGAGCCATCTAGTTACGAAAATTTAAGAATCATTCAAGGTAATATATTTTTTAAGAGAAGGGACCGGAGTCAGAATTCAGTTTTTGAATAGTCAAAACATCTGAAAAATACAATTTTTTCTATCAAATTCGTTATACTGATCACTTTCTCCTTTGAAACACATTATTCTAAATGCACTATAAGCAACATTAAGATTTATTCTTGAACTACACTGCTCACAACAATTAGGGGAGCGCATGGTTTAAACTCCTTCAACCCCAATGTTTCCATTTGGAATCATGAGCTTGCGATGTTTTTCTCACTAAGCTGAGCTTGAACTTATTTATCGTTAGATGGAAGAATCATGTCTTTTGATTTTGTAAATAATTTTTGTTTTAATCAAATGAAAATATGAAAACATGGTAAAATAAAATTCACTCACCAAAAAAATTTATGAAATAAATTGACTGTAAATTCTTCACGCTTGCATTCTCAGATGTTTAAAAATTGATTTTAGCTCTTTTTTGCAAATAAAAATTTGAAAAAATGATTCTTATAATTTATTCTAAATTTTGTTATCCCAATTTACCCCCCTTTAAATTTTACTTTAAAAAATTAATATTTGTAAGCCGGTTTTTTACCATTTCATTCTGGATGCATAATGAATCTATTTCACAAATTTTAGATTTTTAGAATGAAAAACAAAACGTTGAATCTGAAAGGGTTAACAAAAGTACGCAAAGTGCTCCCCGAATTGTTTTGAGCAGTGTAAATTATTAAGCTAAATTTCTCAGCAATTCCTAGTAAACATTTTTCAAAATTCATAAAAGGTCGCAACACATATTAAAAAAAAATAATAGAAAAATTACCATTTGTTTTATCAAATACGACATTTTGAACGCATTCGTGTATGTGTTCCGAATGCATTCTAAGCAAAATTAAAACTTCATTCTTGAAATATATATTCTTATGCTAAATTTCTCAAAACAATTACTAATGAACATAAGCGGCAATCTTTCATCTTCTAAGTCCCAAGACAATGAACATTAACCACTTACAATCTTCATCTCAGCTTCTTCCACCCGTCTAGACAATTTAAGTCAATTAAATGGGCTACATTTTAATAGCTCAGGGGGCGACACAATATCCCAAAATGGCGTCGCTAACTTTTGAGGGACTTAAAAGGAAGCGATGATGGAGGGATGTTGGGAATGTATGAATATGTTTTTGTTTTAACTGTTCTTAAATGATGAGGAACCATTTAGTTAAGAAAATTAAGAAGAACCCTTTTAATACAGTTGGTGTATTTTAAGCAAGGGCCGTGATAGACAGATCTGTTAGGTCTTGGACTGGCATCCATAGTGTTGTGAGTTGGAGACCCGCTGCCTTCTAAAGCCCCCCCCCCCCCCCGTGTACGCTAATGGTGACTGGTGCACGTTAAATCAGTAGTGGTCACATAGTCCTCCAAGTTCCCATATCAAATCAATGTCTCTGGGTTGACAAGTCACTTTTCTCTAGTTGGCCTCTGTCTCTAAAAATTAGATGGATCCACTTACGTGTGTGTTTTGTCTGTCTTACTTGACGAAGGTTTACAAGTGGGTCTCTGACCAAGCACACAAACTTGTGTTAAAATAGTCCGGTTGACAAACAAAAGGCATAGTTGGAAAGCTCTAAAAATGTATTTTACGCAAATATTCAAATCAAAAAATTGTATGTTTGTTTTTTGAAAATTACATGGTACTGACTTATCTCCTCTCGTGTGGTTAACAACACAAATTTGTATTCGTAAATTATCGACACAGGGTAGGGTATGGTAGGTATTGTAGGTACTTATGTATTTCGGTTTGTGTGTTTGATCAGAGACCCGCTAATAAGCCTTCGTCAAGTAAGACAGACGCAGAAAGAATTTTTACTGTCAAGGAGAAAGGAAGAACACCCAGGGAGAAGGCGGAAGTCATGCCCGCACCCGTTATTATCGACACAATTTATGCATTGAAACACCATACTAATGTAAGGATGCCATTTTTTTCCAAAATACTTTGGTTCCACTTGTGATTTTTGAATAAAACTTTTCTGGATGCAAATTAGATCAATAACGAAAAAATATTAATTGATGACCTTTTTTTCAATTTTATACTTATAGAACCAATCACATCTTTCCTTTTTCTCTATTAAACACATTCCTTATCATTAAAATACTAAAACAACAATAAAAAATTAAAACAGCTATCCCGAACTAACCGAAACACACAACCGAAACGAACAGTCGCAATTAAGACGCTCATTTACTGCAAATAT
This sequence comes from Hylyphantes graminicola, assembly GCA_023701765.1. Lineage (NCBI taxonomy): Eukaryota > Metazoa > Arthropoda > Arachnida > Araneae > Linyphiidae > Hylyphantes > Hylyphantes graminicola. Next base: position 49,268,255 of record CM043112.1, on the reverse strand, counting down.
CACCAAACCGGGGCCGTCTTATCCCGCTTAAAGTATTTCCAAGACTTTCGTTTGTTCAAAACTCCCAATTAAAGGCACCGGGAGCCCTTAGTTGGCTCCCGGGAGGCTCTGGAAGTGGCACAAAGGGCAGTTTTGTACAATGGGCATAATGGTCAAGGGATTTTAAAGGTAGATGGGCTTGTTTGATGTTTAATTGTGATTTTATTCTGTGAGAAAGTGTAGTTCGTGGCCAGTGATAACGAATCGAAATTTAGAAGTACAATTTATTATGCTTGTATTTTAATAGTAATTTATATTAAAAAAAGTATTTCGGGGTGTACTTCTTTTGCAACGTTTGTCGGGAAGGGTAGTTACATACATATTCCGGCTTGTGTGCCGGGTTAGACACCCGCTTGTAAGCCTTTGTCAAAGAAAGAATTTTATTGACACAGAGAAAGGAAGTACCCCCAGGGAGAAAATGGGAATCGAACCCGCACCCGTTACAGCGCAAAAGCTGCTAGCGTAGTGGTCTGCGATTCAAACCATTAGGCCATCCGGTCCTCTAACGTTTGTCATCGTTTAAGGTAATTATTAATTTAATCATTTTAATCATCAGCTACTAAAATATTTTCAAACATTTTGAGAAATTAAACTTTCAGTAAAAAATGAAATTTTGATATCCTGCCCTGAAAAAAAAATTACAGTGAAGCTAATTTTCTTATCCCTCAAAAGGTTATAACTTGTAAAAACGGATGTTCACTATTATGTACTCAGTGGCTTATGAGATTAATCTCAACGTAAACGGATTCACAAAGTATTTTTTCACAAATGTCTTACGAGAAACTGGTACCACTTTGCTTCAATTATATTTTCCTACGAAAATTAATTATATGAATAAAAAAATCATCAATAAAACATTAAATAAGTTTTATCCAAAAACTTGCAGTAAATTCAATTTCACCATTTCGCCTTGAGCTAAACCAAATCCCAAATACAAATAAGATTATTTTCAGGAAGTCAATCCCATCTGGGGTTAATCCCATTTTCGTTTTATGTCACAAGTACGTCACAGTTTAATAAAAAAAACGACAAACATGATTATGACGGAGTATCTTAACATGTATTAAGGCCAAAGAATAAGCTCATATCTGACATGGATTAAGATGGTATCAGATATTTTCTTATTATACTTTTTGTTGCATGGTAAAACAGTTATTCTAAGAATAGTTGTGCTATAGTAGTGAAAATAGGTAAAACAAGTAATTAATTCATTAGATATTAAAAAGAATGTACAAGGAAATGTAACTTTTGGCATACAATTTCGGTTTTCTATGTTATAATTTTGTCACTTGATTTCATCGAAAATATTCATGTAGCTGCAACTGCTGTGTGGGAAAATATTTCACCAGATTTCCTATACTCTATTAAACATTTATCAGGCTTAAGTTTCAAAAAAAAAAAAAACCGGAAAATAGTTCATTCCGTAAACAAGATAAACATTCCATCACATAATTGTTGTATAGTTGCAGCTACTATGACACATTGTTATGGTGAAACTAAGCACACATTTTTAACCGTGTTAAGTGAGTGTTTTGCTTGAAATAACTGCAGTGGTGACAATTAATTTATGTTTTTAGTTAGTTTTCTTTCTCATAAGCCCAATACCTTCCCTACTAAATGAATGGCAATTACATCAATTGTTTTATTTTTCAAAAGAAACTTACTACAGACAGCCGATCCAGCGGCGTAGTGGTTAAGGCATTGGCCTCTGGAGCTGCTGGGTCCGGGTTCGAATCCCGTTCAGGCATGGATGTTTGTGTTTGTCGAGTATATGCGGAGTACGTTCGTGTAAAATCTGTTGGGTCCGAAAGTCCTGTTTGCGGTCATTGCGCAGTTTCCCATGGGTCAGGTCCCTGGAGAAAAATTTCCCTCCCCTTCAGGGACATGTCTAAATTGTGGAGGTGGCGACAGATGACAACATCTGTCATATGTGTTTGTGTGTGTCTTGTGTTGTCCTACTTGACGATGGCTTATAAGCGGGTCCTTGCGACCAAGCACACAAGCCTGAAAATATATGTCTACCAACCAACTACTACAGACAGTCTAATTATAAGCCTCTACAATCGGAAGGAACTGCGTAGACATTAATCAAACCTTTTACATAGTAGGCACGTTTACATGAGCCATCGAATCCATGGAATGTCAAAATTTCCATTAGGGGGAAAAGTGGTCGAGCAGGATTTCTAACCCAAATGATAGTCTATGGCCGAATCTATGGTATGAAACATCAAACCATCCATCATTAGAGGGTTTGCGAAACCCCGAATGAACCCTGCAATTCCGGTTCTTTCTGGGAGAAAATCCCCAAGAGGGAAAATTTGCTGAGTTTGCTCTTTAATCCATGGAATCAATGGCTCATTTAAACGCGCCTAGTGACCCGAATATGAATGTTTGGAGAGTGCCAATTTGTTTTATATATTCCCATAGTTGCTAAAATTAAAGGTAATTAATGTCGTTCCTATTACTTATTTAGAGCTTGTGATAAAAAAAGAGTTAGAAAAAAAAGAGCACCCTTTAGCATATACACATAAGATTGTTATAAGACACTTATTTAAATTTTAGTTTACCATGGAATGAAACGCTCCAGATTCTTTGTCGTCTAAAGGTTTACAATACTTTTTTTTTACTTAATTAAGACAACTAGGTTGCTATATATAAAGGCCTGAGAACCAGTAGCTTAATATAATTAATCTTTGATTATACACAAATTAATAAACTAAAATGGACTCCTCGGCACAACAGCCCGTTATTGGGCCCAAGGCCTGCCGTGCCCATTTCTGCTTTCGTGACCTTTAGCTCTGCTCTGGGTTGCTAAGCATATGTCCCGGTAAGGTGATGAGCCTTACGCAGAACCCCCTGTGTTCGTTTACCACCGAAGCATGCTCCGGTGCTTAGCAACCGGGTCTTGCATAGTTCCCAAGCATGATTGGTACGATTTTATCGACCCACTCAAGGGAAGAAAGGATGTGTCAATCTCGCCCAACCCGGGATTTGATCCCCGAACCTGTGGCTTGGCTATGCGAAGCACTACCACGAATTCACTTTGCCCTGCACAAACTAATAATCAAAATTAATTTGGAACTCAGTTTATATCTTTTATGCTTCAAACTTTGTCATACTTAAAAAAAGTTTGACAAAATAAGTACTAAGGCATTGGCTTAGTATGGATTAGGGAACCCCATAATCTTTTGCCCAATAGTTTATTATTATTATAACCTTGTGGTACTGACAAGTTAAAGTTTTAATATATATTTTCACTCAAAGTACTTTATGATGTGTAGCCAGAAATCTCAACATTAACAATAATAAAATTTATCTCAAAGATGCAAATGCAATCGCTAAATATAAATTAAGTGGAAAATGTATTCAAACGAAGCACCTTCTTAGTAGGGTCAAGTGGGGTAAGTGTGATAGGGGGTAAGTGTGATAAACAGCTCTTGTAACTTTGGAAATCATTCTAAAAATCTGAAAGTTTGCAATATATAACATTATACCACTTATAATTAAACTAAAAAGAAATATTGACCTTATTTTTTGTTTAAAGAAAGTTTTGAGCTTTTGAATTTAAGTGCAACTGTCTTCTTTTTATGTGGGTCTTTCTATGTGGGGTAAGTGCGATAAAACAGCAATGGATTTTGAAATGCAAATTTTGTACACTTAAAATTGGAATTCAAACATATATTTTTTTCTACATATGTATGTTTCTTATAATAATTCACTACCAATTTTAGGATTTGGAATTTACTTCAAGCAGAGAACGAATTTTCTTAATGGAAAAATGCAGAAACCCTATCACACTTACCCCAATTGACCCTAATTTAAATGCAGATAGATTCAGCGCAAAAACTATTGCCAGACTAGCGACCAATCACAACAGAGGCATGAAAATAGACAAGGAAGGTAGGAAGATGTATAGAAACTATGACAACTGCCACAGATACGCAGCTTACACCCAGCCACATTTTTGAATGCCCAGCAAAGAGTGCCAATTATAGAGACATTGGAGTTCTGTCATCATTAATAGATAAATTACAAACGTGGTAATCAAAACACATGGTTTCATTTAACTTCAATCATATTTCGGCATCGTCATAGACACGACAAAAAAAACTGTTTGTTCTTCAGAAAAGCATAAGAACTCGCTGCCATATGTAAAGTATTGTTTTGTTAACCATTGTCACTGATATTTATAATCCAAATTAATTTGGTACTTAGTTTATGGTATCTTAACTGTTTCAGACTTTGTCATACTTAAAAAAAGTTTGACAAAATAAGTAGTAAGGAATTGGCTTAGTGTGGATTAGGGTCAACCCGATATCCCTTACCCAATAGTTTATTATTATTATTTTAACTTGCGGTACTGACAAGTTAAGTTCTTAAGATATATTTTCACTCAAAGTACTTTATGACGTATAAGAACTTAAGGCGAAGGTCAATATATTGACTTATTTTCAAAATTGTTTTTAAGAAGTATTTTCATTTCATTGTTATTGTAGTTCAAGTGAAGGGCGTCTGTTTACTTTTGAAACTTATATTTGTACAAATATAGCCTGAACTTTTCTTTATATGTATCTCATATTGTATATGAGATTTCTAAGATGCCAATAAAGTTTCTAAATCAACTAGAAAAGTGCTTGCGGAAAAATGGACAAAACTTTTTTTTTTGTTTTGAAATTGATATTTTCTAAGATATAAGTTTGTTTGGTAGACTTGAGTTTTGTATAGAATAAAATGCAAAAGAAAGGCAAGAGAAACAAGGCAAAAATGTATAGTAGATGTTTATGCAAAATTGCTATGTGAATATTGTAATATACGTAAATGTAGGACGGACGCCAATCTGCAAAATGAACTACTGGTTACCCAAGTTGAAGATAATTCAGTTTATAACAAAAGCAGCAGACGTTCATTTCTTACAACTAAACACAAGTCAACAAAAACTCAATTGAGAAAAATTCCAAGCTATTTTTTTACAAGAACAAAATAGTAATTGCTTTAGGAAAAGTTGTAGTGTTTTTTAAACGAATATCAAAATAATAATTAATGGATAAAAATAATGATCATTAAAAATAATTGAGCAAATTCTCTAAAGATCAGCAATAAATATTATATATTTATGCAAATTACTTCATTACTGAAACTGATTTAAGAGAGATTAAATCAATTGAAAAAAGGATGTATATTGTGAAGATCAAAAAAATTTAGTAGTTGTTTCTTTGAAAAAGAATCACTGTACAATTCTTAAACTAAAACTTGAAATTAAAGTGGGTTTTTTAAATATAAACTGCCCACAACTATTTTTATGTAGACCGCCCACAACGTATTAAGTAAAATTCATTTAATATTTTGGAGTTCAAAAGAAAAGCAATTATTTCTACATTAAGGACATTTTCTAACTACTTAACTATGTAACACGAATATTTTTATAAGACTTATTTTTACGCAAGAGATGTTTTTTAGCAATAAATATCTATTTTTAGCGAATTTTAAAAATTCGACTTTAGAATTAAAAGATTAAATCTTTGAAATTATTGTATTTTTAGTAGATATTTTCTTATTATGTAAGAATATGGTCATGGCATGACTCTTGATCGTGTTCCTTTATCGTATTTCGTCACAAAAAAAAATCTGGTAAGGTAATATTTTTCGAAATTTTATTAAAAATCAATTTTACCTGGACACAACTTTTTGTAACTGAAGTACGTATTTTACAGTTTATTTTTGTATATTTTAAAGTAGATATTCCTTAAATTTTTCCACTAACGAAAAATAATTTTATGATAGCGAAAAACTTTATTACTTTAAGCATCTCCAAATTTGCATTTAATACTTTGTAATTAAAAAAAAGAGTATTTTTTCTCCGTTGAAGTTGAAATTCCATAGTAGATTTGAAATTGAATTTATTTTCCAAATTGTTCTGTTGTCTAAAACATTTCGTAATATAATTTACTGCAATATTTTTTTAATAAGTGTGAAATATTTATATTTTGAAAACCATCTCGCACAAATTAGTTTGTTTTTTACAAAATGTAGAATTTTTTAAAAATAAAACGCAATTTTAAAAAGTAAATTATCACCAACACACTCTACACTTAACATTGTTTTCGCAAATTTCGACAAACTGCTGCAAAGTTGTTTCGCAACTATTAAGATAACAATAACATCACTTTCCTTAAATATGTCTGTAAAACAATGTAGTAGCATGTGAAATACAAAAAAAAGCAAAATTTAAATGAACTTTTTAAAATAATGTATCTTGATACTTATTAGTTGCATGTATTTTTATTGACTGTTAATCATTATGGGTTTGTTTCACAGAAATTCTTGTCCTATACTGTTGACGTGAATCCAATTAGATCCCCACAAAAAAAGTGCAATTTAAAGGTCAAGCGTTGGCTGTTTTTGCTAATTTTTTCTGAGCCAATCGCATCAAATATCACCTGACTTTATTTATTTCGGCTCAGTGTTTAATTTGAATTTACTATAATTTCCACAATATCTACAAACAAAAAAACAATTAAACAAATTAGTAACAAACATTTTCCATTTTCTTTACACAACTTCCAAACTAATCAAAACATTAGCATTATTTTAATTACGCTTTTCTTTTCTATTTGGCTAAAGGTATGTTAAGCACTTTAACTTCAACTCCGCCAAAACAATCTGAAGAAAATTCTGAAATAAAATTCTTAAACATTATCGTTTGCTTCAATGAAATTGGAAAGAATTTCTGTGGTTTTAACGCTAATACAGTAAACTAAATGCTAATTCTACTTCTGATAACTAACTGGCTTAACGAGTTACTTACGTCTCCTACCCTCTGTAAAGTCTAAAGAAGTACATTACTATTAACTTCAAATAATGATAGATAATTGTAAATTGAATACTTGACATAAACTTATGGTTTTTCACAGGTAATTTAGCTGTCACAAAATAAGCTTAAAAAATACCACTTGCAATACTACATTTAAAAAATTTATCATTCATTTGGTAACTAATTACAGAAATTTTTATATACGTTTGTTTGTATAAAAATAACTATTAAATGTATAAGTAAATTTAATTAATACTTTTACACAATTTATTAAGAGCGTAACTATTTATAAGGCTTTTTATTGTTAATAATTATTTATTTATTTTTCTTCCTAAGCACGTATGGAGATTGTAATATTTGCTGTACTTCACTCTGTTAATAAGATCCCGTTATTTTCGGCAATTCAACTTCTTGCTTGATTTGAATAGCATTTACATTATGATACATATATAACGCCATAATGTTTAATTAATACCACAGTTAATAACATAATTTATTTTGTTTGATTTGGTATAATTAAAGTAGAACTAAAAGAGCTGTATTAGAGACAGGTTTCGTCAAATGGAGCCGATGTCAATTGTCGAGATCGTGGGCAGGTAAACTGCAGTAACCTCCGTAATGACTTGGACCGTTGTTGCAGACACTTAATTACTCTAGCAATTATAACAAATCTACTGGAACTTTTTTTATTACATATCAAAAAAAGTACAACTTATTGTTGCGATTACTGCAGTTTACCAGAGCACCTGAAGTTATTTTTCTTGTACGGCTTCAAGACTTTGAAGATCACATATTTAACGAGTTTTTAAGGTTCAAAGTCGGTATAAATACTCAACGACCAACGACTTTGTTTTATCAACATTTTCCTTAACATTTGAATGTCCAGTTCTCTGACCTAACAACCCCATCTCACCCCACAGTGGTGTTGCCACCGAGGCAAAAAGAACTTTGAGAGGAGGGTCGGCCCATTCACACCGGAAGTGATAGCGTTGCCACTTCATTACTTGCATGGTTGAATACTAATTAAAGTCATTAGCTGCTGGAATAGGTCGTCCTTTAAACCTGCTCTTTGTAATCACTTCACTGTGATTGCACTTCGGGATCGAGTTAAGAGGTGGAGAATTGTTGTTTTTGGAGAACCGTCGTTTTCTGATATTATTTTTTAATTTTTTGCTTGGTCAGAATGAGTTACACTATTGCTACCAAAGAGTTGTAGGGTAGAGACTGAACCTGCCAACAGCACCATCGACCAACACGAAGACAATATAAAGTGGCTTGTGGGGCCCGATGACCGAGTGGTTTAGATCGCAGACCATAACGCTGGCAGTTCACGCGTTGTAACGGGTTTGGGTTCAATTCCTGCCTTTGTCCTGGGTGTACTTCCTTTCTCAGTATCAAAATTATAAATTAACTAGTACCTTTGCTACTCTATTTGTGATCCGTAGTGAGCCATGGCTGCCGATAGCAACTCAGTACGAGTGGTTCCTCTACCCTACCATAGAACTCTTTGATTGCTACACCAGGGCTATTGACGACTGGCGTTATTTAGAATCACAGTCAAGTGACGATCCAACACAAGTTAAGTGAGTAGGCATGCTACGCAACTTTTAAAGTTAGACATCTAACGCGGCTTCGAGATTTAGATGCATATTTACTGTAATCGAATATTGCTACTTGGCTAGACAGTTAATATGTTTTAAGTTATCTTGCCATGCCCGAGTCCGAACCTGGGATACACCAACGCAAAGCAAACGCCTTACCAACTGGACACTCCATCTCCCAATTTTATTTTTAATTGGTCATTCATTGATCAAATTAATTACCTGTTTTTATGTTATTTTCAACCAATCAATAAAGCAAAATGAAGCATATTTAAGTGTTATTATTTGAATTCGTTAATATTTTTTAATTTCAGAATTTTATTAATAACATTTATTATGCTAAATTAGACAGAACTGCAAAATATCAAGAAATAACTACATTGCCACAAATAATTCAAACTAAAGACGAATAATTTATGCAATGTACAATCCAATATTCTATCGAAGCTTTTTTTTTTCGTATAGTCACCTTAACTTATCTTTATAGAAAACTTATTTTTGTGTGATTTATAGTCTATTACGGTTGTAAATTATATAATTTAATGTTTAAAACAATTGTTTTCCCCTTGAACACATAATAAATTTTGCATCATATGCAAATTCAAAGCACACGGCAGTAGTTGTAAAATCACACTTTGAGTGTCAATTAAAGGGCATTATTTTACAATGCATGTCTCTGTTTATTTTTTTAAATGTTTTTTATTAAGTAAAGAACGAATATAAATACTGACTTGTTATTTATTTAAAATCAATAGCTAAATTTTCCTTTTTCCGTAAATCTGTTGTTTTACTGATAAATTCCGCACACAATGCCTTAGGGTTAAACAATTAAACTAAAAAGAAACTGAAGTTATTTCAGGTACACGGACAATTTTCAAATAAATGGTTTTGTCAAAACAAAAAATTGTGAAAGGTGTTTTATAAATAGTTTTGTGATTGGATAAGTTTATTTAAAATCTTGTTTTAGAGTTTTCTATTTATAAAAATTTGTTGGAAGAAGTTGTGATTGATTTAAAATCAAATAAGTTTTTTTGGAATTATGTAGTTTTGGGGTTAAACTTTAAATGCATACAAAAGTTTTAAAAGTTCTACTAAAATTAATAAAGGGGGAGTAATTTTAAGTTTATTTTCAAGTTTTAAACCTTAAGTAAAAATATATTCTTATAGTTTAACGCATTTGATGTTAAACCTACCTACAATAATCCCAAATATACGTAAATATTTAAAATTATAGTGTTATTTTAAATATTTTTATTGTTTTATGGTAGAGACAATTATCCAATTAACAAATAAGAGCTTATAATATATTCATTGTAAAAATAAAAGCCAATAACCCGTTTCTCACGTATTAGTAGTCAACTTTTAAAGTTTATAATTACAGGAAATTAGAATCTAGTCAAAATAGAATCATAGAATATAGTACGGTTTTTCATGTAAAGAAAAATTTAAAAATTAATATGTTTGTAGGTTAAAAATAATTCATGTCGAATTTTAGTCATAAATATTTTTCCAGTTTAATTAAATACAATTAAAATTTTGTGATACTAGGACCCATTTATCTAAATGTGATACATTCCAAATGTATACATATTTTTTTTAACTTTTCGTTTTAAATTTACTGTTCATTTTAAAATTTATTAAATCAAATGGATATTTTATATGATATACGAAAATAATTGAGGTTTAAGATAAGAAATTCTAAAGTTTTACAGACCTCGTGTTTTTGTAAAGGATGAAAAAAGTCAAAATTTCCTTAGTTTTGAATGAAATTAATTTCTTAGACAGAAAAGCCTCATAAAACAAAGAGTAAAAAGATTTATTTTTATATCTTTATATGATTTTGAGATCAACATATCTGGACTACGAAGTCTTAAAACATTGAATGACTCAACTCAATACAAAATCAAGTTAGTGACATTATTTTTACTAAACACACTCAAATTTCCTAAATTGTTTACCTTCAAAATATAAATAACACTCTCTAACTTTCCACATCAACCTACATTATAGCTTCGGTTGGTATAAAGATGATAAAAAAAAATTACTTTGTTTGATACACATGATCCTAAATATAAAAACGATCATGATAAATGAAACAAGTTTAATTTCTATTAATTTATTTACCTAAAATAAATTACTAATACTGAAGAGCAACTAAGATTTGAAAACGATGGGGTATCATAAATAACAATCCTCACATAATCAATTTTCCGATTACCAAATATATTAAGATAAATTATCAAAAATGACTAGCAAATAATTGACAAAATTCACTTAAAGGAACATTTGTCATCGGCATAATATTCAACGGCACCCTAACCACCATTCCATAGTGGACATTTTGAACTAACAACAACGAATAAACTACACATTCCTCAAACATCACAAACATTTTATTCATCACCCTTGGCCAGCCCAACTTGATCAGCATTACGAACCAACCATTAATTGTGTTAAGACATTCTAGAAGTCAGCTTGTTTATGTTAATTTCAGGGCGGCTGAATCTTCCAAGGAATTAATTAAGGGTTAAAGTGTTTAGCATTGGAAGGTCGTTTCAGTATTTCCGTTTCGTTTAATAATATATTGGCTGATTGGATTGAATAGATGGTATTGATTGGAATGAATTAAAGCCAATAGAACAATTAATGTAATTCGCGTTTTAGTGGCTGAGAGGTTAAACGAGTACGCCTCGTAATATCAAGATCGCAGGGTCGAGTCCATGCTGAGTCGTCGGATTTTCTGGATGGAAAATTCCTGGGCACGCATGTCAAATGATTATGTGGCATGTAAAAGATCCCTATAGGGCCTATTTGGCTTGGGTTCTCTCAGCAAAATTAAATCTCGACATACTTTAACATCCACAGAGAGCTCACATTCATTGTAATCTGCGCGTCAAAATTGGTAGCGAGGTCGCCTCAATGGTGCCACAAAAAAATGGCTATCTGTTCTGGGACTATATCGAGTCTGTAAAGGCTTTACCGCCAATAAAAAAGAATATATTATGATAATTAAATTTTTGTTTGAATTGATTAAAAGTAAGCAATTTAATTAATAGGCAATTCAATATTGAAATTGCCCAATTTACTTTCTATCACCTAATAAGAGATAATAAGGTATGAAAGTATTTTAATATTTAATCGAAAATGTGGTTTCTAAAAAAAAAATATATTTAAAAAAAATAATAATTGAGAATGGTCATAATATCCTTTTTTTATTGTAGTCACAATTTTCATAATTTTTAAATTCTGTTACAAATAACTAAAATATGACGTTCAATAATTTCAACTTACAAAGTATTAAATAGGTTTTAGGTAATCAATTTTCTAAAAAACGAATTACTAATATTTCCTCCACACTTGTTATGAGCAAATATTATACTGTCTAGCCGAATTGCACAGATAAAAAGTTAAACTTACAAACTAACATTTTTAACTTAATTTTTGCTTACAGCTACTTCGATGCACACATTTTTGATTGTTTCTTCTCAGATTCTTTACTGTTGTAGTGTTTATTATTATCTTAATACGTATTGTAAAAAAATATATATTTTCAAATACCCAACGTTAATTTGCAAATTTGTATCCTTTTAAAATGAATAATAGTTCTCAAAAATGGTTAACGTCCAAACAAAACAAAACAAAAAAGAAAACCAATATCCAACATTCATTAACTTCAAGACAATATATCAAAAAAAAGTATAATATCTTCCACACTACAACCTTAAGCCACCATCATAAAAAAAACTTGATACAATACCCAATAGGTATTTTCAGGTAAAACCGGATAAAAAGCTTCGTCCACCCCTCTTCCTCTCACTTCAGTTCCCTCCAACTCAATTATCGTTTGGCTCAACCTTAAGCCTACGAGATGGACGGTCTTTTTGCAGACGATATCGAATTTGTCACACCCCTTGACAATAAAAGTGCTTTAAAGTTTGATCGATGGCCGTGTGATGCTTTGGGAGATGGAGAATGGAGTAGGTAACAGTGTTGTATTGTTGGCTAGCTTTTAGGTTTGGTTTATGTTAGTTGTTTAAAAAAAATTGCAAGATTGCATCTTAATCATATAACTCCCCGTTTCACACAATACGGCTGGTTATTTATGCTGTATGATAGGTTAGATGTTAGGTTTTACCTTAAATAGCCGGACCAGAGGACATGGTCAGAAATTGAATAAATCTTGCTTTAGAAGGGAGGTAAGGAAACATTATTTTTATAATAGAGTCGTCAATGAGTGGAATGCTTTACCGGAATACGTTGTGTATTCGAAGAGAGTGGAAGATTTTAAGAAGAATCTCGATAGCTATTGGAAACTGGTAAGGAATTAGATATATTTTAGACCAACCTTGCTGGGTCTCTTGTCTGTTGTTGGTCGACAATTTTTGTGGTTTGTATTTTGTATGATCCACAAAGACAATGCTAAGTCAATCGAAAAATTCACAGAAAACAGAATATTTGTAGAATTTACTTTTTTAATAATGGTATTTAAACCCTTAGTGACGATGATAAGTGAAATACAGCTTAAATAAGCATATTTCATAAATTAATACTAAAGAAATGTGTAACACTTATTTTGTACGATGGCTTACTTAATATACCATTAAATAGTTGTTGTTTTTATAATTAGGAAAGGTATTTTGGCGAGTGATAGTACCCCCTTCTTTACTATAGTCTTAGAAATACTTATAATAAAAAGTTTGAAATATAAGAAACTTTTCTAAAACACGCAGAAAAAGTAAATAAACTCAAGCTCATTTAAAATATTTTACAAAAAAAATGCAATGAATATTCATTGTTGGCCTATCTAAAGAATAAAAAATAAAGAAATCTAGTAATTTATTCAAAATTAACTTTTGGTTCGCTAATTTTTAAAGTTTTGCAGAAAAGAGTTCAATACATGTCTAGTTGGCCTATTAAAAGTACGAGTAAGCCTGTAAATTGCGCACTTAATTTATGTCAATATATAAAAATAGGTGTAAATGATTTTTGTTTATTGACTCATATAAAAAAAGATCAAACACAAACCAACTATTGCCTTAAAAAAAAGCGAATAAGCTATTTCCAAATTAAACTTAAATCAGCCTTTTCTTTGCCTGACAAGTATCTTGCTCCTCTTTTTAAATGAGTAATAGCAAAATATTCTGTAGAAGCAATATTTCCTTAGACCTACAGAAAATAAAATAGAACGCGTTACAGCCAATAAATTATTCAACCCTAAAAACTATGTTTACTTATTGTCATGCATATTTCTCACTAAACAATAATCTAATAAAAAATGTATGTTTAAAGTATGAAAAATATTTTATAACTATAAACTTTGATAATATAACCAGAAGAATAGAACACATAAAAAGTTGCGTTGTTGCTATGACAAAAATGTACTGGTATTTTTACCTTTTTTTAATGTATTTGTATTTACAATAATTTACACATTAAGAAAGATTTTTTTCTTATATATATATATATACTTGCATAAAACTTGAAATCTAGAGGAGATCTTTAAAAGTATTGCTATATTAGTACCATACCAGGTGAGAAAAAGGAAAAGTGAGCATCTGTTTGTAAGGTATGATAATAGTAATACCAACGTAATTTAAATTAATCTTAATTTATCTTTATTTTTTTATTTTCAAAAGCGTCTCGGAAAAAAAATGCAAAGCTTGATTGACTTTGAATCAGCCGAATTTAGCTTAATCGTGTTCTCTTTAACTGTAAAAACACCATAAAATATATTTGAAGGAAAATATAATTTGGTTATATGTTGCATAAGTTTAAAAATGGTGTAGTCATACATTAATATTGTCTGACTGTTGTAATTGTCTGTTATTTTTAAACTTGAAAAATTAATATTCAAATAACCAAATGACACTTGTTCTAATTTATTTTATTTTCCTGTAATTACAAATTGTATGTATTTTTATTGCAATGCAATACTATTTTTACTACTATTACTCTTCATGTTTTAATGCATATTTAATCACTCAAAAAGCAAAAAAAGAAAGTTACATCAATGTCAGACCATCAAATCTTTTTTTCCGAATTTAGTTTTTGTCGTCTGACACAAACGATTATCGCCATTTATTATTTCTTCTAGAACATTCTTATCGTTCTATCGTCTGCTTTTTCGCTGTCTTCGCTATTTAGATTGCAGTGAGTGCCGATTCATCAATTCTCCAGCAATAAAACAACTCAACTTATTGTTTGATGAAACCTTACATTTTGTTTTGCGTTATATCTATGTTTTGCGTCATTTTTGAAATATTTGGGGTATGTAGACAGACTAATAATATGTTTTCTAGACTTTATTACTTTTTCTTTATTGTTATTCAGTTAAACGACAATTATTATTTTTTTATCTGAGGCTTTGTTATTGTAATGCATAAATCAAAATAAGGTTTTTGTTTGTGGTTGTATAATGGCTTTTTTCAAATAATATATTTTTTCTATGAACTCATTGCATTTTTAAAGCCATTACATAGTAAAAGAAAAAAATAGTCTCATTGAAAAATAATCTTTATAACTTATTTTGTACTTAAAAAACTGTACTATGCATTAAAAAATATTGAATTCGACAAAAACTTTTTCATTTAAATGCAAAAGCACGCATAATTTTTAGTTAGTATAAAAATGTAGATAATAATTTTCTGTTTCAAATTATATTTAATTTCAAGGAAAGGACTTCTTTTTTTTTTTTTTAAATTAGCAGTATTTGTAGTCACTTTGTCAATTTACCTACAGTTTTTTCTCATTGTACTCCAATTATACAAAACTTATATACTTATCAAAGTCATTAGTATTTTGTACTTTTCTTAATTACAGCACAATAATTGTGTTGCGGAATAAATTTTAAATTTTTTTTAACTACTTTTATACTTACTATGCAGTTAGAAATAATAATTTACACAAAAACTTGCTTAATTAAATTTAAAAGCACGCATCATTTTTAGTTTGTGTAAAATGTAGTGAATAATTAATAGGTAGGACATAAAATATTTAAATTTAAGTATACATCATAGGACTTACTTTTACTATTTTACTTACTATTTAATAAGTATTGCTTAGTATTACTAAACTTAGGAAATAAATGTGTTTCTGTAGAACTTGTTTCACTACGCTAAGAGTTTATGTGGGGAAAAACAAACATTCAGCGCAAAAGGAATAATATTGACAGTGTTCGCGCATTATTTATTTATTTATTTATTTATTTATTTATTTATTTATTTATTTATTTATTTATTTATTTATTTATTTATTTATTTATTTATTTATTTATTTATTTATTTATTTATTTATTTATTTATTTATTTATTTATTTATTTATTTATTTATTTATTTATTTATTTATTTATTTATTTATTTATTTATTTATTTATTTATTTATTTATTTATTTATTTAAATACCGATTGAAAAGCAATTTTACTCAATTTGACGAATAAATAATTTTATATATCCTATTGAATGCTTCAGCATTAAAACTTAATTTTCCATTCGGCTTAATTCCAGCTAATTTTGAAGGAAAATTATAATCTACTATTTTAAGGAAAAAATATTAACTTGGTGGAAAAGATTGTAAGGCACGTTTTACAAATTAGCTTTTGACTTTTTACGGTTTCGAAAGAGAAATTCCAATTACTCGGGTATTTGAATAACTTTTTCTATCACAAGATTCCTGTATTAGAAGCCATGTTAAGTACATATTTACTTGAATATACGCTATAAAACTTTTATACGACAAAAAAAATCTTTGGTAATTTTAAAGTTAAAGGTGTAATTTGAATTTTATACAGCCTCATTCACAGATAAAAAATGTGTTTAGTACAAAGGTATTTCCTGATATTATTAAAGTATTTTACGTAAGTTTTTGAATTAATTGTATTTTTAGTGTAGATTTTCATTGTTTTTTTTTCAAGCGTCGTCGGTTTAAATAATAAAAATATTACTTTTAATATAGGATTTTGTCATTTCAAATACTGTTTATTTACTAAACCAATTATAATTAACTTTTAAAGTTGACTTAACTCAACGGTTCTAAACTTTAAGTTTCGTTTAACTAAATATACATGAACTATAGTTCAGTTTTTGGTTTGCAATTAAGAATTAATTTGAGTTAGAAAATTTATAATTAAGAATTAATTTGAACTACAGATATCTATTTTCATGTTCATACAATTATTTCTTTAAAAAAATGATATTTTTTATTTATTTTATTGTGGGGAGGTTAGAGGGTAGGTACATATGTATTCCGATTTGTGTGCTTGATCAAAGACTCGTTTATATTAGCCTTCGTCAGTTAGGACATACACGGAAATAACAACCAGTAACTAATACGGTCTCAGAGAAAGTAAAATACAGTCTGGGTTTGATTTTGAAAAGTACCGTAAAACCCGTTTTACTCAACCATAACTGTATTTTTTCAACTAATTTCGGTACAGCTTGATCAGAGTATCAATGTTAAATCATCCGTAGTTTCACACACTGCGGCAAAAAAACCATACTTACGATTTATATCATCAATATTTACTCACGGGTTGTTGTCAATCGACACTGCTCAAAACAATTTGCACTTTGCGTACTTTTGTTACCTTTCAGTCGCAACTTTTGTTTTTATTCTAAAAATCTAAAACTTGTGAAATAGATTCATGATGCATCCAAAATGAAATAGTAATTACAAAAAATTTAAAAAAATTAGTAAATTTAGAAAGATATTTTAAATTTAAAATTATAATTAGATTAGTAGGGGGGGGGGAGTTAGAATCATAACTTTTGAATATTTTATAACAATACTTTTTTCACAAATTTATTTGTTAAAAATACTTAAAATCAATTTTAAAACATCCAAAAAAATGCATGCATGAATTATATAGGGTCAAGTTGCTTGCAAAGATATTTTTTAAGTTAATTTTATTTTCCCATTTTTTTTCATATTTTCATTTAGTTAAAACAAACCTTCTTAAATTCTTCAAAAGAAATTATTCTTCGACCTAATAATACATAAGTGCGAGCCTAACGTCAAAAAAGAAAAGTTGGTTTGTTACAGAATCTGTCACTTACACCGCTTCCACACAATATTTACGCTCAACAGAAAACATACTAACAGCACCTCAGAAAGAAATTCGCCAAATATTGCCTTTAGCTAGTTCTAATTAACACTTTTATAAGCTAAAATTAATAATTGTCTTTAATCTTCTTTTGAAGATTTGATAATTAATCTTTATCGTTTTTTTTTTTTTTAAGTTCGACGAATAATGATGTACTTTTTTTTAAGCAATACCTTTTTGCAGCCACAATTTACATTTCGAAAAATAAATTAGTAAAATTGTTGCTTTGCAAATAAAAGCGAAACTTTGCATATTTTTATGCAAATTTAGAATTTTTTATTCATCTTTCTTCATACATATATAACGAGCCTTCAAAATAACTTTATTGTGCTATAACAACAATCCAAATTGAATTATTACACAAAAATAAATATTTTTTCAAGAATTTTATTTTTATTCTAAATAAAGTTTCTAGAACGTTTGATGTAATGGCAGCAGTGAAAATATTGAATAAAAATGGAATTCGCATGTTATTTCAATGTACATTAAATTTTTAGTTATTTAAATTTTAAATAAACTTCTATTTTTAATTTTTTAATGAAATTTGGAATGTAGCCTAAACTGATTCTTTGCTTCAAAATGACGTATCCCACTTGTTTGTGAGACCTGCGGTTCGTTCTGTGAAAGTGGGTGACAGACAGACGGACGGACAGATAGACAGACAGACGGACAAATGGACTGAACGATTATAAAACCTTCCACTTTTTACGTTATAAACGTAGTGTGGAAGCTAAAATGCAAACTGGTGATTCCAAGTACGTATCGGCAGTACAGTACAAAAAATTACTTTAAATATCCAAATTTATCCCACATGTAATGTAGAATGTCAAAGTTATAAAATATAGATACAACTGGGAGGTGGGATATACTTGACAAAACTGTAAATATACAATAGTTTTACAGACCAATGGAAAAGCAATAATTAACTTAAAATCCCATAAATTGGCAAATATGTATGATTATTTTCACTGCATACATTTTAAATTTAATTTATTTCAAATAAAATATCTTTTTAATCGAAATAGGGTTTATTATAAGAGATGATCTTAGCCTTTTATACGCCAACGTTCCACTTGTGAAAAATGTTATTTAACCTCCTTTATTGGCCGAAATAATTTTGGATGTGAAAAATTAGATTACATACTCGAACAGCGAATTTGAAAAAGTCATTTTAATTTTTTTAGGGGTATTTCATTGATGATGTTTAAGGCAACTTCTCCGGTAAAACTCTTAAAATTTTAGTCTCGTAACCTTAAATCAGTGCCCTCTGAAATTGTCTTAAAGAGTTAAAACATTACCAGATGAATAAATTACATTATATACACAAAACATAAAATTTTTAAACGATTAGATTTTAAGATTATTTTAAAAAAGACTGATACAATAAATGCGGAAAAGGCCGGGTCTGACGATCGGAGGTTTCCACTGTATATTATTACGCATGTGTTACTTAAAGAATCACATCAGTGTTATTACACGCATACAACCAGCAATTATTAAATTTTATCCAAAAGTACCGGCATTAACAGTATTATCCCCCGAGCACATCCTATATTCACTGTAATTCCTAAATACATTTCAACTCCATACACAATTCCATAATTAGCTTTGCCTTTTGCCATAACAAAACGGGCATTATTCTTTCATGCTATTACGCACCCTTGCAATTTGCATTTTTAAGTTGGTTTTGCGATATATATTCCAAACTTCATCGAAAGATGCTTCTGGTTGCTGTTAAATTATGCAACGGTTCTCCCTAAGGAATTTTAAAATGATGATAAGGAAATAATGTGTGTATGGTTTTGTACTTGTTTTTTGAAATAAACTTTAACCGTTGATGGTAAAAAAATTTTTGTTTATTAAAATTGTCTTTTCAAGCTTTTGAAACTGACTGAAGAACTTCGAATTTGAGTACTTTTCGAATATTTTCAATGTATTCTAATTTCGATCCGCTGAATTTTTTTACGTATCACACTTGTCTGTGGCACGTAACGTAAACGTAATGTGAATACGTCGTAATTAAGTATTACGTAATACACGTCTAGTACACGTGTAGGTATACTTACGTAATACTTACGTAATACCAGACGTGGTTACGTAAACGTAATGTGAAAGCTAAAAAAGATTTCTTGTGATATTTTCGAAATTCGTTATTTTTCTTAGTGTTTTCATATTAAGTGAAACAACAAATTATTTCGAAGGCAAAACTTTGACAGATATAGTAATTTAAAAAAAATTACATTTGTTCTATCAGTCGACTATTCTTTTAAACACATTTTCCAATCCATTCATCTCTATCACAACAGAAAACAACAGCTCCTCTAAAATAACCCAAACAGCGCCTCCTCACAAAACGATAGCGATAATTTTCATCGTAAGAGCAGCACGTCAACATGAATATTTTTTCATAATACATCCTCGCGAAAATAGCGGACACAAACGCAGAATTAAATTAAGTTAGCAAAGCAGTTTTCCAGAGGAAAAACTTATTCAAGTAGGTTGGTGTGATCCTCAAGGGGGTTTTGGGTCTATGAATATTTCATTAAATGCGATTTTGCTTTCACAGTGATTTTTTATAAGGTGTGTTTGCTGTAAAAAATATATATTATATATTGCATACGTGTATAAAGCCATGAAGTTGATGGTATCTTATGAATTTGCTGTTATGTCGTACTGAAATAATGTGCGTACTATTTACGTATAAATTGTATTTGCTACAAAATATATCTCATTAGTCGATGAAATAGTTGGTTTCGTAGGATTTGTGTTGTTATGTTGCATTGAAATGAAGTTTATTTGTTAGTCCTGTGATTAATGAAGTTATAAGTCAAAGTCAAAATTACTTAATACTAATAATTTGTATTTATGAAATTAGGTGTAATCACTCACTCACTCACTCACTCACTCACTCACTCACTCACTCACTCACTCACTCACTCACTCACTCACTCACTCACTCACTCACTCACTCACTCACTCACTCACTCACTCACTCACTCACTCACTCACTCACTCACTCACTTACTTACTTATATATAAACACCTATTGAAAAACAATTTTATTTAAGTTTAAGAAAAAAGATTTTTATATCTCCAATTGAAAACTTCCGCATAAAAATTTAATTTTCTGTTCGGCTTAATTCCAGCTAATTTTGAATGAAAATTATAATCTACTATTCTAAGGAAAAAATATTAACTTTGTGGAAAAGATTGTAAGGCACGTTTTACAAATTAGCTTTTGAATTTTTACGGTTTCGAAAGAGAAATTCCAATTACTCAGGTATTTGAATAACTTTTTCTATCATAAGATTTCTGTATTAAAAGCCTAGTTACGTACAAATTTATTTGAATATATGCTGTAAAACTTTTATACGGCAAAAACTTTTGTGATTTTAAAGTTAAAAGTGTAATTTATATTTTATACAGCCTTATTCACAGAAAAAATGTGTTTAGTACAAAGGTATTTCCTGTTATTTTGAAGTATTTTACGTAAGTTTTTGAATTGATTGTATTTTTAGTGTAGATTTTCATTGTTTTTTTTTTTAAAGCGTCGTCGGTTTAAATAATAAAAATATTACTTTTAATATAGCATTTTGTCATTTCAAATGCTGCTTGTTTACTAAACCAATTATAATTAACTTTTAAAGTTGACTTAACTCAACGGTTCTAAACTTTAAGTTTCGTTTAACTAAATATACATGAACTATAGTTCAGTTTTTGGTTTGTAATTAAGAATTAATTTGAGTTAGAGAAATTATAATTGAGAATTAATTTGAACTACAGATATCTATTTTCATATTCATACAGTTATATCTTTAAAAAATGATATGTTTTATTTATTTTATTGTGGGGAGGTTGAGGGGTAGGTACATATGTATACCGATTTTTAAGAATCGTTTATATTAGCCTTCGTCAATTAGGACATACACGGAAATAACAACCAGTAACTAATACGGTCTCAGAGAAAGTAAAATACAGTCTGGGTTTGATTTTGAAAAGTACCGTAAAACCCGTTTTACTCAACCATAATTGTATTTTTTTCAACTAATTTCGGTACAGCATGATCTGAGTGCCAATGTTAAATCATCCGTAGTTTCACACACTGCGGCAAAAAAAACCATACTTACGATTATATCATCAAATTTACTCACGGGTAGTTGTCAATCGACACTGCTCAAAACAATTTGCACTTTGCGTACTTTTGTTACCTTTCAGTCGCAACTTTTGTTTTTATCCTAAAAATCTAAAACTTGTGAAATAGATTCATGATGCATCCAAAATGAAATGGTAACAGGAGGGGGGGGGGGGATATCTAAAAAAATTAGTAAAATTTTAAATCTAAAATTAGAATTAGATTGGTAGGGGGGGGGAATTAGAATCATTACCTTTGAATATTTTATAACAATAAATTTTTCACAAATTTATTTGTTAAAAATACTTAAAATCAATTTTAAAACATCCAAAAAAATGCATCATACATGAAGGATATAGGGTCAAGTTATTTGCTTAGATATTTTTAAAGTGAATTTTATTTTACCATGTCTTTCATATTTTCATTTAAATAAAACAAACCTCCTTTAATTCTTTCGACCTAATAATACATAAGTGCGAGCCTAACGTCAAAAAAAAGAACATTTGCAAGCTGGTGATTCCAAATGGAATCATTGGGGGAAATTGTTAATACCATTCACTACCCTATATGTTGTGAGTAGTGTATATGGGCAATTCTAACATAATTTTTAATTTTATGTCCCTTGAGCATAACTTTTTAAAAAAATAATATTTCTTAACCATATTTTCTTATTGTACTAAAAGACTAGATCTTATATAATTGAAAAAGGAAATTTTAAAGCAAAGAAACTCCAAAAAAAGTTTAGAACACAAAACAATGCAGAAAAGTTCTTACCATCGTGTGTCCCGAATGTCAAATTTTTAGTATAGGACTCACGCTAACACATTTTTGAGCTAAAAATTACATTCATTTGGATTTTAAATTGAACTAATACTGTAGCTTAACAAATTCCATCCATTGAATTTTGGCGTTTAATACTTATAATGTGTTTTTCTCGTCTCCTAACTTTGTCCCTGGGTTTTGGTACATTCACTGACCTCATTCCTAAAGTGGTGAAGAGAGGCACTGGATAGAGCTACAGTGATTCTTCAACCATGATAACTGTATTGCAGAAAACTCACATTTCAGTTAGTAGCCACATATTTCTGCTAAAATTCACCAATGAGCCCAAAATTTAAAAAAAACTTAGTAAAATTGGCTGCGGAGACTGCCATCCCTAATTATAAATTTTTGTTTTTTTTACAAATGAGCTTTGCTGAACTTTTTTCGTAATTCTAGAACCCTTATAAACCTTTTGACAAAAATTTAAAGTGATTTTGAAAAAATAAATTTTACAATTTTTTTAAACCTGAAATTAAAAATTTTGGTAGAACTGCCCATATGTAGCGGCAGTACAGTACACAAATTTACTTTAAATGTCCAAATTTACCCCACGTATAATGTAAAATGTCAAAGTTATTAAATATAGATACTACTGGGAGGGGGATATACTTGACAAAATTGTAAATATACAATAGTTTTACAGACCAATGGAATAACAATAATTTACTTAAAATCCCATAAATTGGCAAATATGTATGATTATTTTCACTGCATAAAATTTTAAATTTAATTTATTTCAAATAAAATATCCTTTTAATCGAAATAGGGTTTATTATAAGAGATTATCTTAGCTTTTTATACGCCAACGTTCCACTTGTCACTTGTGAAAAATGTTATTTAGCCTCCTTTATAGGCCGAAATAATTTTGGATGTGAAAAATTAGATTACACACTCGAACAGCGAATTTGAAAAAGTCATTTTAAGTTTTTTTAAGGGTATGTCATTGATAATGTTTAAAGCAATTTTTCCAGTAAAACTCTTAAAATTTTAGTCTCGTAACCTTAAATCAGCGCCATCTGAAATTGTCTTAAAGAGTTAAAACATTACCAGATGAATAAATTACATTATGTACACATAGCATAAAATTTGTAAACTATTAGATTTCAAAATTATTGTAAAAAAAGACTGATGCACAAATCAGTCTTGAATAAATTACACTGAGATGATTCAGATGAATAAATTACATTATGTACACATGGCATAAAATTTGTAAACTATTAGATTTCAAAATTATTTTAAAAAAAGACTGATACAATAAATGCGGAAAAGGCCGGGTCTGACGATTGGATTTTTCCACTGTAAATTATTAAGCATGTGTTACTTAAAGAATCACATCAATGTTATTACTCGCATACAACCAGCAATTATTAAATTTTATTCAAAAGTACTGGCATTAGCAGTATTATCCCCCGAGCACATCCCATATTCACTGTAATTCCTCAGTACATTTCAACTCCATACACAATTCCATAATTAGCTTCGCCTTTTGCCATAACAAAACGGGCATTATTCTTTCATGCTATTACGCACCCTTGCAATTTGCATTTTTAAGTTGGTTTTGCGATATATATTCCAAACTTCATCGAAAGATGCTTCTGGTTGCTGTTAAATTATGCAACGGTTCTCCCTAAGGAATTTGAAAATGATAATAAGGAAATAATGTGTGGGTGTTTTGTACTTGTTTTTTGAAATAAACTTTATCCGTTCATGGTAAAAAATGTTTGTTAACCCTGTAATGCATGATTTTTTTTTCTTCCCATAAAAATATATCTGTGTCATTAATACTCATACATTATGGGAAAAATACTGAATTTTTTTTACTACATTGGAATTTAAAGAATTTCAATTTTTAAAATTTTTGCAATATGGCAAAAACCAACTACTAAATTCCAATTTTGATAAGAATAACTAAAAAACTACTAAATATTTTTTGAAATAATCCTCTTGATCTATAATTATTTTTTCAAAACAAATTATTTGTATATTTAGTACTAATATTATTATACTTTGAATACCACCAAAGACGTAATCTCACAACAGTTCATAACTTCACTCTTTAATTTTGAATCCACTTTTACTATTGTCGTCTATGAGGGTTATTAGTAACTAAAATCTCAAAATAGAATGTAATAGTTGAAAAAACATAGATTTGTCGAGAGGGAGCTTTACTTTAATAGAAAAAAGTGGGTTATGTTACTTGTTGCCATATGGCAACAGTATGCATTGGAGGGTTAATTAAAAGTGTTTTTCCAAGCATTTAAAACTGTCTTAAATGTTATATAACATAGCCTTCACACACACAAAATGCCATTCGTAGCTTCTTTATTAAAACTAAATCTTTATGTCCACTAAAGGAAATATATAAAAAGAGATTTAAGTATTTTTCATCATATATCAAAATATTATTTGAATTAAAATAAAACAAATTGGAACGGGAAGCACCAATTAGTTATCTATTAATTATTTTTTTATTAAAAACTAGTACTAATTAGCAGCCTAAATAAAAGAGCTAACTAGTACTTCGTATAATACTAAAGTGTGTCGATTGATCATTGATCACTCGACACGAGTGTCAACTTCTATCACCAAACTTCTAACTGCTTAGTGCCTATATGTAATCGTTATCACTCAGCAGGGTCTTAACTAAACCGGAAATGAAACCAATATTTGGAAAGGCGGTGAAAAAGGGTTCATAAATACGTAAGAAGATAAAAATAGTAATTCCGTATACCATAACTGAGTGATACTCAATACTATTCCTTTCAGTAGATCGCCAACATTTGACAAGGAGTATCGCCAAAGCAGGTAAATATCGCCAGAAATGCTAGTGCCTCAAAGATCTTTTTCGCTTAAATTAACGACTATTATTCCTTTATTGTAATTCAAAGTCATTAATCAAAGATAGTAATGCAATAAAAAGTACTTAAAACAAAATTATCAAAAATATTATTGACGTAAAATCGATAAAATTGATAAAGCAAGCTGAAACACTTCTGAAAAACTTTAAATTACACACTTCGAAACTTGCTTAATACAAAAGTTTTTTAACGTAAATGTAACTTTTACAATTTTTAGTTCGTAAAATTTAAAAAAAATCCCGATGATATTTTGAAAACTCGTTATTTATCTAACTGTTTTCATATTTAATGAAACAACAAATTTATTTGAAAAATAAACTTCGTCATATATAGTAATTTCAAACAGATTACAATTGTTCTGCCAGACGACTATTCTTTTAAACACAACTTTCACCCATTCCTCTATCACAACAGAAAACAACAACTCTCCTAAAATAACCCAAACACCGCCCTCTCACAAAACGATAGCGATAATTTTCATCGTAAGAGCAGCACGTCAACATGAATATTTTTTCATAATGCATCTTCGCGAAAATAGCGGACACAAACGCAGAATTAAATTAAGTTAGCAAAGCAGTTTTCCAGTGGAAAAACTTATTCAAGTAGGTTGGTATAATCCTCAAGGGAGTTTTAGGTCTATGAATATTTCATTAAATGCGATTTTGCTTTTACAGTGATTTTTTATAAGGTGTGTTTGCTGTAAAATATATATTATATATTGCATACGTGTACAAAGCCATGAAGTTGTTGGTATCTTATGAATTTGCTGTTATGTCTTACTGAAATAATGTGCGTAGTATTTATGTATAAATTGTATTTGCTACAAAATATATCTCATTAGTCAATGAAATTTTTGGTTTCGTACGATTTGTGTTGTTATGTTGCATTGAAATGAAGTTTAGTTGATAGTCCAGTGATTAATGAAGTTATAAGTCAAAGTCAAAATTACTTAATACTAATAATTTGTATTTATGAAATTAGGTGTATATTATTTATTCGTATTTTAGGTGTATATTATTTATATATGATTCTTAGGTGTTTGTGCTCTTCTTTTCACACTAATAATAGTTATGGTATGGTATGGTATGGTATGATACATATATATTCCAGCTTGTGTGCTTGTTCATAGAACCGCTTATAAGCTTTCGTCAAGTGGGACAGACACAGGAAGAAATTTTACAGTCACAAAGAAATGAATAACACATAGACAAATAACAACATTTATTGACTGTCACAAACATCCATGCCTGACCGGGATTCGAACCCGACCTCAGCAACTCCAAAGGCTAGTACACAAACCATTCAGCCACCGAGGCGGCTAATAATAGTTACTCATAGCTTCACGGCTTTGTGGTGGAATTGTCAACCACATTTTCTTTTGTCGGTTGAACCACTTTTCCCGTTTCGTAAACAAAAACCAGACAAAAGTTTTAGCCATTCACATTTGAAGAGTACACGGGAAAAACCGATTGATTTTTCAGAGAAGTTTCCTTAGCAGGCCACTTTTGGCGATGATAGCGAGTGATCGCCTAAACTTGTGTAAGGAAACCAGTTCCTACCATTGATATCGTAGTTAAAGTAATTGAGTGGCAAATCACGTGACCTCCAATGCTAACGACGGGACGTGCAAGGAGCTCCCAGAGGAAGTCAGTGTTGTAGGTCACGTGATTAGCCACTGTAGTACTTTAACTACGATCTATGTGGTTCCTAGCTACCAAGTTCAGGCGATTGGTGATCCCGACGCTTGGACCAAGCGAAGAAGAAAGAGATAAACCGGTTCTATGTCGCCAAGCAGACAATTGCGGGTGTTCGCCTAATAAATCAATCGCTTCTTCCCGTGTACTCTTCATTTTAAAAACAAAAACCAGAATGGTTCCAAAAACATAGTGCAACATTTCTCCACACATGCGTTTTATCTACCGGGAACCAGTTTCTTAGAGAAAACCACAGCCACATTTTTAACAGTGTACTCTTCAATTTTACGTAACTGTATTTGTATAATTTCTTTTCATAAATCAATTGCTTACAGTTAGGGTATAAAGGATAATTTTCACCTGATAAACTTATTATTTTTAATACCGGCACTTAAGGTTAAAAAATTCAAATAAATAAAAATTATTTCAAATAAATCCGGTAGTTGATAAAAGGTGTAGTAAACATCGTTATATTTCTTACGTGTATAAATAAAATTATTTAAATAATAATTTCGTTATTATTGTAAATTCCATACAAATAAAAAAATTATTACAAACAAAGCATAATGTTTGTTTTTTAAAGTTTGCTTTAGTCCGATTTTAGTTCTTTTTTCGGTAAATACGCCGTTTACATTTAATTTAATTATTATATTTGCATATTCTATCCCTTTAAGTAAATTAAATAAAGAAATCACAAAGTGTGTTATACGATAAATTAAGATTTTAAGAGTTTGTTATGAACAAAAAAAAACAGTAATTTATTCCTAGAATCTTCCTCAGCAGTTATACTTTACCTAATTAAATTCAACAGCGATTCTCAATTAAGAAAAAGTAATGAAATTTGAAAAAGAATCCGTAAATTATTCGCAGAATGCTTTAAATATTCATAAAAATGCATTATTAAATTTGCCTCTACTGTGAGTTTTATCGTGTTTAAGGCCGAAACGATCTTCATTTTGAAGTAATCCCTCAAATATTTTGTTTGATGTGTTTTTTCCGTATTTAAAGACTGAATCTAAGTAACGGTAAATACAATAGATTTGTGGAAATATCGTTTTTATTGAAATAAACATAACAAGGTTTAGAATTTTGATGCTCGAATACAATTTGTTTCTTTTAGTTTTTATTTATACTATTTCTTTACTTCTCGCAAAATGAAGAGGAAATAGTTTTAGTCGATGCAATCTTTTAAAACTCAAGCATTGTTTAGTTGTCAAAAAATTGTGTTAATATTATTAACTCGTCAATAGCCTTGTTGTCTTGTATACGCATTCATACGAATCGATAATTAGTTCTTCCATTTATGCATGATGAGTTGTTTTGTGGACTATCTGCTTTTCTAGATTGCGTACAATTCTGCAAAAATTAAATTTAATTTAATTAATTAGAGATCTAAAATCATCTTTAGTATTAAAGTAATAATACTATATAGGTAGACATATTATACACTGATCAAAACAATTAGGGGAATGCATGGTTTAAACCATTTCGCCCCCAATGATTCGATTTGGTATCATAAGCTTTCGATTTTTTTCTAACTAAGTTGAACTCTTACTTTTTTATCGTTAGATAGAAGAATCATGCCTTTTGAAAAAATAAATGATGTTTGTTTTAATTGAATGAAAATATGAAAAAACATGGTAAATTAAAAATCACTCCCAAACAATTTTATGAAAAAAATTGACCCTAAATTCTTCACGCTTTCATTCTTAGAAGTCTAAAATTTGATTTTATCTTTTTTTTTTACAATTAAAATTTTGAAAAAAAAATTATAATTTATTCAAAAGTTATTATTCCAATTTTCTGCCTCTTAAATTTTAGTTAAAAAATTATATTTGTTTTTTTTTTGTTTGTTTTTAACCATTTAAATCTGGATGCATTAGGTATCTATTTCATAAATTTTAGATTTTTATAATAAAAAATAAGAAGTTGGAACTGGACGGGTAAACAAAAGTAAGCAAAGTGTTCCCCTAATTGTTTTGAGCAGTGTAGTATCCACAATTTAAAATAAGCATTTCCGACGGTGGGAAACACCGTAAACAGGTTTTACAAATTAACTTTAGTTTTTTACATAGCTTTATATTCCTAGAACCTTCACAAGAAGTTTTAGAACAAAAAAAGTTTAGATTGTTTAAAATTTCTTATTGCAAAACTCACATTCCCAAGTATCTCTAAGTATAACTCAAGTAGGGTCAAGTGGGGTAAGTGTGATTGGGGGTAAGTGTGATAAACAGCTCTTGTAACTTTTTAAATCATTCTAAAATCTGAAAGCTTGCAATATATAACATTATACCACTTATAATTAAACTAAAAAGAAATATTGACCTTATTTTTTGTTTAAAGAAAGTTTTAAACTTTTGAATTTAAGTGCAACTGTCTTCTTTTTATGTGGGTCTTTCTATGTGGGGTAAGTGTGATAAAACTGCAATGGATTTTGAAATGCAAATTTTGTACACTTAAAATTGGAATTCAAACATATAATTTTTTTCTACATATTTATGTTACTTAGAATAATTCTATACCAATTTTGGATTTGGAATTTACTTGAAGCAGAGAACGAATTTTCTTAATGAAAAATGCAGAAACTCTATCACACTTACCCCACTTGAACCTATAACTAAGATATAGGGCCTCCTGTCTACTTCATTAGCACTTAAGTCTAACTGAATTTATCATTAAATGTCGCCAATAAAAAGACTAGACCTCGTTTCATAGTTACACTGAAGAGGATTTGAATTTTGAAACTAGACCTTTCATGTTTGAATAGAAAAATAATTTCTAAGAAAATTTACACAAATAGATGTCGAATCTGCGACTACACTCTAAAAAATGAATGCTCAAAAATTTCGAAATTTTCCTTAACTTTGACGATTCTGTTACTGGCAAATGCTCTGAGTTTTCGCTTCCTCAAAGTGAGGACATTTGAATCGCCATTTTTATGGGGATTTGAATGTCGTCTAATCTAAAGAAATATTTCGTCATTTTTGAGCACGTGAGTTCAACAATGAGATTCGGTTTCCTCATAATCAAGATACAGAATCGTCAAATCACGATCGTAAAAGTGAGGAATCACGTTTACTCAAAAGTCGCGTATAGTTTGACGAAACAATCCTAAAAATTAACGAATTGGGGCTTGAGTATTCATGAATCGTCAAAAATGAAAGTGTTATTTCTAAGAGTGTACACATGATCATATAAGCGTTATTCTTTTGGTTAACATTTAGTTTCTCCCTTTTATGCAAATAGAAACAAAATATAAATCTTTCATATAACTCTTTCTCGAAACAGATATTATACAAACTGTTGTAACAATACTAAACAACAAAATTACGTAATACTAAGAACAAAAATACATAAAGTATCCTTTTCAATCACCAAACCAAACAAACATTATTCATTCCCAACTGCACTCTTTGAATATTCAACTCCCCTTAAAATGAATACATTCCCCTCATTCTTTCTCTGTTATCACACATTCGGAGTGAGTATCGAGAGAAAGGACTTCCGCCCCGATTCCGGTACAAGTGTGTCGATGAGCTGACACACTCGTCCCATTGTGAGCGACATGACACGCTCCAGTGTCGAGTAATTAACGCCTTCGTGGAGGCTCTTGAATGGGAGCAAGCCAGTCGTGAAGGGGGGAGTTGAGGGAGTTAGTTTTGGGCAGTTGTTTTGTGGAGTATCTGCTTTTCTAGACTGTGTACAATTCCACAAAAAATTAAATTTAATTTAATTAGAGTTAAATATGGATCTAAACTTACCCTTAGTATAAAAGTAATAATATATAGGTAGACAATTATAATATCCACCATTTAAAAAATATATTACCGACGTGAGAAAGATCGTAAGCGTACGTTTTACAAATTAACTTTTGACTTTATATTTTGCGTAACTATAAACTTCATAATGAGTTTTAGTATAAGAGAGTATTTGATGGAATGGGTCGAATTGCAAAACACACATTACCCAAAATGTAACTAAGATATAGGGCCTCCTATCTACTTCATTAGTGATTAGCTTCATCAGTAAGTATCGATATAAAGCTTTCGTCCAATTGAATTTATTATTATCATTAAATGTCGCCTATGAAAAAATATTAAATTATATCTTAATTACACTGTAGGGAATTTGGACTTTGAAACTAGATCCTTCATGTTTGAATAGAAAAATATAAGAAAATTTACACAAATAGATGTCAAATCTACGACTACACATGATCATATATGCGTTATTCGTTTCGTTAACATTTCGTTTCTTCATTTTATGCAAATAGTAACAAAATATAAATCTTTCATATAACTCTTTCTCGAAACAGATATTATACAAACTGTTGTAACAACACTAAACAACAAAATTACGTAATACTAAGAACAAAAATACATAAAGTATCCTTTTCAATCACCAAACCAACAACATTATTCATTCCCCAACTGCACTCTTTGATTATTCAACTCCCCTTAAAATTAATACATTCCCCTCATTCTTTCTCTGCTATCACACATTCAGAGTGAGTATCGAGAGAAAGGACTTCCGCCCCGATTCCGGTACAAGTGTGTCGACGAGCTGACACACGCGTCCCATTGTGAGCGACATGACACGCTCCAGTGTCGAGTAATTAACGCCTTCGTGGAGTCTCTTGAATGGGAGCTAGCCAGTCGTGAAGGGGGAGAGTTGAGGGGGTTAGTTTTGAAGAGTTGTTTTGTGGAGTATCTGCTTTTCTAGAATATGTACAATTCTTTATGCATTTCATATATATTACTCCTATTATCTTATAAAAATATTTACAATATTCATATCGTTAAGCCGGTAGTTTTTATATAAATCTGACCTTGGCAGGAAAATTGCAGCATATACAAAATGAATTCGACTACTTTTCATCTAAAATAATAAGGGGTAGGTACATATATATTCCGGATTGTGTGCTTGATCAGAGACCCACTTATGAAGCCTTCGTCAAGTTAGACAGATGCAGAAATGTTTACTGTCACAGAGAAAGGAAAGTACACCCAGGGCGAAAGCGGGAATCGAACCCGCACTCATTGCAGCGTGCAGACGGCTGGAGTAATGGTCCAGACCACTCGGCCATCCTAAAATAATAGTTATTTTTGTAAACGTTTTTATGGGTTGTAGTTATTGACTGTTGACAGCAATGGTTAAAGTCATTATATAGATACTAAAGTTTATGGGCCAACGGCAAATAATAAACAACCTCATTTAATTAACAATGCTTTTATTCAATATATTTCCAAAAACGCAAAACAAATGATAAAGTAAATTATTTTAGTTCACTTTTTCAATTGTTCAGTATGCATTTTGAAACAATGTTTTTACTAAATAATAAAAATCCAAAATTCAAAAACTGGTCATATGAATGATAATATGACTTGTTGTCTTGAATACGAATTCATACGGATCGATAGTTAGTTCTTCCATTTTATGCAAATAAAATCAAAACATAACTCCTTCTCGAAACAGATATTATACAAACAGTTGTAACACCTAAAGTAATACTCAAAACAAAAATACATAAAGTATCCTTCTCAATCACCAAACCAACAAACATTATTCATTCCCAACTGCACTCTTTGAATATTCAACTCCTCTTAAAATGAATACATTCCCCTCATTCTTTCTCTGTTATCAACACATTCGGAGTCAGTATCGGGAGAAAGGACTTCCGCCCCGATTCCGGTGCAAGTGTGTCGACGAGCTGACACACTCGTCCCATTGTGAGCGACATGACACGCTCCAGTGTCGAGTAATTAACGCCTTCGTGGAGGCTCTTGAATGGGAGCGAGCCAGTCGTAAAGGGGGTGCTAATGGGGTTAGTTTTGAAAACTCGTTTTGTGGAGTATTGTTCTTTTATGGAATGCATTTTAACAAAAAGTATTTTGATAAAGCTGGAATGAAACGGTAATTCAAAATAATCTTTAGAATAAAAAATAACTACATAATTGGTAGACCATAACAATATCCAAGTTGAAAAAAAAAACATTACCGACGTTGGAACAATTTAAATATGTATGGCCTTTTTAATAGGAAAAATGGGCTAAATTTTAATAATGCTTGAGTTAGTCAATAAAAATATTACTGTATATTCAAAAAGACACGGACTTCTGTGGGCTGCCGTTTCTGCTTACAGCGGGCAGTCCATTTCAGAAACGTCTCCGGAGATCTTGGCTGGCTAGACCCACTGATGAGAAGGTCAGTCGTGATCTCCTTTCTTCACTTTTTTTTTGCATTTATATTCAGATTATTTTGTACAATCAAGCTGCTTTCAGCGCTGTTGTCATTGTAATTTTTGTTTGTATTTCTTTTAATCTTTTGCTTGTTTGCATTCAAAAAGACACAGATTACTAAATCCAAGCTTCTGTGTATGTAGGGGTGTTTCACGAAATGCATAGACACTAAATTTACGTATGTGGCTGTAATAAGTCATGAAAAAAGGTACATCCAAAAAGAGTTTTTTAACATGGAAAGTATAGGAGTTTCTGAGGGTTTTCGGTTGTCTTTAAATAAAAACCTGAAAATGTCGATTAAAAAATGCAAATTCACAAACCATAAAAGGCATTTGAAAAACTCAATCCAAGTATTACCCTTCCAAATAACAGGTGCCAATATAAAACTATCACCTTCCTCAACATCATCTGAAGCCCCACAACTTCCTCCATAGCATCATCTACTCTGCAAGAAAGACGGAACTATCTTCCGAGTGCCGAATTGTCGCATGGGGGGCTTTAATTTGTCAAGAACGGGGTAACTTTCCTTATTAAATAAATATACCCGGGAACGCATTGGCAAGTCAAGTATGCTACCTAATGCGTCACTTCACAGATTTGGTTAGTTAAAGGTTATATCTACTATATCTCCCCGTGACTGCGATGGGGTTGTAAAATACACTCTTAAAACAAAAGAGTGAAATCAACTCCTATAGGGGAAGTGCATTTTAGACACTGAAAGAAGTAAAAATTAACTCAGACTGAGTTAAAATCGCTCGTTTGTTTTAAGAGTGCACGACTGATATTTATCAACAGAAAATATATTTGATACAACTTGCATACACATAATCTTAAATTCCTCCAATTTCGCGTTGTATTTTCAAATTACGAAATCTCTGTTGTCATCTGCGCCACTTGTACGCAGTTCAAATTTCAAAGTGTATGGGACTGTGGTGGAGATCCTGTCGGAGGTTTAACAAAACAAAATAGTGAAAGACACTCCGATAGGGGAAGTGAATTTTCGACACTGAAAGGAGTGAAAATTAACTCAGACTGAGTTAAAACCGCTCGTTTGCTTTAAGAGTGTAGTTATACCATGTCTAGGCAGAATGTAAGCTTTGAAAAGACTTCTTCCCCCATCTTTTAGCTGGGTTTTCTAGGAAACGAGGGGGGAACATCGCTTTTCTAAACCTAGCGCGTTTGAGGTTAACAATCAAAACAGCTAGTAGTAACCAAGTAGGTGGGGAAAAAACACGCTTACGCCGCTTAGAAGAAAACCATATGTGGGGAAGGGGAGGAAAATGCGCAAGCCTAATCCAAATGTTTTCACATTTTGTAAATAGTTTTATGTTTGCTATCATTTATTTTAGTTTCGGCTAAAGTATCGTAAATTTTAAAATTTGTTTTGTAATAAATACCCACATTATAGAATTACATATAAAAAATTATACTTATATATTGAGTAGTTAAAAAGTTATATGAAATTGCAAACTATGCTT
This sequence comes from Hylyphantes graminicola, assembly GCA_023701765.1. Taxonomy (NCBI): domain Eukaryota; kingdom Metazoa; phylum Arthropoda; class Arachnida; order Araneae; family Linyphiidae; genus Hylyphantes; species Hylyphantes graminicola. Next base: position 49,233,482 of record CM043112.1, on the reverse strand, counting down.
TGTAGTACATTCTTTGCACATTTTTAAGACTCCTAAGACCCCATAACTGCGGTTCTAAATTTTTATGCCTAACATTCTTCAAAGACTTATTAGTAGGCGAACTGTCAACAGCCAACAAAAATTATCTCACCCAGATCTGAGCATATTTGTATATTAAACAATCAAAATCTATCCCATAGTAGGATAGACTCCTATGCCATCCTATATTGAAGACCGAAGTAACCATAGGAACCAAGGTATACAGCACTTGTTCTGGAAGAAATGTATAATGCCTAGAGTCTATTCAGGTTAGTATTGTAAGCTATTCTGCTGTTGGACGATAAATTGCAGTTTCCACAAAAATGGATTAAACCATTTTTTCTATGAAATGGTTAGTTATTCCCATTGTTTTACTATAGGCTACACGCTTAAAACAAACGATTTTAACTCAGTCTAAGTTAATTTACACCACTCCAGTGTCAAAAAGGCACTTCCCCTTTAGGAGTGGATCCGTTGTGTGTTAAACCTCCAACAGGATCACTCCAAACGATTGATTTTAACTCAGTCTGAGTTAATATTCACTCCTTACCAGTGTTGAAAATGCACTTCTCCTACAGGAGTGGATTTTACTCTTTTTTTTTTTTTAGATTGTAGAGTAACTGAGTTATTGCAACAATTGGTTTAAGTCATTAGGCTAGAAACTTCAGTTAACTTGCTACGGCAGTATTTTCCATTTAATGTAGTTAAGATATTTACTGGAATCAAAATATGCGTCACTGGATTATACGCGATGATGCTTTTGGTGAGTGACAAGCGAGCATAATGATAGTTCAATATTTTGACTTGTTGAATAAAACTATTAGGGTGTGTATTATGTGGCTCTGATCCCGGATGGACGAATGGTTTGGATCACAGACCATTTCGCTAGCAGTCTGATTCCCGCCTTCGATCTGTATGTGCTTTCCTTTCTCTGTGACTGTAAAAATTCTTTCAGCATATGCCTTACATGACGAAGGCTCATAAGCGGGTTTCTGATCAAGCACACAAGCCGGAATATGTATGTACCTACCCTGCCATATTATGCGGCATTCAAAAAAGATTATTGTATTTAACAGATGTAGGAAAGTATTCTAATATTATCGCAATGGAGGTGCCTTTTGGTACAAGAACATTAAAAATAGCATATTCAATTATATAAATATACATAATGAATTAATTTCAATTAAATAATTGATGCAATTGCAATATTCGATTCCAGAATTTAATTATTAATACGCGTCGTAAATTAATTTCATCTAAGCAATTTATACAGTTTATTTCACTTAAGATCCGAAATTTAATTTTAACTTCAATAAACTTCAAATTTAAATTAAGAATCTAATTTCTTACGATAAATTTCGTTTTAATAATAATAATAATAATAATAACTTTATTAATATCAACCCCCAAGAAAATATATTAATAAAAAATATATATGAATAAATACAAAGACAAGTCTTATTAGCAGCTTAGGGGAACATACTCATTCAAGCAGCCTAGAAATTTAAATTAATTAAGTTTAACCGTAGTATAAATAATAATAAATAACAGCATCACAGTATTTGGCAAAAGACGTTTTTTTAATTTCTTATGCTCTATGTATACAAAATTAAAACTAAATGTCTATGTCGTCAATAAGTATAACAAATTGAAAGAGAGTTATCGCTTAAAAGGATGAGTATTTGTCAATATTTTGAATAGAAATTGGTAAGATATTAAATAATTTAGTAGTTAATTAATAAAACTGTTTTCTAAAGATTTCTTTAGTAAAATTAGAAATTGGGTAATTTTTTGGGGGTCTTCTTGGAGAGATTACACTCTTAAAACAAAAGAGTTAAATCCACTCCAGTTGGAGAAGTGCATTTTCGACACCCTAAAGGCATGCATATTTTCTCAGACTGAGTTAAAATCACTCGTTTGGAGTTATCCTGTCGGAGGTTTAACACACAAAGGATCCACTCCAAAAGGAGAAGTGCATTTTCCAGTCTGGAGGAGTGAAATCCACTCAGACTGAGGTAAATTGGGAGTGTTTGTTTTAAGAGTGTATATCTTCAAATTCAGAAATATCTTCATTGCGTCGCAATTTTATTATTAAAACTTAAAAAAAAACGATATTTTGTAAAATGAAATGAATGTAGATTTGGCTGCGGGCCTAGATAGCTGAGTGGTTTGGATCGCAGACCATAACGCTAGCAAACTGCACGCTGTAAATGGTGCTGGTTCTATTCCAGCCTTCGTCCTGGATGTATTTCCCTTCTCTGTGACCCTAAAAAATTCTTTCTGTGTCTGTCTTACATGACGATGGCTTACAAATCGGGTCTCTGATCAATCACACAAGCCGGAATATATATGTACCCACCCTACTTCTGAGCTCAAATGAAATAAAACTTATTTTTTCTTAAAATAAAATCAAAATATTCTATTTTCCCCTTTCAATAAAAAAAAATATTTTTATTAGGTTCCTAAAAACTATTTTTAAAAGAATTCCCTTTTAAATCTCAAACTTATGTAATTCTTACAGGAACTGTAACTCTCAGCAATTTCCAGATCGAATACGAAAAAAAAACAATAACTAAAACTCTCAGTGAAAATTGAAACCATCACTGTTTTAAAAGGCAACAATAGAGCCCATTTTTAAAAATCCGAACATAAGGAAAGAACAAAAAAAAATCGCCATTTTTCAGTTTTGAGTACTTGTAACATAAGACATCGTTGAGTTTATTCGAAATATTTCATAGGTTTGTTAAAAAGCTGACTTCCTTTTTTTGATTGAATTTCTTCCTTTCAAAAAGGGCACGCAGGGATTTGTTGTAAAAAGCTGAATCATCTTTAGTTATCTAAACTTTGAGTAATATTTTTTGTTTCCTTTTTGAATTTCTGATGTGCTCTAAAAATGTACAGCACTGGGATTTTTGTTTCACTTAAGCCTTAGCAGATACTTAACAGAGATTATGTGACTTGTTTTTCCAGTTGCATAGATAAAACAATGCAATTCTTTATTCTTGAGCAGTTTGATTTTATGGTCGTATATGGGCAGTTCCACCATAATTTTGGTTAGGTAAGGTTTGAATTATCGTCGCACTAGAGCTACACGAGGGCTATTGGCGACGGGCGTCGTGTTTTAAAACCACAGTCAAGTGACGAGCCGCACCTGAATAGGCACCCAGCGCAACCGTTAAGGGTGACATCGTACGCAGCGTTAGGACTTTGAAGGATATTTAACGTGCACTCCCTTATGCGGGTTATTATTCGTCGGACATTTATGGCTGCACGGGGCTGCCGTTTACAGGTCTGCAGCTATTTTGGTGATGCCCGGACCCGAACCTGGGACCTTCCGCATGCTAAGCGAGTGCTTAACCGACTGGGCTCCCCATCCCGTACCATAATTTTGGATTTCAGGTATAAAAAACTTGTGAAATTTATTTTTTCAAAATCACCTTAAATGTTTCTCAAAAGGGTTCTAGAATCACGAAAAAAAAATCCTAGTCTTTTTTGTGTTGAAACTAACTCCAGTTTATTAAAAATGGATTTTTTTTACTTCTCGTACTACACTTAGCCATATTTATAGAAAAAAAATCATTTATCAAGCAAAATTAACCTTTATCCTGGGTGACTGTATGGAAAGCAATAAAGCCATATTTTTATGGAAGGAAATTGTTAAGATATATTATTAGTTCAATTAAAATTCCAAATGACAGTAATTTTTAGCTCAAAAATGTGTTAGTTTGAGCACTAAACTAAAAATTTGACATTCGGTATATACGACGGTAAGGAATTTTAAGCATTGTTTTGTGATCTAAAATTTTCTGGAGTGTCTTTGCTTTAAAATTCCGTTTTGCAATTATGTAAGGACAAGTCTTTTAGTATAATAAGAAGAAATGTATTTTTTTAAAGTTATGTCCAAGGGATATTAAATTAAAAATTATGGTAGAGTTGCCCATATTCACTATTAGAAATTTTGTGCTTAGTTTCACCATAAAAATGGTTCCTGGTAGGGCTAAAAAAACGCATAAATTTTACCCGTCCCAGAGGACAGCTGCTAAAACAATGTTCTCGTCCTCCTTTGACGCTGACTCGTCAAACTCTATTATATAAATAGCTTCTAAATAAATGAAATATTTTCTAGTAATTATTACAAACATTTATATAAATTGCAAAATGAATTAGTAGTTACTACGATGACATTATACAGTAACTAAAGAAATACTAGGTTATTAATAGAGTGACTAATACTTGGTTGGTTGATACATATATTTTCAGGCTTGTGTGCTTGGTCAGAGAGCCGCTTATAATTCTTCGTCATGGGAGTAAGAGAATATCCAAAGAGTGACTAAGTTATAGAGTCCAACCTGTTCATTGACGACGACGTCCAATTGCATTGACCGTAGTCAAAAGTCGTCAATGAACAGACCGAACCTTATATCTTAGTTATGCTTTCAAAAATGCAAATTTTACAACTAAACCTTTCAAATATGCGATCGAAGAAGTTTACGATAAAGTTTGCTGCCTTCTTATTTCAACTAGTTACTGCGATATTAAAAAAAAATCGGAATAAGCTAAAACTTTATTATTCTATATTACTAGCATTTATGTTCAGCAGGAGAGCATTCCTGAATTGCGATTGTGAAACAAAAACAAGTAGGTATGTAACAGAATATAGTTATAGTTGTATTTAACAGGTAAAAAGGCTCAAAACACAGCATTAATTCTATATTAAACATTTACATGCTACATTTGGCTAGTTTCATTTATTTTATTTCGAAAATTCAATAATTATTACTTGTATCCTTTGCAAAAATTAATTTATATTTCAAAGAATAAATTTGTTTTTTTCCTCGCTTTCAAATAGAATGAAAATATTTCATATCAACATACAAAGAATCTCGTGTGGATTATATATTGGACCGCATTTCAAACTGATCGATGACGCAAAAAATATTTATTTTAATTTACTGTCTAAAATAATTAAAGTTTCTCGAGTGATTGTTGTGATGGGAATTGGTGTTTTAATTCTAATAAAAAAAGCTTCCTATGCGTTTTATATTAGCTATAATTTTCCCAGTTTTTTTTAAATAATTGAGGTACTTCGAATTCTTTTCTGAAATTTAATGCAATGTTTTTTTAATTCCGATGTGCTTATTTGTTTTTACGTATCGCACTTTTCCGTAGCATTTGTAGTTTTTGCTCTATAAGTGGGTAACGGATCCCAACTAGATGGCTGGATGTGGTTGAAAGAGACCTCAAGGTGTTAGGAGTTAACCGATGGAGGGCCATTGTGGGGGACAGAGTCAGATGGAAGAGACTTGGAGAGACGGCCTTGGCCTGTAACAGGCTGTAGTGTCAGCGAAGAAGAAGAAGTGGGTAACGGACAGACAGACAGACGGACTGAACGATTAAACTACCTTCCACTTTTTACGTTATAAACGTAATGTGGAAGCTTACACCATTATAATGCAAATCAAACTTGGCTATAAAACCTTTAGGATCAATACAAAAGGGTTTTCACCTAACACCATCATTACTGCGCATCTCCTACAATCACTAACAGAAGAAAAAAAACATTCTACGATTGAGAATAATTCCCCATTTAAAGGTCCTCAGACGGCGTTCCAACAAATTCCATCCCAGGGCCATTCCAAATAGTTCGTAATCGCCTGCAATCACCCCAAAAAAAGAACACCAGGTCGTAAAAAGTACGACTTTATCTGCTTCTAAGATTAAATGCCAACATTCTGGTAACTCAGTGAGTCAGCATTAGGTCTTTTTTTATGTAGCAGTTAACTCTTTTAAGACCAGTGATTCGGCATTAGGTCTTTTTCAGCAATAGTCATCTGTGATAACACGTGTTGCTGGCTTTTTCTGGTTGTTGGAATAGGGTTTTATATTGGTACTAGAGTAGCTTTTTTTTCTGTGAGGGAATGGGGAGATTTAACTTCAGGCGATCGGGTAAGGCATTAAGAGTTGCTGAGTATTATGAGTGTTTGAAATTGACCTATTTTTGAGTAATGTTTAAAAATATTTGACTCTTTGATTTTGTTTTGAAGGATAGATAAAAGTATTCATGTTGTTGAAAAATCCAAGGATGGATATAAATTGGCATTCTTTACATTCTTAACGTTTAATAAAGCAATAAAAATGGATGTTCGCATTGCATTAAAGTGTAAAAATAATAAATTATTTAAAATCAGCCAAAGACTGACATTCTGGTAACTCAGTGAGTCAGCATTAGGTCTTTTTTATGTAGCAGTTAACTCTTTTAAGACCAGTGATTCGGCATTAGGTCTTTTTCTGCAATAGTCATCTGTGATAACACGTGTTGCTGGCTATTTCTGGTTGTTGGAATAGGGTTTTATATTGGTACTAGAGTAGGTTTTTTTTTCTGTGAGGAAATGGGGAGATTTAACTTCAGGCGATCGGATAAGGCATTAAGAGTTGCTGAGTATTATGAGTGTTTGAAAATTGACCTATTTTTGAGTAATGTTTAAAAATATTTGACTCTTTGATTTTGTTTTGAAGGATATATAAAAGTATTCATGTTGTTGAAAAATCCAAGGATGGATGTAAAGGAGAATTCTTTACAGATTTACCGTTTAAGAAAGCAATAAAAATGGATGTTCGCATTGCATAAAAGTGTAGAAATCCTGAATTATTCAAAAGAGACCAAAGGCTGACATTCTGGTACCTCAGTGAGTCAGCATTAGGTATTTTTTTTAGTAGCAGTTAACTCGTTTAAGAACAGTGATTCGGCAGTAGGTCTTTTTTTGCAATAGTCATCTGTGATAACATGTGTTGCTGGCTATTTCTGGTTGTTGGAATAGGGTTTTATATTGGTACTAGAGTAGGGTTTTTTTCTGTGAGGGAATGGGGAGATTTAGCTTTAGGTGATTTTATAAGGCATAGGAGTTGTTGAGTATTATGGGTGCTTGAAAACCGTTCTATTTTTGAATAACGGTTGATTATGAAATTTTGTTTTTAAGTAAATGTAGAAGTATTCATGTTGGCAAGAACTCAATGAACAAATGCAAATCATACACTTAGGATTACAATATTTATGTTTTCAATACGTGTAGCTTGGCTATTTTTTGGAATTGGTATAGGGTTTTATATTGGCACTACAATAGTTTTTCGTGAAGAAATGGGAATATTGAACTAGTGAATATATAAAAACGGGAATTGGGGGGGGGGGGGATTGTTAAGTTTTAATTGCAAATTGTCCTGATATTGAGTTATATTTAAAGTAAATGATTTTAGTTAAAAGTAAAAGTTTTGATTTTTTGTTTAAAGCAAAAGTTTTAATTTTAAAGTAAATGTAAAAGAAGCCCCTCCGTTGTGATGTGGATTTACCTTTTAAGACCCGAGCAATATCCTACACGTATATTCTTAATCTAATCACACTTTTCATAGAAATATATGGTAATAAATATGTTTTTCAAAGATTTTTTTTAAAAAAATGTGTTTAATAGTTACTTAGGGACACACCTTAAACTCTAAAAATACACTTTTATTGTACTATAAATGCAACAAAAAATTCCATATTTGTAGTTAAAAGATTTTTTTAAAATTGCTTTTATTGCAGAATGAATTTAAAATTAACAACTAAAAAAGTTTTGAAAAGCTAAAAAAAAAAATAAAAGATTTTAAATATCGAATTGACCCTTGTTCAACTTCATTTTCATATAAAAATAAATAACTGATATCTATAATCAAAGGCTGAAAACTGATATTTGGGTCTTCTTCTATCGGATAAGATCAATTTTGGAATGAATTATAGTGTTGATTGTTAGTGGGGAGGTTTTAAAAAATGCCCCCTATAGGGGACGCCAGGTCGCAAGAGGTTAATGCTCTATGCAACTGAGCATACCATTCAGGGTATTGAAATCTTTAATTTCTTTGTCATATCCAAGATCAGATTGGTCGAAAACATCCGTCCAATAAATTGCACCGTGTATATGGGACATGCATAATATATTGGTATATGGAACGCAATATATCTATTGCAGAATCATATAAACAAATAAAAGAAGGATGGGTGGCCATTTATACCATTCCTTTGTAGTTCAAAGAAGATGGCGTAAATCTCATAACGTCCTACAGTGAAGCATTCCCTAATTTTATTAGATACTTGTGTCTCCTTGTAAGACCGAACTGGTATGGGTATATTATGCTACAATGAATCTTTCTTCTATTTCTGTATCCCAACTTAGTCTTAAAAAACCATTTTTCAGGATCGGCATTTTACAAAACATGTAGAAAACACAAAATCTTCATTTCGTGTTACCAACTTCATCTAAATAGGGGCCATGTGTAGCCTAGTGGTTGGCGTCTCGGTCCCGGAATTAGGTCCCGCGATCGAGTCCCGATAACACTGAAGATCCACCAAATATACGCGGAGTACGTGCTCGTTAAATCTGTCAGTCCAAAAGTCCTGTGGGAGGTCATGGAGCAGTGTCCCATCGATACAGGTTCATGGAGACTATTTCCCTCTCCTTCAGAGACCTGTCTACATTGAGGACGTGGCGATAGATGGCGGCATCTGCCACGTATGTGTGTGTTGTGTCTTTCTTACTTGACGAAGGTTTACAAGCGTATATTTATAAGCGCACAAATATGAATATGTACAGTCGTGGACAAAAAAAAGAGAACAGACCTCACTGTTTGGGCACCATTTGTCGGAGGTATAATTGTGATACGTCATTTTATCGGAAACAACGTTCTGAGTTGATTGGTCGACACAAAAATTTCTTAAGGGGTCGTCTTCATATTGAAATTAATACCAACTTTAAAATTTCCAATGGCAACACCCAAATTTTTTGTTATAGAAATGTTCAGAATCGTCAAAATACCCCAAATATCAATTTTCATTGCCAGATCCCTTATAGTTTAGGATATATACAACAAAACGTATTTGACAAAAAACGGGGGACATCTCCATATATATTCATGCATTATTTATAGATCCGCATTTTTCCAATATGGAATTTAGCCAAATTTTTTCCTTTCTGTGAAATTTTGTGCTTGGTTGAAGGGTTTGGTTGCAAGATGAGTGAATTAACATCCCACTAGAGCTTCAGAAAGTATATTGGTTTCGGGCTAAGATATTTTAGACTACTACCAAGGAATGAAACCATTTTTTTTTACTTTTGTGAATATATTGATTTTATTTATATAGTGTTTTTATGGAGGAGATTTGGTTGAATCAGTGCTATATGTAGTTTAAACAGTGGTCAAGTGACGCCAACATCTGAGCTGGCACTCAAAGCAACTTGACTTCTTACGTGGGATCACGCCAGGACTTTGGACCACGACGTATTGAACTTGAAACAATTGTAGTATGCTATTTATTCGTGGAGCAATGTTGGTCCAGCATGATTCGTTTATAGGACGACTAAGGCGACAACAGAACCCATAACGGTTTAATCCGTTGCATGACGCCTTAGCGAATTTTGCCAAGATGGTGCCTGTTTGCGAAAAAATATGGACTAATATTAAAGATTTTTGACTAAGTATTGTAGAAGATTGTGTGTGTGATGATCAAGTTATGTATATATAGAGTTGTATAACGATTTGAACTGTGGTTACTTTTTGATAATAACCGCGTTCAAGTAGTTTTTGACAAAATATATTTTTTTCTTTTGGGATTTGGATTGTATGTTATTAAAATGAGAATTGAGGTAATTAATGTAAGTTATTTTAATAATTTCCTGCTGTCTATTTCTAGCCTCATCTTTCATTTGCTTGATGCAGCCAAGTACCCCTAGCAATTTAGAACCTTGGTCAGTTGACGAGATCGACACCTGAGCGGGACTGATATACTTGATTTTCACTCACTGCCTGTGGTTCTAAAATACGACGCCCGTCGCCAATAGCCCTCGTGTAGCCCTAGTGCGACGTTAATTCAAACTCTTGGGCTCTCAAGGGCTCTTGGAGGCTCTCCACGTAATTTTTAGCCATGGTAAAATGACGAGGCCGATATAAGAGCGGGAACCCAACGCAATCTTTTTTGCAAATACCATTATTCTATGCAGCTAAATGATAGGCTGTTTATAGCAATTTTTCTGTGTTTAGCGTTTTTCGCGTATATATAACCGACACCTGAATAAGCATCCAAATCAACCGTTAAGGGTGACATCGTACGCAGCGTTAGGACTTTGAAGGATATTTAACGTGCACTCCTTTACACGGGGTATTAATCGTCGGACATTTTGGCTGCACGGACCGTTTATCGGTCTTCAATTATTATGGCGATGCCCGGACCCGAACCTGAGACCTTCCGCATGCTAGGCGAGTACCTAACCGACTGGGCTCCGCTGCCCTCACCTTGTAATTAGATTTTCTCGCCAAATATGTAGCAAATATTCCCAAAGTCTCTCGTTCTTTGCTTGAAAAACCGGCGAGATTATCGCCAATAAGGAATTAGTGAAATATTAATTATTTATTCGTAGAATTTGTTGTTAGTTGTTTTCCAACTGTTTAGACTAGGATTATGTGAATAATTTTAATGACGTTTCAAATAGTTTGTGACCAGGATTTTCGTTTGTCGGGAGTTGAGTTGCATTTTATGAAAGATTCTTGATTACATTTTTTCAAATAATTTTGTTGCTCAAACGGCCAAGTACGGATAATTATTTGCTGATTTTAAAAATTTAATGTTGTTATAAAATTAAAAAGTCTCAATTTTTATTGTAATATTTTAATTATAAAATAATTTCAATGTTAACTAATTTTTTTCCAGTAGGAAAAATTTAAAAGTTAGCGTTTCCCTGGTGTGGTGGGTTGTGTTGTGGTGACACGGAGGGTGCCTTTGCAGGTTTTGTTCTCGTTTAACCATCCTATATGTAGCTGCTTATGCTTTGAACTGCCTTTCTATCTTTCAGGTTTTCATTTTTTTCCCCATTTAAAACGTTTACCATCAGTTTGTAATTTTATCGGTTTTTAATACACGAATTCAAACAAAATGAATAATTATAAAATAAATTCCTAATATATTATGGAAGATTTTATTAAGAATTCCATAACAATATATCGTTTGGTTTTTTCCCAATCTATGGCACAGGAGTCGCCGAGTTGACACCTCCACCGGACTCGGTTGCGATCACTCAGTCTAGATGAGTGTTCCAATAAATAGAGAACTTGAATAACAACTATCATTTAAATAACTTCAGTAAAATAGCAAGTGTAAACATAATAATTATTAATTGAGCATAATGAAGAACAAATGCGGCTGCAGCGCTCGCCCGACGATCGGTTTCGGAACGGCAGCGTTGCCGCAAAGAAGAGAAAGAAAGAGTTTACAAGGCAACAATCCGTTTTTTGGACGATGTTGATCAACAAGCGCTGCGCGCTGCATCAAGTTGTAGCGCAATGCCGCCACAATCGAAAGTAAATTAAGAGTTCCCTACAATTATTAGGTATTGTTTTATTTGATTAACATTTATTAAAGACTTTTTGCTTTGAATTTAAAACACATAAACTTTTTGGGAAAAGAACTTTACATGATGCAACAATAATATATCCGCAATCTGTTCAGTACTTGATTCAATTTTACTCAATTCGACAACTTTATCTTTATTGTACTCTAATTTAATATTAAGTTGAAATTATTTGGGAAAATCTGTATGCAAAACCAATAATAATAATAATTAGCGTAACAAATTAATTGAATGATTGGGGACTTTTCAACGAATAGTTTACACTCTTAATTTTTTTCTAAAAATCTTATCTTCTAGCAGGAAAGTATTTTTGAATACAAAAAAAATTTTAATACCAAAAAAACATTAGAATCTAAAGATTAATTTGGCGGTAATTTGTGACCTGAGAGCGACGTTGCAGGAAGTAAAAAGTAGTTATAATATTGGTTTAGTTTATTATTAAATATTTTGCTGATTAAATTTATTTGATCCTTGTCTTGTGTTAATTCATAAATAGTGGTAGTGCTTTGCATTGTCACGCCACAGTTCCGGGGATCGAGTCCCGGAGGACCAAGCATGTTTTGGATCTAAGCACTGGAGGTTCCCCGCGTGAGGCTGGCCACCTTACCCGGAAAATATGCCCGTCACCCCAGAGCACTTGGCCAAGAAAGCTGCAATGGGCATTACAGGCATATTAACGGGCTGTTGCATCGAGAAATTTATTAGTTAATTCATAAAAAAGTATATTATACTCTTGCAACATAACTGTATTTATTTTATGTTTTGCATCAAATGCATTCAATTAATTTTTTTTTTTTATACTTTGCATAACCTAACAACGTTATTTGGAAAAAGCACTATAATATGAACGTATATAGAATAAATAGTACTGAGATTTCGTTTTCTGACTTAAGTCATAAATTTAGTCCTTTAACTACTTTTCTATCATGGATTACAAAGATATTTTTGTGTTTATCGTTTTTAAAAATAAAATTTTTATATAAAAATAGAACATTCTTTTCTCGAGTTTAATTTCCAGTTAATACTCGATACCAGTTACTATATTTCCAGTTAATACACGTTATAACACTTATAGAACACAGTTGATACACGAATAACCTGTAATTAAATTTAAAACTTCTTTTTCAAGACTTTCCAAATCCATAGAAAAATTGATTATTAATTTAATTTGCAGAAAAGAAAACTACTTTATTATTTTTAATCATCAAACGATCGGCCCAATCTAGATTGTTATCGTTTCTCCACTTTTATACGGCCCCCTATTTCAAAATACAATCTTATTATCATCATAACTCAAAATGTTATGCTAGTAGAATTACGAAATTCGGTACTTTTCATTAACTTTTGACCCTGAATCCATTTCTGTAAAAATTTCAATGGGTTTATATTCAAATTTTTTCGAAAAAATTATGAATATTTTTTTTTAAAAATATTAAATATTTCTTAAATTAAATAAAACTATTTCACCTTTGTTTGGAAAGTTATAAAGTAACACACACAAAAATTTCGTCTGGCTAAGTATATTATTAATGGAGATATGATCAAAAGTTTGGATATCTCATTTAACATTATGATCCATAAATTTTCTGTAACCATAACTCAGCAACTATGAGGAATTTTGCAACGAAAATTGATATTTGGGATATTTAGATGATTCTAAACATTTCTATACCAAAAAATTTGGGTGTTGCCATTGAAAATTTTAAAGTTGGTATGAATTTCAATATGAAGACGACCCCTTACGAAATTTTTGTGTTGACCAATCAACTCATGACGTTATTTCTGTTAAAATGACATTTCACAATTGTACCTCCGACAAACTGTGCCTCAACAGTGAGGTCTGTTCTCCTTTTTTTGTCCACGACTGTACGTCTAACTAACCAATATTTCGTATAACCAACTCTATCTAAATACTTTCAATAACTTACATTTCATATTATAAAATGAAAGTAAAAATGAAATAATGTGACGAATGTAATAATTGGAGGACATAATGGTTGATTGAGAATATCTGGTTAGAAACATTGTTTGTAAAACGTATTTGATGGCATTCCTGCTTTTAATTGTAATTATTTAATTTTTCTGAATTTGGGATTGCAATTGGTAAACATCGTTTGTAAGTAAAATAACTAGAAATATATTAAACCAGTTATGTTTAATTTTTGATAGCTATTTAATCCAGCCACAAATAGATAAAATTTAATAATCGTTATTAGTTCAGAAATCTTTATTTGTTAAAAGTATTTCCTTTACATATTAAACAATTTCAAGTATTAAAAAACTCAATATGCCTGTCCATCTGTGTCTTTTTTCATATCCGCATATAAAGAAAATGTATTTGTATATTGGTTTATCTCCATTCCACCATAAAAAGCACAGAATCAGGATACTAATATCGCCCTAAATTAATAATACTCTATATCTGCCATAAGCCAGCCAATAATATGACACAAATCATATAGCCTACAGATGCGTCCCCTTACCTAATCCTATTTTCCCGCATTATCCCAACCCTAAAGAGATTGAGACAGAGTATCTTTTCTGGAAATATCAAAATACAAAGCTTGTGTCATTTAATTTTGTTTTTCGATTATTCATTATCGATTTTTCATTTGTGTGTTTTTTCTAGCTGAATGTTACAAAGTTATAGTTAAACTCATAGTTTCCTTGCACAGAAACCACGAAAATGGGCGGAGCTGTAAAACGCGCGGAGCAATCAGATGAAGAGAAAATTTCAGCCGTTTTATTTTGTCTTCATCTGATTGTTCCATGCGTTTTATAGCTCACCCAGTTCGGGGTTCTGTGCAAGGAAACTATCTTTTTTTTTAATCAGTTGAAATTTATGGATGTCTAAGGAGCCGATTAATAACTATATAAATTCCATCACGCGAAAATGAGTATTCTGCTCAAATAAAATTTAATAACCAAAACATAAGATACATCAAGACCATAGCCCAATACAATTTTAGTACAATTTACGTAACACGAAAATGGATTTTAAACAAACTTAAAAATTGAAGTGAACAACTTACTTGAAAATGAAGTTAATTTAAATCCCCAAGTTAATGGCCACAGTTGTATATTGCCTTCGCAAAGTGGATTAATAAATGGATCATAAATTGTAACCATGTTTTTGTTTTATACAATTATTTTACACAGTGCACTTTTTTAATGATCAAATAGTTTTTCCTATATTATATTAATAAATGTTTCTAGATTTAAACATCAACGTAAGCATAAATATCAGTACCTTATCCCTCTATTCTACATTTCACCATAAAAACAGCAACAGCAGTGACTCCAAGATACATAAACAATTCTCCATATCCGCGGTAAGCCGGCCAAAGATGACACAAATCACATAACCTACAGTCGCCGCATCCTCCCTTAATCCTATTAGCCCATTGTGTCCCCCGTCCCTGACCAAATGTCCTCGTGGAAAGGCCGCATCGTCTATAACTTCCTCTTCATAAGATCGGGGAAGTGTGGGTTTGGGTTGTTTTAAGGTAGCGGTTGTGGTCGGTTGTTGTTTGAATTTATTTTTTTGTAGTACGTTTAGTATATTTTGTTATATAAAGTACACCAGCGGTCTAAATAATACGATACTCAGGCATCACCTACTTAACTTTAAGGGAGAATGGGCGCCCTGGACCGGGGTCTCCAAACTCAAGTGCCTCAATGTTAATCCAATGGGGAAAAAAACAATTTTCTCTAACACATTTCTTTGGCTGTATTGACTATTTTTGAATGCTATTTTTTAATAATAAATGCAGATAAATTACCGGCCTCCATAATTCCATTTTTTTAAATGGCTTCGAATACTTTTTGTCAAAAATTTTTTTTAAAAAAATCGAAATAATTTCAAAAAGTAGGATTATCGGGGCCTGTAAGTCAGCTACATTTCTCTATATAATATAAAATTTTAATTGTAGGACGCTTAAAAGCCACGTGACTTACGCGATTTCAGCCAATCAGAAACGTCAGAAACGCTGAAAGTAAGTGTGGCGGTGTGCTTGTTTTGTGCCGGGGCTGCTTCAGGTTGCGTCTCGGGGCTTTGGTAGATATCGTTACTTAGCGCTAGATCTACATGATGCCCTGAAGCAGTCCTACGGAAACTAGCCAGATTGTATAGATGAGCATTCCTGCATTGACAGTATCCTGATATTAGTCTTGCATCCCTACTAAAAATGGTCAGTAGAGATCAATAGAAAATTTGTATGTGGAAATGGCCAACTGGTACCAATAGAATTCTCTATTGATATCGATACAAATCTCTACTGATCTCTATTGATATCCATACAAATATCTACTGATCTTTATAGATATAAGTACAGGCCTATTGATGTCAATTGAGATCAGTAGATTACTGATAATTGTTTTACTGGTGTTGGGTAGAGCTCTATTGACATCAATAAGAAATATTATCAGTAGGTTACTGATATCAATAGCTTCTACTAATAACAATAGAGACAACCATGTATATAAGTACACATCAATAAAGCTGTACTAATGTCAATAGATTTTTGTATTGATCTCTATTTATCATTTTTAGCAGGGATGTTTGTTTGCGGACAAACAAATAGGAATTGCGTAGCAATTCCCGGGGGTTGGCGAACGGTGACGAGCAGGGAGCTAAGCCCCCTAGTATCACATAAAAAATCCGTTTGCAAAAATATTCAATAAAGCCGGAGAAATGGGGCCGAGAAAATATTTTTTCTAAATCGGATTAACACCGATGCACTTTGCTTTGGAGACCCACGATCCATCGCGCCCATTCCCCCCTTAAGAACGTTCTTACACAAACACGAAGCTAATTAATGTCGTATCATACTAACGATTTCGGAAACAATGGCTAAACACTGTTAATCATGAAAATCATTATCGTATTTCTTAATAAGTTAACATTGGGAGAGTTAGTTTAGTTTTGGGAAATTCATATATCCTTACTGCTACAAATAGGGCCGGGATAGCCTGGTCGGCAAGGCCTTGGACTGACATCACTAAGGTTGCGAGTTCGTGCCATCGGAAGACCCTCGTGTACTCTAATGGTGACTGGTGCACGTCACAAATTCCACCACTTTCCCATACCAAATCAGTACCCTTGGAGGTGTTTAAATGTGGAATTATTTTACACTGGAATGTCACGTCATTTCATTTTTGCGCGCAATGTCGGCTTATGCTGAGCACGAGCGGCAGTATTTGATTTGTAAAGATTGTTAAAATCGGTCATTCGAAGGTTTTTCCATCGACTTGTAGTTTGAATATCTTTTGTCTCTATCGTTTAATAAGTGTTCTTCTGAGTACGTCTTTTCCGAAGAAAAGTACGCACGGAACAATCGATAACCCGAACCAGACGGATGGAGTGACATCATAGAGAGCTTCTATGGCCTTATCAGTTGAGTCGGCTGTGACTCTGGGATTTCCGATGGGAAAACTAACAATTTGAATTGCAGCTCACTTGGTAGAGAAGCAAGTAACGAGTGTAAAGAAAGAGTATTTCTGTGAGATATTAGTTCTATAGTAGCTTGATTTAAGGAAAAACTGCCGCAACTGCTGCGTTTAAAAGCCTAAAATTATCAAGTTATCTATGAACATTGTATTTTCTCCATCAAAGTTATTTATTTGAGGTTTAGTCACTTTAAATAAAAATGTAAAATTCATACTGATACCAAATTTTTTTGTTTTAATTCGTTTTTGTTCTCGTTCCTCATGGTTTTGAAACAACTGCAGTGGTGTCGAATATGTCTATCGGAAAAATTATTAATATTTTTTAACGGAATTTCATATCTCATCAATAGCCTCTTTAATAAATAAATAGGGAATCGACCCATTAGTTTGTATGGTATGGTATGGTATGGTATGATACATATATATTCCAGCTTGTGTGCTTGTTCATAGAACCGCTTATAAGCTTTCGACCCATTAGTTTGTTCAACAGAGTTCTGAATACCATCACGTTTATGGTTGGTTAGTTGGTTGGTTGGTAGACATACTATATATTTAGGGTATTTTTGTGCTTGGTCAGGGACTCGCTTATAAACCTTAGTCAAGTAAGACAGACACAACACAAGCCCACACATAAGTGACAGATGCTGTCATCTACCGCCACCTCTGCAATTTAGACATGTCCCTGAAGGGGAAGGAAATAGTCTCCAGGGACCTTCACGCATGGGAAACTGCGACATGACCGCCCACAGGACTTTCTGGCCTAACAGATTTAAGGAGCACGTACTCCGCATATACTCGGTGGGTCTTCAGTGGTATCGGGATTCGATCTCGGGACCTTCCGATTCCGAAAACGAGGTCTTAACCACTGGGCTATCCAGGGCCCATCACGTTCATACCTTCTACGAGATTGGTTGAACTCAACAACAGATAAGCTCTACGTTCCGTACAGCTATCCGTATGGTTGGGATATCGTCTTTTCAGAAGCAAATACTCGTTCTTCCAAAAAATAATAACCTTCCTAAGATCCTCAAAAATACTCCAAACCCGCGAACAACAGGTCATTACCACCAAGACATTATTCCCAAACTGTCTTCAAAAACAGGGGGGCATATGCCCCTTCATTGTTTATCATCACCGGGCAGCGTTTGGCGCCGTGTCTGGGTCCAATATTTCACGCCAGCACAATCTTGTCGCCAAATCTGGCTTATTAAAACTCCCCATCCCCCCCAAAGGATAAATTAACGTCATAAATTGCTTAGTCAAATCCTTTACCACATAAATCGTTGGTCTATTCACAGAAGATTGTGTTGGAGGAAGGCTTTTGACGCATATTTTACTGAAGAGCTGGTATTTTAAAAGATTTTTTTATTTATTTATTTGGTTTGGTTTATGGTGTCAATTTTTCAGCGTGTGGGGACAAGGTTTTATATGGGGTTCAATATTTGTCCCAAGAAATAATGAGTGGCACGATTTATTGATAAATTTTGTATATGGGATTAATATAGAAAGTTTCTTCCTTTTGTTTTAGATGATTTAAATATTTTTGTCGCAGTGTTGTTGTTTTTTACATAATATACCTAACAAAATTAATAATTCTGCATTTGGTTTTAATTTTAGTTAACCTGTTTAAAATAATAAGCACAACAAAATTAAAGAAAAATTATGTTGTAGTTTTTTTACAAGTTCTGCGAAAAAAATGGGTTTTACGTAAAATTGCAAATTATATTTGAATAAAATCAACATAATTTCTCGGTAAATTGCAACATAGTTTTTCTTTAAATTGCAACATAATTTCTTTGTAAATTGCAATATAGTTTCAGTGCAAATTGCAACATAATTTCCCTGTAAATTGTAACATAGTTTCGCTGTAAATTATAAAATTGTTTGCAATTTTTTTTTCTGTCACACCAGATGAGTTTCTTTTTTCTGCTGTGTGGGACTTAAATGTCAATTTTTTTAAGTGTAAGAACAAGGCTATCTAAGAGAGAGAGAGAGAAGTTATATATATTTCAATATTTATCATGTGCGATGAAAAGTAAAATAATTCCATAACTCATAATGTGCTGTTCAATGATCTATTTGAAAAATGTTTATATTTCAGACAATTAAAAGCACTACAATTCATTTGTTAGTCTATCTATAGCAATTTGAAACTTTCAACTTGGCTATAGCATTTGATTTTTTAATGCATTTTTAAATATATAATTTCATTTTTAACATATTATTATCTTCATTAACCCCATTTTAGTGTATACCTATATTTTTTTGTTATCTGTATTGATATTTAAACTATTTTTAATTAATTACATCTTTAAATCTATATTTACAGTTTGTTACCACACATTCTCAATTCCTCCCACACATGCATTATCTGAAACAAAGTAACCCATTCATTTAATCTCATCTTAATGCGAAAATAAACCAACAACAACAAGAAACAACTAAATCTAAAACCATTCAACAACACAAAAGCCAAAGACAACCATTTAAAAAAAAAACGTTTTAAACTAACAAACACTTTAAATCATTCTAAAAACAACTAAACCCACGCAGTGAAGTACAATGTTCTATTTCCACAACACATCAAAAAGGGGAAATGGCATCGTTTAGGTTGTTGCCATCCGCCACAATGAAATACCCTAATTTTTCAAAATAAATCGTTAAGGAATAAAAAAAAATCCCAGGCAGAATAATGTCATGCTAACATCGAGGGAATAACTTTGGATCTCACGTTCAAATTTAATTAATTATCGGGATATTGATCATTGTGAATGCAAAAATGTGAATTCTACTACAGACACAGTTTGTTTCAGGCGAAGAAATTCTTTATATATCTTCTTGTTCTTGCGATCGGTGCTCTGATTGGATCTCATTTAATATTTGACAAGTGATATGGATTCACCAATCAAAACTCGATAAAAAAAATTATTTTCAGAAATATTGCTGTTGCCACTCAAGACTTGAAACATGCACATTCCAAAGGGTACCGAATCATGAAAAGTTAAGATGTATATAATTCCAAAAGCAATTCATTGTTTTTCACTGTGAAATAACATTTTAGAAAACCATCATTAAATAATCAGATGCAAATGTTTCTTCGAAAATCTTTTATATTAATTTCCCAACATAACAATTTGGCATAAAGTTTGAAAAGGAATTGCTAAGGTACAGATTTTTTAAAGACGGATGAAACTTTTTCTGCAGACAGGGGTTCAAGAAGGTTTCATTCAAACAATTTACAGCTTATAAAGGTTCAAGTAAAAAAAATCAAAATTTTTAATTTTTAATGTAAAATTAAGCTTTTTTAAGGGTTTTCTACGGATGAGATATAGAAAAATTATGCCTGCAAAAACCTTTAATATGATTGAAGATAAATGAATCGAAATTTTTGTGGTTAAAATGAAGAAAAATTCGGATATTAGACATTTCATAATACAGGAATGAAGGTTAAAAAAACAATTACCAAAGATTTGTAAGTTTAATTTTTACTTTCTTTTCATCATGTTTAGTGCCTTGTTACATAAAGGCGCTCTAATTTTGCATTTTTACAAAGAATATAGTTCATAATGCTGAAATCACCTTATGCAGTGAATTTACACGTGATATTAAATGCATTGTACAGTACCGACACCTTCTCTGACAGTGATTAAATGCACGCATCTTCTCTGTTTAACCACTTAAGACTCGATCAAAATCCTGCACGCATATTCTTATATATAATCTAAACATAATTTTCATACAAATATATGTATACTAAAAATAGTTTCGCAAAATAGTTTGTAAACAAATAATGTTTAATAGTTACTGAGAGTCACGTCTTAAGCTCTAAATATATACATTTTTTGTGCTATAAATGCAAAAAATCCATTGTTTTTAATGCAAAATACCTTTAAAGTTAACTACTAAAAGAACTTTTTGAAAAGTTTAAAGAAAGACCTTAAGGTTACTTTTTAAGAACTCTAAAACCTCATTGACCCATGTTCAACTTCATTTTTTATAGAAATAAATGACTGATACCTTTAATCAAAGACTGAAAACTGATTTCCGGATCTACTTCTATCGGACCAGGTCCATTTCGGAACTAATTAACAGGTTAATTGTTTGTGGGGAGGTTTTAAAAAATGTCCCCAAATGGGGAAGCCAGGTTAAACAAGAGGTTAAAAGCTATGATAGTAAGTTGTTCATGTGTGACTTTATAAATAAAAAAACTCAGTTTTCTTTTAATAAAACATGACAACAATGTGGTGTAAAAATAACCGCAAAATGTGCTGTAATTTTGCAGAATTTTTTACAGTTTATGACAAGCACTAACGGAACACTTGCATCTAAAACAAGTCTTTCCCCCATTTAAGTTAGAAGTAGTATCATGATTAAAGACAGAATCTTTTATTGAGAAGTCGGTAAACACGGCGGAAAAAAGATCTTTTTTATTCCTGAGTTGTAATACTCGTGGGATTTTTAAGCAAATTTACACTGGAAATGCATCTTTTTATTTGTAGCCTCCAATTCAGTCTTTTTATTTACGGAGCGGTATTAAGTTTTCAAAACCAAACTTTTGTTTGGGGGCTTCTATTGATAATGTAATTGGAAGAATATTTATTTGAAAACGAATTTCATTAGCATATTCAGTTTGAGTTTTTGCTTGATTTTACTGATTTATCTTTACAATGTATTAATTTTGGTGGTTGATGTATAACAATTTATTTCTTACTAGCTGTTTAATACCTGTCATTTGCACGGAAGAACTATACAGGGTGGATATTAATTAACGTGAGGTGTTCAGAGCCCTCTAGCGAGTAACGTATTGGATGAAACCTAACCACATTTGATGAGCATGCATAGTAGACCATGGTATTTTGATTTCCTAAAAAAAATTGCACCATAAAAAAGAAACTCGTCTCTTGGCCAGGGTTTTAAATTACGAGGCGTAATTGGCTACGTTGGCCGCAAATGGCCATAATTGGCTACGCCTCGTAATTTAGGACCCTGGTCACGAGACGAGTTTTTTTTTTTAAGGAAATCAAAATCCCATGGTCTAATATGCATGCTCATCAAATTTGGTTAGGTTTCGTCCAATACTTAACTCGCTAGAGGGCTCTGAACACCTCAAGTTAATTAATAACCATCCTATACATAGCATACTGTAGTTATATGTAATGTATGTATTTGATCATTAAATATCATATCATTAATTTTATTATTAAACATCAATTTTGACCACAGAACCACACTTTTAGGGGAATGGGTGCGCTGGATCGCGGGTCTCCAAAACAAAGTTAGTCAGTGTCAATCCAACGGAGGAAAAATTATTTTCCCTGCCACATTTCTCCGGCTGTATTAAATATTTTTACAAACGGATTTTCTTATGTGATAAAATATGTAGCTGACTTACAGGTCCCGACAATCCCACTTTTTGAAATTAGTTCGATTTTTTTAAAATTTTAAATAAATACTTTTTACAAAAAGTATCCGAAGCAACTTAAAAAAGTGGGATTATAAAGACCTATGAATTATCTACATGTATTATTTTTTAAAAAAACGTTTGTAAAAATATTCAATACAGCGCAGCGGGAGAAATGTGGCAGAGAAAATAGTTTTTTTCCCCATTGGAAAAACATTGAAGCACTTGAGTTTGGACGTAGGTAAGCGTATTTGGCTTGTTTTTTTGGTGATGATTTGGCTCTTCTTTTAATTCATAATAAAAATATTATAATAAATTAATTAAAATACCATTATGTCTCACAAATCTTATGGTTAGAGAAACTACAAAATCATTCCTTACTGGATGTTATAATAGTTATTTAGCTAACAAGTGCGAAAAGTAAGGTTTTGTTACGAGTTTGATATTTATTTCACGAGACCGGAGGTCGAGTGAAATAAAATGAAACGAGTAACAAAACCTTAATTCGCACGCGATAGCTACAAAACTTTTTGCAATTCCATTAAAAATATTACAACGGCCATACTATCTTTTATTTGGAAGACATTTTGCACATTTTGTAAAATGGATTTAAACGTTCTTAATTTACCAACGGAAATAGTAGAAGCAGCTGAAGCTGCAACACTTAGTTTACTTCCCGGGAAGTCGAAAAAAACTTACGATAATGCTTACAGAAGATTTGAAGATTGGTGCAATTCGAAAAACGTCAACGGAATAAACGAAACTGTGTTATTGGCGTATTTTTCAGAAAGATCAAAGCAAGTGAAATCGTCCTCATTATGGCCAGAATACTCCATGGTTCGAGCACAATTGATGGCAAAGGAAAATATGAATATAAAAACTTATGCAAGATTGCAAGCATTTCTAAAACGAAATTCCGTCGGATACCGTCCAAAAAAGGCAAAAGTGTTTTTGGAAGAAGAAATGCAACGGTTCTACAAAGAAGCCCCAGATGATAAGTATCTTGCAATGAAGATTGTTATGCTTTTCGGTTTATATGGCGTTTGCCGAAGGGATGAAATACACAAACTTACAATTGAGGACATCGAAGATAAAGGTACGCTTTTAATTGTAAATATAGAAGTCAACAAAACAGACCATCCAAGATCTTTTGTTGTCAGTGGAGAAATGGGCGGTGTTAATGTTTTAAATCTATATAGAAAGTATATCTCTCTGCGAAAGCCAGAAACCCCACATCATCGTCTGTTTGTTTTTTATTCTAATGGGAAATGTTCGACACAGCCGATAGGCATAAATACCATTGGTAAAGTGCCAAGTAATATCGCCAAATTTTTAAATTTGGAAAACCCGGAACTGTATACTGGACATGCCTTTCGCAGATCGTCTGCATCTCTCCTATCGAATAAAGGAGCAGATATAACAACTCTGAAACGACATGGCGGATGGAAGTCCAATTCAGTAGCAGAAGGATACGTTGAAGAGTCCATTTCGAGAAAAATAAACGTTGCTAATTTGCTGTTTAGCGAATCGGCACCAGACATTCAAGCCAAGAAATCCGAGTTTGTCGTAGGACAGTCATCAGTGCCTTCAGCTATTACTATACAAAACTGCAACAACTGTGAAATTAAGATAAATATCAATTCAAAATAGAATTTGAGCTTTAATGCCACTGCTGATAGCCATAACACGCTTTGAAATATGCTTGTAGATGTAAGCCTTAATAAATATACGTTTTTGAAAGAGCAATAGCAGTTTAATGAAATCATCGAAAAAGCAAAAAGCACTAGTGTGAAAAACATGTCACATGACCTACTTTTCACACTAGTGCAATAAAGTCCTGTTTTTTAAATTATTCCGCGTGAGAAAACAACGCATTTTTTTAATGAAATTGCAAAAATAATAAAACAAGATAATAATTTTTCTATCAAAATTTATATTATAAAGAGCTTTTAATAGGAATTGGACGGTATTCAGCGAAAGCTTACTTTTTTTCAGTTGAACTCTATTAAACACAAAGATATTCTATAACGCGAAGGTCATCTCACTAGAACTGACTGTTTGTGTTTGTAGCTATATCTTTTCCTCGCCAAATCAGCAAAAAAGCGCCAAATTCGCTAAAAGGAATATATGAGTGAAATTACGATGGCATTTATCCGTGAACTTTATTGCGTCTTTTTAAATTTGAATTTCGTGAATTTTTAATTTTTAATTTTCTTGGCAATATAAGTAACGAGATTCTACACTCGAGCGGAAACAATACACATAAGCTTATTGTCCTATAACGGATTAAATGATGCATTAGTCCGTGCGAAGAACGGGTATTTATTTGGTTGTAAATAATAAAAACAACATAATATTTTTTTAGATCAAAATTTATATTGTAAAGAACTTTTAATAGGAAGTTGACGGTATTGAGCGAAAGCTTACTTTTTTTCAGTTGAACTCTATTAAACACAAAGATATTCCATAACTTTTGAAAATTAAATATTTACCTCTGACTTGTATTTCGGTTCTTACGCACTAGGTAGGGTAGGGTTGATTCAGATGTATTCCGGCTCGTACGCTTGATCAGAGGCCCGCTTATAAACATTCGTCAAGTAGAACAGACACAGAAAGAATTTTTACTGCGGCAGAGAGAGAAATTACACCCAGGGCGAAACCGAGAATCAAACCCGCACCCGATCCAGTGCGCAGACTGCTAGCGGGTGAAGCTATCTTAAACACACACGGCCACCCGGGCCCCTTACGCATAGGTTCTATGAATCCTTCAATAATATATTGCAAAAAAAAGAATACAACTTTTCGGTTGTACTTTTTCCCATTATATTCATGTTTCCAGGAAACATGAGTTTTGAAGCATCATATGTCAAAAAAAGTATTTCGAAAACCAAAAGTTCATTTCTATGTAAAACTTTTGACATAAAAAATTCAAAAATCGGTCCCATATTCAAAATTTGCAAGATTCGGTTCACATAAGATTTCCTTCTTCTTCAGCAAACGGAACCTTAAAATGCGGGATTTCTTCAATGTCAATTGATGGTAGAACATAAATTTAATTTCGTTCTGTTAGGCTACCAGTTATCTTCAGTTTTTGTCTTTTGACAAATAAAGTATTAAAGTGTAAATATATAAAAAAAAATATAATTTTGAAATATTCTTCTTGTGTGAAAGGTTAAATTTGGATTTATTAACCACATGCCCAAAGTAAAATCAACATGAAATTGGCTTGTATCATATGACATTTTCGGTCCAGCTTTCATTCCTGTTTTTCCACATTTGGAGCTCCTATCGGTGAACTGTTCTTACGTGGCATTAATTCATCCATTAATGTTCAAGAAATATTTTTTTTTTATTTGACATTTCTGTTGTCGTTCAAGTCCTGAACATGTTCATAAAGAAAATATTAGTGCAATATCAAAAATATATTAGTTCTAAAAGAACATATTTCATAAACTTGTCTTATATTTTTAATTTTAAAGGGACTGATAATGGTTAGGTTGGTTGGTAGACGTATAGATTCAGGTCGGTGTGTTTGGTCAGAGACCCGCTTATAAACCTTCGTCAAGTAAGGCAGACACAACACACACATAAGTGGCAGATGCTGCCATCTATCGCCACCTCCGCAAAAAAACTTTGTAACTGAAAAGGAGGTAAATAATCACCAGACACATGTACCGGGGGTAAACTGCACCATGACGTTACCACTCACAGAACTTTCGGTCCCACAGATATAACGAGCACGTACTTCGCATATACTCGGTGGGTTTTCAATGGTATCGGGACTCGATTGCGGGACCTTTTGATTCCGAGAACGAGGTGTTCACCACTAGGCTATGCACGGCCTCACGCTACAAAATTGTATTTTCTAAATGGGTAGGCTAACCAGTGAATGAACGGTTAAGACGTCACGTTCTCCAGTGAATGAACACCAGAATATAATGACCAGGACACAACCAACCATTGTCAGATAGCTTCCTACTACATGGGAGGAAGTCAGTGTCGCCAATCCTTATAGTTAAATAATTTTCAGACCTTATTTTTTTAATTATATTTACCAAATGTTCATTCACTGGGGCCTGTTCACTCACTGGTCAGTCTACCCTAAAACATTTTTTTTACCACGTGCGTCTGCAGGTCGAATAGTCAGTTTCATAAACACACATTTTAAATATCGACGAACACATCATTCTTGATCCTCAACAGAACATGACGAAAGAACCTACTTATTCTTCCGACGCCAATACCAAAAAAGCAAAATCTTTCTTAGGCCAAACCGGGGAAAGTTATTTTCTATTTCAGCAGACCCCCAAGAGATAAAACCCACGCTCTAGAAAAGTCCTGGTATAAAAGGGACCTACTATACCCCAGGGTGTCTAAACCCGCAAGTCGGAAAAAAACATGGCACTTGAAATCTGCGGTACATATATTTCGCCACCTTTACAAAGATACATTCCTTTTAGAAAGTCGGAGTTTGTGCGAAATATTGCAGCTTTCCTGTGGTAGGGGTTACTGGTGAGAAAGTATTTTGGAGGAACTGTTGTTTGTTGTTTGTGTTTCTGTAAGGAAAGATGGTTGATTATGGTAAATATTTTATGATTTTTTGCATTTTAAACTTTTGTTAAACGTTTATTTTTTTACAGACTTATAATATGGGATTGAATTGCTATGTTGGAGAAAAATGGAATAAAGTTGAAAATCATCAAATAAGTTATTTGATGGATTAATGTAAGAGTGAAAATCAATATTTTTGCATTCCCTAACTGGTACGACGTTAGGATTCACATTACATGTTAAAATAACCATTACTCAGTTTTTGAAGTAAAGACGAAATTCATGAAAAAATCGTCAATGTTTACTATTTTTCAGTAGTTGTTTTAATTATATATTCTTTAGGCTAAATGAAAATTAATAGGGTAAAAAATTGATCCAAAAAATATAAATAAATTTTATTTCCTTCAACAAATTAAAAATTTTAAAAACTTTCCTTGCCACAAAACTATAGGAACAGGTTTTAAGTTTTTTGCAAATTCTCGGGAGAAAGTGATTGCGTATTAAAAAAGGGAGGGGGGCTTTAGTTTGCTTTAAACGGTCGAAGGTAATTTTCAATGATTAGAAAGATTCTGAAGTCAACTTAATTTTCGTATGAAGAGTTTATAAGGATATGGACACTAAAATTCAGAGGTAAATATGTTTCTTATATTTCTACTGAATTAAAGCATTTGAAGCGAGGTGTCCAAAGAGTGTCTGAACGTGGCTATCAGTATCAACCAAAATCGGACCTCGAACCACCAGCAAACGAGAGGACAGACAAATTAGAAAATTGGCTTCAGACAAACATTGGTCTTCAAATCAAGTAAATAGAATGTTTATGGCTTAATTTTCACGTGAAACTGTCAGGACGTGAATCGATTAATCTTAACACTTGATAAAATCTTGTCTGGAGTTACCTGGTAGTCCTCCGAGTTTTGCTTTCCTTTGGTAAAGGCTAAGGAAGTCTAGCCCTTGAATCGAAAACCTTCCCACGCCATTACCTGACTTCTCTTAAAGCTACAAAAGCTGTAAAAAAATTAATTAATATTATAAACTAGTGATTGACTTTGCCTAAAGGTTACACTAAATTAAACCTGTGTTAACTTTCAATACACAATTTTTTTTTCCAGTTCTTACCAGTTGTGTTGTAACAATTCAAATTTACACTCTTAAAAATGAATGCTCAAAAACGACGAAATTTTCCTTTATTTTGACGATTCCATTACTGGCAAATGCTCCGAGTTTTCGTTTCCTCAAAGTGGAGAAATTTGAATCGTCATTTTTATGAGGATTTGAATGTCGTCTAATCTAAAGAAATATTTCGTCATTTTTGAGCATGTGAGTACAACAATGAGATTCAGTTTCCTCAAAATCAAGATACAGAATCGTCAAACCACGATCGTAAAAGTGAGGATTCACGTTTACTCAAAAGTCGGTTTACTCAAAGAGTTTGACGAAACAATCCTCAAAATTAACGAAATGGGGCTTGAGGATTCATGAATGGTCAAAAATGAAAGTGTTATTTCTGAGAGTGTAGTACGACGATAATTCAAACCTAACCTAACTAACTAACAATAACCACCATGCTATGGTTTCCTTATAAGTAACGCGTTAAAAATAACCAACTTGTATTTCCTCTTCATCCCCACTTTCTGTCGTGGAGTTTCTGAGCGATTCGGGATCCGTCCTGGCGGTTTATTTATTTTGGCTGGCGCTTTGAAGGTTTTTGGCGGGAACTTGAGACTACTTCCGGGATGGCTATAGGCTTGTATTGAAATACTTGAAAAGGTTCCCAGGTTTGATGGAAATATTTCATGAATTATGTAGCTCAAAGAAAAAATATATATGATGCCCTAGAGGTTGGAAATGTTAAATTCTTTACATGCATAGTTCCATTGCCGTAGGCTTGTGCCTGAAGTGCTGAAACTAGTGATTGACTATGCCTAAAAATGTTGTTTTCCCCATTACAAGTTGCGTTAAGTAGGACTGTCAGTCCCATACAGCTAATGCACTAGTTTAGTTTTGAAATCACAATTTTTGCAAAAGAATAGCTTTGTCATGTTATTACATTTTCAATAGTTATGGGAATCATCATAAAATCATCGAATCATCATAAAATCATCGAATTAAAGCAAAATTGAAAATAAAATAACATCCAGTTATAAAATATTAATTGATTACATTTTTTAAATAGTGTCGCCACCTGCTGTATATTTTTGGCATTTTAAAACTTCAAAAATATATAATTAAATATCTATAAATAACATTTTCATTTCAGATTTGTTTCATTTGGATGTTATGTTGATTCCCATTCCTGGAGAAAAGGGCTAACATGGCAAAGCAATACTTTTGCGAATATTGTGGATACAAAACCAATGCATTAGCTCTATGGGACCGACAATCTCTCTTAAAACAATACAAAAATTGCATTGCTTCCAAATAAAAATGCATGGTTACCACAAAGTGAATCGAAAGCGCACATGCATTGCTTCCAAAATGAAGTTCAGCGTCTCCTCTTTAATATTTTCAATAAATAGTTTTGCTAAAGTTATAAAAACACATATTACAATAGTTTAAAATAAGTGTGATTTTAGCGTTTTAGAGATATACGGGAAGTTAAAAGTAATAAAATGAAACATTATTTATTCCACGATCTTCAACACAATTTCATTAAAACTTTAAATTTATTTATTCGGAAGAACCTGCTATTTCTACAAATTCTAACATTCTATCATATCATTTAAAGCATTATTTTACTTCATAAACTTAGGAAGTTAAAATCATTTCTAAAATCATAACCTATGAGTTTGACGATGAGGCAATTTACTTTAACAATCAACCTACCATTTTATATTTTTAAGATTCAATAGAATACAATAAGGCCACGGTTTTTATTTTTCAAAAAAAGAAGTATGTACTTTTTGAGACTTTTACTACGACAATGAAGTTGAAACTGAAGATTGGCCCTCCAAATGTTTCTTTATGCTTTTAAAAAAGATTATCTTCTGCGAAAATCGCTCTTTTACAGCGACCCACGTATTCTAAATCTCCCCATTTTTGTCTCTTTCATAGACAGAAGAAAAAGGAAATGCTTGGCGAGAAAACAAAATGAAGAATTCAGAAAGTCGCCAAGCAGCCCATACAAAACAAACCTCTTATCTATTGTTACACTCTTAAAACGAACGAGCAATTTTAACTCAGTCTGAGTAATTTTCACTCCTCCAGTCTGGAAAATGCACTTCTCCTCTTGGAGTGGATCCTTTGTATGTTAAACCTATGACAGGATCATTCCAAACGAGTGATTTTAACTCAGTCTGATTTAATATTCGCTCCCTTCCGTTGAATAAAATGCACTTCTCCAACTGGAGTGGATTTCACTCGTTTGTTTTAAGAGTGTTGTCCATGCTGAAACGCATCATTTTGTTCCTAAGGTGGACCAGACTCGAAAATTGACTAAAAAGAAACACATTTTGCTATTTTTAGCTCGGGATTATATTTCTAATGTTATCTTCAAAATGTTAAAATTTGGTAGGCGATATGTCAATTAGAAGTACTTTAAATTAATTTTTGAAAGACTACTTTCGACATTAAAGATTGGTAACAATTATGCTTTAAACGCCATTTTCTCAAATTGATTATTTTTAGACACATGTATCTTCTTCTCAGTAACTACTAAATATTTTGCTTGGATATCTTTTTACATATACATTAAATACTATTACACAAATGAACATATGCTTTTAAAGATATATATTAAGTACTTTTTTTAACAAACAATTTTAATGATTTTTTTTATAAAAATGTGACGACTTGTTTTCAAAAGTCTATATTTTTTTTAAAATATTATTTCTAACAGCATATGTCTATCTGTACAAAAGTGTTTGAACTTCAACTATGTAAAACTTTGAATCAATCAGCAAGTAGTTCCTGAGAAGAAGTTACATAAAATTACCCTTTTTACAAGAGTCTCTAAGGAGGCTCCGTTAATAGCGCTAATTTGGCCCGGATGGCCGAGTGGTAAGCATCGCTGGCCAGCAGTCTGCGTGCTGTAACGGGCGTGGGTTCGATTCCCGCCTTCGCCCCGGGTGTATTTAATCTCTTTGTGACTGTAAAAAATCTTTCTGTGTCTGTCTTACTTGACGAAGACTTTTAAGCGGCTCACTGAGCAAGCACACAAGTCGGAATATATATGTAAAATACCCTACCCTACCCAGCGCTAATTTGCGCAGTTGTAGGCTTAAGAACGAGATCTGAATTTAAACAAAATAGTAGTAGTTTACACAGATAAAAAAAAATCGTTGAAACTTTAGTTTTTATTTTAAGAGAGTCAGAAATCTCGAAGTCGATGTAGTAAGCCTTAAACACTCCACTGTAGAATAGCGCCAAATACTTCGCCAAGAGACGTATATTTGGGCTTACTACGGCGCGATCAATATCTTCATCTGGCAAAGCGGTTTCTGTATAGGTTTTTGCTTGTCGGCATCGTCATCTGCTTTTTACCTCTATGGCCCCTTTTCATTGAAAAAGAGATACAGTTGCAGTTATCCAGAGAGGTCTTGGAACTTTTTAACAATCGAAGTTGAAGTTCTTACTTTGTTGCAGTGTGGAGTGGAGCTCTTTTAGTTGAGCAACGAGTGTTGAGATGTCTAGAAAAAAGAATTAAAAAAGTTGAATTCATAAAAGTTGTTGAGCAACATTTATTGCAGATAAAAGAAAAGTAGGGTCATATTTTTTGCACGATAACAGTAATCTGTGATTAGGGTCTTATACTTTAAAATCACGTTTCGAAGTTTTACGATTCCTGCAAACATACTATGAAAAAAATTGTGATTGTATGATAACAATCCGTTTGCACAGTTCTTTTTATTTAACTAATCTAAAAAATTAAAAACTGAATTGCTGATACATGGAACAAAATGAAAAGTATGCATATATTTGCTATACCTTTGGTACAAGCTAACAATATTTTCATTTGTTTTACCAACTGTAATAATTATCTTAACATTGCATGTAAAAAATGCATAAAAATCTTTATAAAGTTTTACCTATTCACTCTTAATGAATGCAATTAACACCTTCCTTACCACGTAAAACGTTAACTTTAAGTTTCAAAGCTTGCTTTTCACGAAACCTCATTTGCATTACATGATTTAATCCGTACTGTACCCTACATTTGCTATACATTGGGTTTAAA
This sequence comes from Hylyphantes graminicola, assembly GCA_023701765.1. Lineage (NCBI taxonomy): Eukaryota > Metazoa > Arthropoda > Arachnida > Araneae > Linyphiidae > Hylyphantes > Hylyphantes graminicola. The sequence continues at coordinate 49,201,462 of CM043112.1, read as the reverse complement.
TAGACAAACTTTAACACAAATTTATTTGTATCAAATTATTTTCACAAAACAAATTTCCTTGTCAATTGTTGGTAATTAATTTAAATACATAATACTTCTTTTTAAAAAAAAATCAGAGATGAGATGAAAGAATAAAATGTTTGTAATCAAAGCCTCTTTGCAAATTAAAAAAAAAAAAAACATTAATAAACTTTATTTAAAAATAACAGTTTTGATTTTGATTTTGTTCAACATAATGAATTCAGTATGAAGGACATAGTTTTTTCAAAATAATAATAAACTATATTTATTTTAAAGTGTATCATATGCAAAAAATTATAGCAAATAGTACAATTAGGCTAAATTGCAATTCTTTGAGTTGTTTATTTATTGCGATTTAAAACTATTTAAATATTCAAACAGCAGATCTACTTGAAAACTATCGATAAAAATCAACATATAATATCATAATTAATTAAAGACTAAATTATGTATATCATATGCAAATGATAACAAATATTGCATTTCAGCTACATTTAAATTCTTTGAATTGTGTATTTATTGCGATTTAAAACAATTGCATCATCAAAACAGCAGACCAACTTGAAGACTAGCAATTAAAATCAGCGTATAATATCACCATTAATTTAAGACTAAATTATATGAGTTGTGATCGTTGGGAGAAAGCCCGGAAATGTCAGTCACTGTCATGTGAGAACGAATCTATTTGAATTAAACTTTAATCAATTTCGGACTTTAGAACTAAGAATATTTGTTTGCACAACTAATTGAGTTACCTGAATATGAATAGGACATATGCAATTTAATTGAATGAAAGATTTTCTGGTACCCCTTATATAACTTCTTAAGACCCGAGCAAAATTCTACACGGATATTCCTAATCCAAATATACTTTTCATACAAATATATGCTAAAAAGTATGTTTTTCAAATATTTTTTTAATCATGTTTAAGAGTTACTTAGGGACACGCCTTAAACTCCAAAATGCACATTTTTAGTGCTATAAATGCAATGAACTTTAAATGTATTGCTAATGAATTATAGATTCACACCATCATTTCATAGTTGACGAATCATTTTCCCTTTTCTAATTTTAAAATTAAGTATGCATCATTTAATTCACTCTAAAAAATGCGGCATTTTTCCTAATAAACCGAAAAAAGTCAAAAATAAAGCATAAAAGCTCTAAAAAAAAGTACCAACCCATTACAAAATGCGACCACATACACTATACAGCCGCCTGAAGCGCAAAATGAAATCTAAAAACTGAATCACAAAAGACAAAAATATCTCAAGTCTGCAGGAGCGTTTCCGCACACGCTACTTCGTTCCTCTAAACTTAAAGAAAAATGCTTGGAGGGAAATTTTGCACCAGACTTGGTCCCTTTTTTACATACATCTATTCAATTCAAATAAATGAGAAAAAACATGCACGTAATCACTTTTTTCAAATGCAAATCCCTCGTTAATTTCATCACAGATCCATTCCTGGTGAATTAAAACGTAATCTGCTCTATTAAGCCAGAAGGAACCAACTGAAAATCAAATACGGGGTGTCCGTAAAAAATGTCCGAGTTTTAATGGTATGTTACAGGAGTTTATTTTACGCTAAATATAACAAATCATACATGAAATTGAAAGAAAACTTAACTAGTTTTCCCGTAAGTGCCCAATGTGTGCTCCTTTAGTGATACTGTACGCATCCAAGTGAAAATGCAATTTTTCTCATACTGTCTGCAGCAAGTCCGTTAAATTGAAGCAACAGCCTGTGCAATTCTACCTCTTTTAAGGCTGGTAAATCGTGGGGTATCGCTTATCTAAAACCGTTGGAGTTATTCAAGAATTGTATTGTTGGAGTCATTACTAGAATTGCATGGTAGGGCTAAAATTTCCCTTCAGTACTGAAGTTTCCCGATGCGACAGCAACATGTCACATTCAACATAATTCTCTTCATGTGTTAAACAAGTAGCCGCCCCGGTGGCACACTCGTTAGGATTCTAGCCTTTGGAGCTGCTTGGGTCGGGTTCGAATCCCGGTCAGGCATGGATGTTTGTGACTGTCAATAAATGTTGTTATTTGTCTATGTGTTTGTGTCGTCTCTTTCTTTGTGTGTCTCTTGTGCTTGTGTCATTTCTGGGGCTTAGTACAATAGACTTAAAGTCGCAGTGCTTGGCGATCTTGCCCCCCACCAAGAAAGTCATAAAGTCATAAACAAGTAAGTTTATATCAGATTCTGTCACTTAACCCGCTTCCATTAAACAGATGAGTTTGACAGATAAAAAGGCGAAAAATACAGCATTAATTCTATTTTAAACAATAACATGCTAATGTTGGCAAGCTTCATTTATTTTATTTCGAAAATGCAATAATTATTACTTATCGCTTGCAAAAATTATTTTATATTTAAAAATTCAAATATGTAATATTCCCTCGCTTTTAAATAGAATGAAAACATCATATATCAACTTACAAAGAATCTCGTAGTGAAATATATTTGAAGTCATTTCAAACTGATCGACGTCGCATAAATAAATGTATTTTAATTTATTGTCTACAAGAATTAAAGTTTCTAGAGCGATTGTTGCGAATGGCAATGGTGATTGATTTCTAATAAAATGGCTTCCCTTGTTTTTCAAATGAGCATTAAATTTTAAGTAATGGAAGTCTTTGAATTCGAATTTTTATCTGAGATTTTCAATGTCTTCTAATTTCAATGCGCTGGATTTTTTGACGTATCGCACCTGTCCGCAGCATTTGTAGTTTGGGCTATGAAAGTGGGTGACGGATGGACAGACAGATGGACTGAACGATTATAATAATTTCCACTTTTTACGATACAAACGTAGTGTGGAACCAAAAACAAACTGATATTGACTATGGTACTCGCTCAGTTCCAGTACGACCTAATTAGGCTCCAGAGCCTACTGTCTCTCACCATGACATTTCAGAACAGCCGATATCGTTACGAGCTTTAGAAGACTGAAGTTTAAAAAATTACGCTAGAATTTTAGAAGTCGAAAATGTTTCAGGGAGGAAATAAATAAAGTTCAAATTAACTTAAAAGTCAGCCGACTGGATTTATTTTTAAAAAAAAAGCAGCCTCAATAACAGTTGGCTGTTGTATTGATAGTTTACAAAACATCTTGCTGTTGCCACAGGTAAAAAAATTTACATTCAGTTAATATATTATTTGAATACAAAATATAAATCAATAATTATTCATAAAATAATTTAAATATAATAACTGGAATTTTAAATTAGTTTTAATTTATTTCCTTTTAATAATATTCTCTTTGAGCTATTACCGCGCCTTGGACATTTGTATTGACTGCTATCTATTAGCACTTATTCGAACTAATTGCTCCCAACAAAACCATAGAAACAATCCACTTTTTACTTAGGTCCGTCTTGAATAAACACTCCCCACCCAAAAAGCGGAAAACGGCTTTTTCCGTGCGATCGCAGAGGTATGTTTACGCAGTCATAAATCCGAGTAATTAGAATTAAATTTCTCGGAGACGCTCGCGCATACTTTCGCTTTGTGAGAACTCAGCCCCTGGCAATTGCTCCGCACACGTAGCGGAAATTAAATATTCAGGTTTCAGGTAGCTTTGGAATGAGTGGGATTGTTTTAACTGAATAGCAGTTGTTTGAAGTGGTAGGTCTAACGCTAAAATAAATGAGTAAAAGCCAGTATTAAGATGTTGTTTATAAGATAAAATATAGTTTTTTTTTTAGATTATCCAAATATTTTAAGTATTAAAATTTAACGCATATTATTTTTTTATATAAATGTCTATCAAAATAAAGCGTTTTACCAATTTTGTTACATGTTATTTTTTAAAAGTAAAAAATTTTCATTAAGCCTTGTTGAAGTTCATGAAGCAAATTACAGGTGGAATTTTTCTCAGATACGCAGAACGAATTGACCTTTTCTTCTCGCTTTCGTGCAAATGAAAGGGTGAAATTATTATTATTAATAATAATAATAACAAATAGTCCGGGCTTTAACCTGAAATCTTTCGCATCCAAGATAAGACCCTTACCGTCTGGGCGCCCCAACCCGTAAAATGTCGTTAAGGCAGCCATGCAATTTTTTTAAAAAATCGATTTTTTTTTATTTAAGTATTTGCGTAAAGCACGTTTCAAGAGCTTTCCAACGATGCCCTTTGCTTGTCATTCAGACAATTTTAACATAGTTAAATTTTAATTCAAACATGGATCAGCAGTATATTCATAATATAAGTTTTCAACTTTAAATCTCATTTTTCTCAAAACGGAGGGTTTTTTCAGGTTTATGTACTTTTTTTCTTAAAAACTATTTCATATATAGACCTAAAACTTTTACAGGATAGCTGCTTTAGGATGTTTTCAATTTTTTTAAATGAGCATTTCTCGAAATTTGAAGGGAAAAATACTATGGGTAATTTTGTGATGTAAAAATGCTTGTTTTTACATATTTCCTTAAATAATATTTTTATTGAAAAAACTACTTTATTTATTGATAAAATCAAATTTCAGTGTATTAATCAATGTGCATATAATGTACAGAATTGTTTTGCTTTGTTTCGTATGTTAGGTTAAAAGAAAAATAAACTTGATAAAGGTCAATTCAGCATTAGCCGTACACAAGGACTTATGCAGCCCATCCCAAGAACATTCATTAAATAACAGGTAAACTAAAACTCGTTATATTACTTCACATCCAGCCCTGCTTAGCTAAAAAGCGGTGGTAATTGCCCAGTTATCCAGTGATAAACAGCAGCCGACGTATTAATACGTCACGTTTAGCAACAATAATTTCATTTAAGGAGTAGCCCGTTATTTTTTTCCGCGTGGATTCAGTAACCGAGAGAAGGATGGCGTTTTAAGTGAATTAATTAATTTCTCCTTTTAGGTATGACTGTGCTATTTAAACGGGAATTACATGAGTTTTTTTTAATGGGGAAATAGCACACGAGCTTGTATGTCTTTATTAACGTGTTTTGCCGAGATTTGCGAGATGAATGTTACTGAACGAAGTAGGAATGTTAGGTTTTTCTATAGCTTTAGGTTAGGTTGTTTTTTCTATTTTAATACAGGTTTAAAAGTTAAAATTTTAACACCATACACTGAGATGTTATCAATTAAAAATAATGTATTATGTGCAGGACATGTCCCTGAAAATTAAAGATATATTTTGGTGTATTAATTTTTTCTTAAAAATCCAGTATCAACAAAATTCCCCTTTGTTTTAAATTGTACATTTTAAAATTAAATTTGCAGTATGAAAATTGTATCTGCATTTGAAGAGTACAGGGGAAGAACCGCTTGATTTATCTCTCTTCGTGTATTGCGTGTATCTCTTTAAAAATGTCTTGAAACTGGTTTCCTTCCACCAGTTTAGGCGATTACTCGCTATCATCGCCATTGTGGCCTGATGAAAAGAGTTTTCTATGAAATTAAGCGGTGTTTTCTATGAAATTAAGCGGTTTTACCCCTGTACTCGTCCAGTATCTATTTATAAAGCACCATTTATAAAGCAAATTAAGTCTTCTTTTGAAGAAAAGAATAAAATAGTTACTGCGCACATTCAATATTTTAGAATAAGCTATAATTTAATCTTTATAAAGTATATTCAATCAGAAAAAAAAACTTGTTTTCAAACAGCGCACGTAGAACACAAGCATTGTGTACAATTATTGCAACATTACAATATTGTGATGTTTTAATACAAGAATTGTGTTGATAACGAACACAAGTTTGTGTTCCAATACAACTGACAATAGCGAAATAAGATGAGCAATTAACTTAATCTAAAAACCACATTTTTTTTTCTAAAATAGTTTTAACACAAATATTGCATTCATTTTGAAGACTGTAATATATTTAAGCTTTAGTATAGTTATTTATCAGAAATGTTAAAGAGTGGATGTTTTAAAACAACTTGTAATTTCGGGGAAAAAACAGTTAACAACTGGATTTTGTGGAGAGGAAACAACTGGATTTTGTATTGATATCCAACACAATTTCATTCTGAGTATTTGTACAAATTTACAAAAATATAAATTGCTCACTAATTTGAAAATAAATTTAAACTAAAATAAGAAAGTCAAATTTTACATTATCATAGTCTTTCGTAATCGTGCCAAATGAAATTATATTCAGAAAATAGCAAAAAATATCCTGTCAGCTATTTAAATTACAAACTAAAAAATGATATGTAAAAAATCTAATCATAATCTGAAACTGAAAAATAGAAAAACGTCATTATATTAACAACTTTTCCAATAACGAAATATTTTATCGCATTCTTTTCTTTCTATAATTGATTTTTCGATTTCATTGCATTTCTTTGTTCAAAGCCATTTCATTCCGATTTTAGATTTTTTGCACCTTTGGTATTGAATTTTATTGGGCAATACATGTCAAAGTTTTTAATGTTTTTTTTTCTGATTTTGAAAAGATAAATTTTCATTAAATGTGCAATGTATTTTCTGGATTTTTTTGTGCAAATCTTATATAAAGAATTTTTTTATTCGAATTAGGATTTATATTTTAAAAAATACTATCATTATTAAATGCATTTCTTGTCATCACACTATTTTGTTAAAAATAAAATTTAGAAATTAATTGGACTTTTGTTAAAACGAAAAACGTTATTGGTCATTTAATAATATTTCGCTACATAGTAAAAAGTCACAGTTGTACTTAGGGGATACCGAACCCCATAACATTATTTCTAGAAATGATAACTTAAACTTTTATATAATAGTGTTTTTTATATAAGGTTCACATTAAATAAAAAATTTCTAGCAAAAAAAACAAATATTTACAAGTTTGCTAGTTTTTAATTTATTTTTTAAAAAAAGTCAAAATTTTGAAAATTTTAAAATGCTACTCCTCTTTCAATATTCAGAATAACTCCACCAAACTTAAAAAGTTTGTTTTAGTACTATTTGTGCAAGAACTGTGCATGGATTTTAAAATGTATGATATCAATTATAGATTTAACAATTATAGACGTAGAAAAATCTATAATAATAGGGGTTTTTTTGCATGAAATAAGAAATATCGATTCATATTTTTATTTGCATTGATACATTATTGCTATGCTTATTAAAACTACTAGTATAACAGGAACCGTGGATAGTGGTTAAGGTATCGTTCTCGGAAGGTCTCGCGATCGAGTCCCGATACCACTGATGAAGACCCACGGAGTATATGCGGTACGTGCTCGTTAAATCTGTGGTTCTGAAAGTCCTGAGGGCGGTCATGGCGCAGTTTCCCTCAGGTACAGGTTCATGCAAAAAGGACTACGTCACCTGAAACACGACGATTCATGATGTTGTCCTCGATAAATTATTGCTGGAGTTGTCCACCAGGCGTCGCTGGCAAACGGAGACAATCCTCATTATTGTTTACTCCAAGTTTATACCCTTGTAGCTATTATTGTATCTACAAATCCATCCAACATTAATAAAATAAATGTAAGAAATGGACATTATCTCAGATGTGTCATTAGGAGGCAAACCAAATGATTGTTATCATGTACGAATGATCATTTTGGCAAAGGACCAGACACCAAATAGCCGCAAAAACATATTTTTTTAAAAGTTGACACAAATGTATTTGACTTTTGACTGACTTTTTTGTAATCTGTGTTTAAAAAACGAATACGAAACTGTTTAATTAGATAGCTTAAGACGACATGGTTGGTTGGTATACATATATTTTCAGGCTTGTGTGCTTGCTCAGAGAGCCGCTAATAAACCTTTGTCAAGTAAGGCAGTCAAAACAGACTCACATGCACACATATACGTGACAGATGCTGCCATCTATCACTCGCCACCTTCACAATTTAGACATGTCTCTGAAGGGGAGGGAAATAGTCTCCAGGAACCTGTACCCGTGGGAAACTGCGCAATGACCTCCCACAGGACTGTCGGACCTAACATATTTAACGAGCACTACTCCGCATACACTCGGTGAGTTTTCAGCTACTAGGACTCGATCACGGGACGTTCCGATCCGTAGATCGAGACACTGACCACAGGGCGCCTCACAGTCCTAAGACGACATGTTTATGTTTAGTTTTCACCCTGCGTTTCCTTCGATCTGTGATGCATTTAGTGCTTTGTTTCCACGTGACTTTGATGCTCCAATAGCAGCAAGAAAAAAGTATTTGTTTTCATTTAGAATTTCTGTTTCCTCTCATGACGTGAAACATGTGTATCATCACACCGGGGTTACATGCTTCGAGCAGCCATTTCAGCGTGGCCTTTATTATCTCAAGGTAACCACTTTACACATAATCATACGAACTTCCTCTGAAGCTGGCTCTCAAGGCCACCAACCCATCTTTTTTCGGTTTTCTCCAAGAGATCAAAGGAAATGGTTACCATAAGGTAAATGGCAACTATCTTGGCCGTTTCTCTCTTTTTTAATTGATCCTACATCGTGAATTCAATAGTCACATCATCAAATCGCCGCGCTATACAATCTCACTCGCCAATTTCTCGCCAACCAAAGGTCGAATCGATGAAGGTCAAAGTGCTTACGCTGACGCTGGAAGCAGCGCTCGAAGCATGTAAACCCAGTATCAATCCTTGTGAGGCCGTGTATAGCCTAGTGGTAAAGGCCAAGTTCTCGGAATCGGAAGGTCCGATGCCACTGAACACCATCACCAACTATATGCGGAGTACGTGCTCCTTAAATCTGTGGGTCCGTGTGGGTGGTCATGACGCAGTTTCCCAAGGGTACAGGTCCCTGGAGACTATTTCCCTCCCCTTCAGGGACAAGTCTAAATTGCGGAGGGGACGATATATCGCAGCATCTGTCACTTATGTGTTGTGTCTGTCTTACTTGACGAAGGTTCAAAGGTGGGTGTCTGACCAAGAACAAAAAACAAAAATATTTATGTCTACCAGCCAACCAATCAATGCTTGTTGAAAAAAATCATGAAACTAAACAAATGCAGTCCATAGCCTTAACTTTATTATGGATAAAGACGATTTTTAGGAGTCATAAAAAATTCTTTTTTCGGAAAAAAAACTCTGTCACAATTGTGTCAAATAAACGGTATGACTATCGTCAAGGGCAAAACCCCTACCATATATTTAGTATAGCTTCTGCAAAAAGTCGATTTTTCATTTCATTGCTGTACTTGAAATATGTTTGAGGGTAATTATCTTATGTTTGAAAAGACTATTTATTCGCTTGAGTGATGATTGTATGATGCGATTTGTGCTTTTTATTCAATTTCATGAAACGATTATGGTACATTTCTGGCTTTTTTTTTTGCAGTCAGAAAGTATTTATTTTTATTTTAAGGAACGAAATCGTGTCTTTTTATGCATAAGATTTTATTTATAATGCATAAAATACTTTTTGGTCGTTAAATTTGATTTGATTTAAACTCTCTCGGATGTCTATTTCTAGTGTCTGTAGAAGTCCTTACACACATATTTAATAAATAAGAGTACTATTGTTTGAATAAAATAAACTATTATTAACAAGGCAATAAAAAATTTTAATTAACGTAATTAATACGGAGATAAAACAACATGTACAGAAAAGTTATGATGAAAAGATGGCTGGACGAGGCGGAAGAAGATCTGAGAAGAATAAAAGTTAAAAATTGGAGGGTCAAAGCCAAGGACCGGAAAAAGCGGCGCTGTGTGCTAAAGGAGGCCAAGGTCCTTCATGGACTGTAGTGCCGAGGAGTAAGTAACAGAAAAGTTATTATAAAAATTTGCTTTCTGTTAGTTGTTTTCTTGTCATATAACTCTTACGAAGGTAAAACAACATGTGCACCAGAAGAGTTATTTATTATAAAAGTAATCTCTTGTGGGCTGTTTTCTTAGCATATAACCCTTAAGAAGGTAAAACAACATGTCCAGAAGAGTTATTTATTATAAAATTAAAGTCTTGTGGGCTGTTTTCTTAGCATAGAACTCTTACGAAGGCAAAACAACGTGTACAAAAGAGTTATTTATTATAAAATTAAGCTCTTGTGGGCTGTTTTCTTTGCATATAACTCTTATAGAGGTAAAACATCATTACTGACAATTTATTTTCACATAAATACCTTAGATGTTTATGTGCTTAACTAACAATATGAATAAAATTATATGATAATATCATTAATTTTTATGACCATATATATAGTCTTACTAGTCAATAAACCTTTTTTAATTCAAGGGTTTCCAACATTATCTATACATAAAAAGGCAAAATTCTGAACGACTCACTCACTGACGCATCAACGTCCAGCCCAAACTAGTGGAGGTACAGCTACCAAATGATAGGAAAATATTCTTTTTATATAGTAGGCGTCATTTAAGAAGCGATTTTTCGAAATTCGACCCCAAGCGGGCGTTGGAGTGCAAAACGTGAACGTTTTCCTTTTAGGAATAGCATTGTAAGAATTGAATTTATACTTTTTATTTCAATTTTTAAAAAAAATTCAGCTCGTTCAGCGTGGACTAAAATTTAAAAAAAAGAGCATGGTGGTTTAATTTACTGGATTGTTATTTAAATATGAGTATTTTATTTTATTTATTGAATTTAAATCTTTTGATTTGTTATGGTGGATCAGATTTCCTCAACTAGATTTTCACTATGTTTTGGAGGGGACTATGTTAAAGCCCTCTATCTCCTGGATACAATCAACCCCTAATATCAGAATGGGAAGAGATTATAATATAATGATGGGGTGGACCAGTGGAGAGGAGATCAATTGGTATAAAATAAAAGTTTACATAGAAAACTTTCTTTTCTTTTTTTTTATTATGGGGCTGCAATATTGGCAGTCAAGACTTTGCAGACTCGGCATATTCCCCAGAACGGAGAGCCATTCTTTTTGTGGCACCATCTATGGGACTCTCGCTACCAAATTTGACGCCCAGATTACAAGGAATCTGAGCTCTCTGTGGATGTTAAAGTACGCCGAGATTTTAATTTTGCCGAGAGAATCCAAGCCAAATGGACCCTCCAGGGATCTTTTACATGCCACATAATCCTATCCTATGACATGCGTGCCCACAATTTTGCCATCCAGAAAATCCGACGACTCAGCCGGGGCTCGAACCCGCAATCTTAGACTTATGAGGCTGACGCGTTAGACCTCTCAGCCACTGAGCCGCTACATAGAAAACTTAATAAGGTTATTATGGTGCACCCTTGCAACGCCGGACTTATAAAGCTAGTAAAGGTATAATTTATAGAGAGCACACATAGAACCGCAAAATTGCTGTATCTCAAAACATTTTTTTTCTATGCATGCCAACTAGTTTTTAAAAACAGCATATGCAAAACAGCAATACAACTATATAACAAGACACGAGATTTTTCATGCTTATTGTTCAAAATGATAAATGATTTTCATTGAGCAAAACCAACTAATGTATTTTTCCTATAAAAACAATATTAACAAAGAAATTATTTTCTTTTCCAAACCATATATTATGAGCGCTTTCAATAGCAGTTTGTAAATAAATAGTTGTTTTGGTATTGGGGAAAATGTCATCAAATAAGAATAATATATTATGTATACTTTAATGGTCTTTTGATATGATGACAACATTATTGATTTTTGACTTTCAGGATACAATAAGTGTTTGGACTAAGCATACAGGCTTATACATGTCATAATTCATTGTAAAATAAACACGTAATTATCAATATTTGTCAACGCGTCTAAATGTTACTATTTTAGCGTAAAATGTCATTTATATGATCAAATAAAATACCTTTAAAACATAGTTTCAAACTCAATATTGGCAACAAGATTGACTTGATACATATTTCAAAACTTCCATTCGAAATTAGATTTATTTTTATTCGATTTCGAATTTCGATTTGTTTCATGAGATGTGCGCTTCGAACCATGATAAATTCTCATCTAAACAGGTATACCTTTTCAGAAAAGACATTTTAAGAATATCGTAACTCATTCACCATGGAAAATTGGAATTTTATTCTCTTCAAACAAATCCATATCATTTGAAATTTATTTTTTAAAACCGTTTTCACTACATTAATTCTCCAATAGCTAGTCATGTAGTTGGTAGGTTGGAAGACATCTATTTTTAGACTTGTGTGCTTGGAAAGAGAACCGCTTAACCTTCGCCAAGTAAAACAGACACAACACACACGTACAGGACAGATGCTATCATGTATCGCCACCTCCGCAATTTAGACATGTTCCTGAAGGGGAGGGAAATTGTCTCCTGGGACATGTACCCGTGGGAAACTGTGCAATGACCGCCTACAGGACTTTCGGACCCAAAAGATATAACGAGCACTTACTCCGCATATACTCGACAAACACAAACATCCATGCCTTGACGGGATTCGAACCCGGACCCAGAAGCTAAGAAGGCTTACCACTTAACCACCGGTTCCACCGGGTCGGCGATACGCATATATTCCAGCTTGTGGGCTTGACCCGCTTATATAAGCCGTCGTCAAGTAAGACAGACACAGAAAGAATTTTTACTGTCACCGAGAAAATAAAATTTGCCCCAGTGCGAAGGCGGGAATCGAACCCGCACCAGTTGCAGCGCGCAGACTGGTAGTGTTATGGTCCAAACCACTCGGCCATCCGGGCCCCAATTCCTTAGAAAACTATATCCTTTATAAATTTTCAAAATGAATAAAAAAACAGTGCATAGCTATCCATTAATCCTCCATACCCATTCCAAAGACAAGAAATGTGTCTGCCTAGTTTCTATAGCAACTATCGTAGGTAGGTATTCATCAATTTCAATGCAAAACAAGGCGACAGTATGCATAGAATGCATTTATACATAAAATAACTCACACTTTCTGTAACTGATGACATTTCAAATAAGGTACGAAAAGGAATACAACCCTTTGGGAATTCAGACACCATAAATTCCCAATAAAAGCTTCGTAAGAGAGACTCTTTTCAGAAACTGGTAAATTAATGGTATGGAAATAATGGCATGAATTTTCACATAATACGTAATGGTGTTATTAAAACAAAACCTTGTGCGCAATCTAACATGCTTTTGCTGAATAGAATAATTGAATAAACAAAATTATAAATTGAAAAACATTTAGTCATCCAAGCACTGAGCAAATTTAACGCATTGTATTTGCTATGCTTTTATATTCAAATAACTTTTGAACAAAATGTTCATATGAATCCAAAAACCTACAATTTTCATATAGTACTTTATTGCCTATAACTTTTTTCGTTGACTTCTGAGAAAAAACTTGGTTTGGTGTCTACCACTCCCACTCCCCCCTAACTTGCCCTTCAAAAAATCTTGTTAAAACTTTCAAAACACCGATCCAATAACAAACTATATGACCAAACACTAAACACTTTCGAAACTGGTAGCTTACTTCCACCAATCTATCGAGATAAATACAAACACCAAATCTTCAATCCAAAGTAACAAGCCGTCTAGAGTGACTCTTCAAGAAATTTGTCTGAAAAAGCAAAGAGGACATTTCGTAAGACACACCATTAAGATGGTTGAATAAATGGTGACTATTACAAGTTCAGTCTATTGGAGCAAAATAGTCGTATAAAAAAGGGAAAAACGAAGTTTTATAGACTAGTCTGGTTCTAGACTGACATTTTGAAATCCCCTTTAGTTAATGAAGGCTTTTTGAGCCAATAGGAGTAGTTATCAGTAGCTAAAAAGGGTTAAGGTAGACCCATAGTACAATCATGATTGTTTTAAATTTTGGTGCAAAAAATTAAAACTCATTATACAAAAAAATATTATAATAATAGACACTTTTTTGTAATTTTTTTTTTTTAAATAATGTAAGCATTTTCATTTTTTTAAGCCTACTCCTCTTTTCTTTTATGTTAAAACTTTAAAAAAAATTATTTTACAACTGTCAATAGTGATAACAAAAAAATATGAGTTTTTTAAAAATTATATGCTAATTTTATTTTTAAAAAATATATATTATGTTAAGAAAATTTCCCAAAAAAATGAATTTTCAATTTAAAAATGTCTTTTAGAAAAAGTATAAAAAGCGAGACTACTTATTCGAAAAAAAATCCCAAATTGTTTGGTTTAGTTAAATATGCTTAACGTATAACAAAAATAATTTTAACTCTATGTAAGTTTATGAAAAAAACTTTAGACTTTTTAATTTGTGATGAAACGAAAAAAGAAGATTTTGATTTTAAAAAAAAGCGTTTTAACACAGTGTCATCTACTATACGAAGATAAGGGTTCTATAACTGCAAAAGCTGATCCCTTTTTAAATTCGTATAATTTTGAAATATGGTACATATTTTTTGCAGTATGCCTCATTTTTTATGCAATAAAAAAAATATTTTTCCTCGATTTCAAGGTACTGGGTCAACCTTAAGGTAACTGCTTATTTCTTTGTTGTCTTTCGTACAATGGGAATATGGGCTTGTATGATAAAATTAGCTTCTTCCTGCACTGTGTTCATCAATTGAAATTCATCGAGCAGGAATACATGGAGGGCTTAGGTTAGACATAAATTATTTGAACCAAACAAAAGAGGTCAGAAAAAATTTGTGTTTTATCATACAATTTTTTTTTTATGTTAACATTTAATCGAATAAATATACTGTACTTGGGGCACGGATAGCCGAGTGGTTTTGGTGCGGGTTCGATACCCGCCTTCGCCCTGAGTGTATTTCATTTCTCTATGACAGTAAAAATTCTTTCTGTGTTTATCTTACTTGACGAAGGCTAAAACAGTGGGTCTCTGATCAAGCACACAAGCTGAAATATGTATTTAACAAGCTGTACATAACAACATAATCAGTAAGTAAAAAAGATTTAGGGAACTGCATCATTTAATTTTTGTTTTGAAAAATTCGCTGGTTTCATGTGACGTAAATCAATCCTGTTTTCATTCCTGAATTTCAACAGTGGTTTTGATAATTGGTAATACAACACGGTTAGCCACTACATTGATTAACGGATAGGGGCCTTATTTTCATTGGTGAGAGCCTGTTGCTACTAAAAGCCTGAAACGTGCTTATGTGAGCAAAAAGCGTAAAAATTAAACTATTATTCTGTAATGTTGCTAGATAATGTATTCAACACACTTTATTACTTTATTTGCTTGACAAATGACAGTGATTGCGCCCTCTAGAATGGAGAGTGTAGGCTTTATAGCCCATTACCAAGCTCGCCAGAAGAGACAGTCACAAGAGACACACAAAGAAGGACGACACAAACACATAGACAAATAACAACATTTATTGACGGTCACAAACATCCATGCCTGTACCGGGATTCGAACCCGACCCCAGCAGTTCCAAAGGCCAGCGTGCTAACGATTGAGCCACCGGGGCGGCTTTATATGCTCAATGCCTATTTTTATAATTTTTTATCATTTTGCTTCAAGAATAAACTTACAGATATTAAAGAGAAACATATATTATGAAAAAGTGAACATTAACCTCTTGCGAACTGGCGTCCCCATTTGGGGACATTTTTAAAAACCACCCGGCAAACAATTAACACGTTAATTTGTTCCAAATTTGATTTGGTCCGATAGAAGAATATCCAGTTTTTTCAAACTTTTCAAAAAGTTCCTTTACTAGTTAATTTTAAAGGCAATTTGCATTAAAAACAATGTAAAATAATCTGTAAGCTACAAATAAGTGATACATTACGTTTTTTTTTGGATTTACAGCACACAAAAAAATTATTTTTAGATTTTACGGAGCGTCTCTAAGTACTATTAAACAAAAAAAAATTAAAAAAATCCTTTGACAAACATACTTTTTAGCATATATTCATATGAAAATTATGTTTATATTAAAAAAATACGTGTAGGATTTTGCATGGGTCTTAAGAGGTTAAAGAAGCATAACTTAAATTAAAAAAAATCATTTTATCATGTGCTCTTTAGCAGGATACTCAGCTACATTTTCAAACCATATGTGGATATTAAAAATTGATAAGAAAAAAAATATGATATTTTATATATAACTAATTATTATAAATAATTAATTGGATTTTCAATTCTTAAAAATTCAAGTCTCTGGTAATTTTTTATGAGGGATCAAACAATCACCATTTACCATAGCTCTAGCTGTCAGTAATTAATATATAAACTCTCATGGGAAACAAACCTAAACAGTTTTTAACATATAAATTTCTAAATAGGTTCAAACTAAGGCCATTTTGAATTTCTAATTTGATTTAAATTTCTAATCTAAGTGAAATTAAAGCAAATTAAAACTTAAGTGCAAAAGAATTCTCTTACGAACCAACATTAAGTTTTAATATTTAAAAAACATTTATAAATTTTTATTTATAAATTTGAATATTTTAACGAAAAAATTCAAATTACTTCGTATGTGACGGATTAATATTAATGCAGAAAAAACTGTGGATACATCAAATTAATAAATTTTAACTCCTAAAAATATTTTTTTTCCTAAAACTGATAAATATTTACAAATTTACTTAAATTAGGATCCTTCAAAGGAACTCTATCATTTTTTTAAAAAAATTAATTAAATTTACAATTACATTTTTATCACTTACCTTGTTTACTTCATTACTCGAGCATGTTTCATTAAATCCTATTTTTATGAGAAATAAAAAACGAATTTGATATGATAATGTAAACATGAATACTAATTTGCAAGTTTAAAAAAAATATACGTATGTATGGATGTTATTAACTACTCTTTTAGGTTTTGCTTGCTGTTCAAAAATAAGTATTTGCTACTATTAATGAATAATTTATTGTGTATGAGAGTACAGTGAATAATACAAACTTAACTTAAAAAAAGAAGCTTTTTATACTATTTAATTTTTAGGATTTGTTTAGTTAATTTTTCATGGAGTTTTACAGAATATCAATAATTTGTTTCTTTTTTCATTTTACTTCATGTCCATTTCCGTTTTAAATATTAAATTGCTCTATTTTTTTTTTAAATATTATTTTGTTTGTATTGTTCCAAACAATCTCTTAAATAATAATTAATGTTTGTTATTTGTTTCGTTTCAAATCCTCCAAAGTAAGTATTTCTGTAATTCATGATTAATTCATTATGTAGGAGCATACTATAAATAAAACAAGCTAAACGAAAAAATATTTTAACAATATTTAATTTTTCTAAACAATATTTAAATATATATTTATAAGATAATCCATAATTTTTTAAACACTTATGCAAAAATTTAAGAATTAATATTAATGTTATTCGAATGAATAAACTAACGAAAATAAAACTTTCAATTCTCTTCCATTAAAACCTAATGTTAAATCTAAATCCTACCTCAAAGTTAAATTTAATCCTAAGAAACTACATACAACTCCAACATAAGCATCTGGAATTTTATATCAACAGCTTAGCCGAGCACTTAAGTTAAGTAACCCTACGATAAGTTCACCCTTTTTCATAGTTAACGATCGATGGATTTTTTTTTTTCCTCAATAGTTTTTCAAGGAAGTTTGACTCAAAAGAAAACTTGGAAGAAACGCTTTGCTGCGTAATGTGTTTTCAGCTAAGTTGTGCTTTCCAAGAAAAATAAGATTTGGAAATGCCGTGGTTTTTTATTTGGAAGTAGTTGTTTTATGTCCCTGTTATTTTGTACCGGATTGTACTTAAATTATTCGCAAGTGTTTCACAAACTATCGGTAGTTTGGGGATTTATGTTGCATTAAATGACAATGACAAATGACAGTGATTGCGCCCTCTAGAAGGGAGGGTGTAGGATTTATAGCTATTACCCAGCTCGTCAGAAGAGACAGTCACAAGAGACACACAAAGAAGGACGACACAAACTTATGTTGCAGCAAGTTTATTTATGTTTTCAATATCATGTAGTAATAAAATTGCTATTTTTTAAACTTATATTTTTCCGAACAACTCTCTTAATTAAATTGTTGTGTCATTTTTTTAAGTTTAGAATTCTTCCACATTTTTTGTACTTAGAAATCGCTGGGTTTTTTTTGTTATGAACAAAGATATGAACTATTTACCATATAAAATTTTCTCTGAGTATTTATAAACTGAAACCCCTCATATCTATTTACGAAAAAAACGAAAAATTGAAAAAAATGTCAGAGTCTATGGATTTTATCAAAAGAAAGACCAAGCTTTCTTAAGAAAAAAATTTTCACTTACTCATAGAAAAGCAATGTAAACTTAATTTAAAAGTTATTTTCTGAATTACCAAACAGTTCCTTCTTGTTCATTTGAAACTGCAAATCATTACAACACATTGTTATATCCTCAACATCCTTAGAAAAAAGGGGATTTCGGCCCTGTCTCTTAGTCGTTAAAAGTGGGGATTATGGGGAAAATGATAGCGAATTTCCCTGAATTTTTTCCCTATTTTTTTTTCTCCCATAGAATCTCTTAATACATCTCATGGTTAAACAGCGACGTTAAAGTCACAGTTATCTATAAAAAGAACTAGGGTTTTTTGTTTTTGTTTTTCAGGTAAGTTAAGAAGAATCCTAGATAAATGTTTAACTTTTTTTAGATAGTTTATTTTAAGTTTTTATCAGTTTGTTGGAAAGGTTTAGCTTGTGAAGTATTAGGGATTTCGGGACAACTTGACACTACTTAGGTGTCTTTTTTATTCTGGTAAATATTTTATGAAGGAAACTTAAAGAGGATTTAAATAAATATTTGAGTAGTACAGAATGTATAAATACGAGTTTGAAGAAGTTTATTCGATACTGTAACTGTAACATGGATAAGAAGTATGTCTTTATAATCTCACTTTTGATTAAACTAGACAATGGTTGCCGGCAATTTTACGCCAAATCTGGTAACTCTGAAAAATATTTAGAAGCTATTTTTTTGAAATTCAAACCCAAAAGGGTGTAGGAGTGCAAAATGTGAGACGATTTCTCCATAGGAATAGCATTGTAAGAAAAGAAATTATATACTTATTTCAATTTAAAAGAAATTTCAGCGCGTTCAGCGTGAACGGAATAAACACGTAAGAGCACGTAAGTTTAATGTGTAGAATTGTTATTTGAATGGCATTGTTTTATTTTATTTATTGAATTCTAATCTTTTGATTTTTTTTGTATAGGTATAATATGTTTCTAATATAGGTAGACGTTAACAGTTTCAAAATTACAGGAAAATCTCTTGACTTTTGAATTTGAATCAAATTTAATTTTGGAATCATTTGGTACTGAAAATCAAGCTATTTTTTCAATTTATTACTTTAAATTATTTAACTATGTAATTCTAACAATTCCAATTTGCAAAAACCTGATAAAAAAGAACTAAAACGTGTTTTAGGCGTATTTTGTTTTGAAAGAAAATGTTACTAATACGCAAAATTTTCTCATTTTCAAATATTGTTTTAGCTGCATATTCCAAGAAAGTAGCGGCGTATCTACATTTGTTCAAAAGCAATTTACTTAAATTGCTAAATTATGTTATGATTATATAGTAATTTGATCTCAACTGCAACGGAGGTAGGCTACTATTTAATGAATCCTAGCATATATCTTAGTTAAATCAGGATCCAATGTCTTAGTTATACTTTGCCGAATGATTTCTGCAGATACGCCCTTCAAGTATTCCTCATATACATTTGCGGAAGTACTTATTTCAGCAACATGTTTCCTATACGAAAATATAACCAAATTTTGATTAGGTAAACTAAGTATATTCAATCTTCCACCAACTAAGCCAAGAAGCTAAGTGCCTTACGTCTATTTTCAAAGATTAGAATGAAGTTCACCAACTAAGTAATTTTAAAAGATAGGTTGCGTAAGGAACCAAGATGAATTGCCTTATAGAACAATTAGCTACTTTAAGCCACTTATGTTACTTTTGTTTACTTAAGTTTAAATTGTTTTACTTAAGTTTAAATTCATTGTTATTAAACGAAAATGAAAAATTATCTCTTTTTTTATTATTACCAGTAATTTTGTATTTTATAATACTACAAAATAATAATTATTGAGTATGGTATATTCTTTATCTTCTTTAAACAACGATTTTTAAAAAAAGTCCTCGTGGCTTTAAATCTAAAACGAAACCCATCAAAACACGTTTTATTAGCACGTTAATTTTGTATTCAGAAGTGTTTTTTCGTAATGCAATTCCAAGTTTGTACAGTAAGAAAGTAAAGGTAATTTTGTGGCTTAAGTCTGCATGGAGAGTCAAGACATGAATCAAGTTAAGGTAGGCGAGTACCCAAAATTCTAAAATTTTTACTACTACTTTAATCTTTTCCAAATTTGGCATAGTGATTTCAAATATAATGAACAATGCTTTTTGGGCATTTTTTATATTTAAATATAATTGATTTATTTTAAACGGTGTTTTTCAACTAAAAAAAGGGGTTTACGCCAACACTTCTAGCATAAAAAGCTTTACATTAATTTTCCTGAAATTTTTCACAGATGCTATTTCAATATATATCTGTGCCATGAACCTCTAACATCTGGTGTAAATATACAAGTTTTTTTTAATGTTCAAGTGTAAGTTAATCGAATTTTTTTTGTGGTGAATTTATAATATTTTTCTTAATAACTTCTTTTCTTGTTATTTGCAAGTTACTCTAGGGGGTCATTGCATGCATAAGTTCAAAACGAAGAATTTAACACATAATAAATGTCCATAGGATGAAAATTCAATGTGGTAGACTTGTTAGCGTAAACCTCTTTTTTTTTAGTAGAAAACATCGTTTAAAATAAATAAATTGTACTTAAATAAAAAATGCCTAAATAGTACTATTCATTATATTTGAAATCACTATGCCGAATTTAGAAAAGATTAAAGTAATAGTAAAAATTTTAAAATTTTGGGGAATTTTGGGTATTCGCCTACCTTAAGGGGGACCAGAATCCAAAAAATTTTCTAAAAAGACATTTCACTGTTTTTAGTGTTTAATAAATTCTAAAATCTTAGCTTTTTAACGATATCTTTCATCAGAAGTTTCAAATATTGGAAATATGTTTTTTTAAATTGTTTAGATGATTCCAGTCATATTGTTTGCTTTAAACGCTTATGTATCAAAACTTACTTTTCAATGTTCATGTTCCTTTTTCTTAGAATCTGCTGCAAGTATCAACCTGAAATTTTTATACGTATTTAAGTAGATCATTTCTAAAATTATTTGGAAGGATTATTAATACCTTATTTTTTTATATTATTGATGTGTTTTATGTCAAAATATGTAGTTTCACCTAAAACTTTATAATTTAATAACTAAACATATTTTTTAAAATGCCTCCAATAAAGTTATTTAAACATAAATTTGACAACTGGTAAAATTTCATTAAAAGTATCCAATACATTTTGAGAAAAAAAAAGATACATAAAAAAGGTCATTTTAACATGGTTTTCCGATGGAAAGTTCCGCGCCCACATAAATTAAAGCCTGTAATTTATTATTATAAAATTATGTGCAGGAGTGATAGATAAGATATGTATTTTTTTAGGACTGATAAAAACCGCACTTTGATAATTACTATTTACATAACAATATAAACACCGTTAATTTGTTTATATTGTTTTTTTATTATTACCAGAAATTTTATACGGTAAAATACTAGTAATAAAAACAATTAAATGTTCAAATATAAGGATAGACCACCAAAGGTAAAAATCCTTGCGCGTTGACGTCGAATTAAGAATATAAAACACCGGTTATCTGTTTATATTAATTTTTGTTATTACCAGAATTTGTAAAATACTACTAATAAAACAATTTCATCACATACAAAAATAATTATGAGGAAATAATTTTATTAAAGTCCTCGTGACTTCAGATGTAAGCTACAGCCCACTAAAGGTAAAAAACCTTGCACGTCGACGTCAAATTAATAGGTGCTTTTTTGCATTAAGCATGAATGAAGAGTAGTTCATAATAAGGAATAATACGATATTTTGTGACCAATAAGTTAACATGGATCGCGAATAAATTAACTAAGCTATAACAAATAGATGACCTAATAGTATTGTAATGACGTCACTTTCTTGTATATAATTATTTTTTGTAATGACTTATTTTTGTTTTGCTAACTGAAGTGAAAAGAATGTGTAAAATTCGGGTGTCCGCTAAGGCGACGTTTTTTTGTCAGAACTTGAAAAAAATTTGACTGCTAAACATTTTTTTCAAGTTCTGACAAAAAAAACGTCGCCTTAGCGAACACCCGAATTTTACACATTCGTTTCACTTCAGTTAGCAAAACAAAAATAAGTCATTACGAAAAATAATTATATACAAGAAAGTGACGTCATTACAATTATAAACAATATTAAAAATTTTATATGCATTTATTTTTAATAGTAATAAAATCACAAAAAGTTATTAATAATTACATAACAATAAAAAATACCGAATATTTGCCTATATTGTTTTTTGTTATTACCAGAATTTTTATACTGTAAAATACTACTAATAAAAACAATAAATATTTTTATACATTTTTATGACTGAAGAAATCATTTAAAAAAAAAAGTCCTCGTGACTTTAAATATAAGCTATAGCCCACCAATGTAAAAATCCTAAAGCGTAGACGTCTACATAATAAGTACTTTTTTGCATTAATCATGAATGAAGAAGAGATGATAATAAGGAAGATAAGATATTTTGAGACCAATAGTTGACATGGATCACGAATAAATTAACTTAGCTATAATTAAGAGATTACTTAATATTATACACAAGGTCAAAAAAGTTGATATGTATTTATTTTTAATAGTAAAAAAAAGCAAAGTTATTAAATTTTACATAACAATATAAAACACCAATTTATTTGCTTCTATTGTTTTTTGTTATTACCAGAAACTTTTTACTCTAAAATAATACAAATAAAAACAATTAATATCTAAATGTGAATTTTTAATATTGAAAAAATTATTTTAAAAAAAAGTCCTCGTGACTTCAAATATAAGATATAGCCCACCAAAGGTAAAAAATACTTGCGCGTCGACGTCTAAATAATAATTTCTTTTTTTTTTTTCATTAAAGCATAAATCAAGAGGAGATGATAATATGAAAGTATACCCTACTAAAAATGATCCACAGAAGATCTATACAAAATTGTAATAACATTATTACAGCTTTATTGATGTGTACTTATTTCTATGGATGTCCCTATTTTTATCAGTAGAAGCTATTGAGATATCAGTAATCTACTGATATTTCTTTCAATAGAGCTCTACCGACACCAGTAAAAAAATAATCAATAAGCTACTGATCACAATTGACACCAATAGGCCTGTACTGATATATATAGAAATCAGTAGAGATTTGTATGGATATCAATAGAGATCAGTAGAGATTTGTATGCATATCAATGCCGATTTCTATTGGTACCAGAAGGCCATTTCCACATATAAATTTTTCTATTGATGTCTACTGACCATTTTTAGTAGGGTAAGATATTTTATGACCAATAGTTCACATGAATCACGAATAAATTAACTAAGCTATAATAAAGAGATGACTAAATATTATAAACAAGGTAAACAAAATTGTAACCATTTATTTTAATAGTAATAAAATCACACAGTTATTAATATTCACATAAATATATATAACACTAATTATTTCTTCATATTGTTTTTTGTTAGTACCAGAAATTTGATACTTTAAAATACTACTAATAAAAAAAAGTCATCGTGACTTCAAATATTAGCTATAGCCCACCAAAGGTTGAGGCGTTGACGTCTAATCAATAGGTGATTTTTGCATTAAGCATGAATGAAGATGAGTTGATTATAAGGAAGTATAAGATATTTTGTGACCAGGGTAGTAATTATAATAAGCAAGGAACCTTAATATTATAAACAAGGTCAAAAAATTTTATATGCATTTATTTTTACTAGTAATAAAATCACAAAAAGTTATTAATATTTACAAACAATATAAAACACCGAATTTTTGCTTATATTGTTTTTCAAATCTTATACTGTAAAATACTACTAATAAAAAAATTGATTTCTAATTATGAATTTTGAAAAAAATACTTTTAATAATGTCCTCGTGACTTCAAATATTAGCTATAGCCCACCAAAGGTGAAAAGTTCATGAAAACTCGCTGAGTCATGGCACCTATGCCACGTGACTAAGGTACAATGTTAGTCCCCTTCCAGGTTTGCAATGCTTATTCTATTCTAAATAGAAGTCTTTGAGTATCCCATATCTTCCATATATATGACCCTCTATGAAGACACACAAGTAGGGGAAGATTAGCATTTCTCGAATGGCAACAGTGTTGCTGCTAATCCTTTTATTTGGGAAGTTCGGTGATGCCTAGGAGGAAATGAAAGTTCTTTAGTGCCTTCGGTGGCTAGATTGAACCTCAACGGTGTCGGGTTGTCTAAACGAGGAGGTTTTGTGGAGTTTATTTTATGAAAACAGTTGTTTGTTGTTATTTTACACAAGTTAAAATAAGGTATGTGGGTTCCTTGTATACGGCTAATGTTAAATTGACCTTTTTCATGTTATTTTTTCTTGGAAACAAACATACAGAACATTACAAAAAAAATTATGTGCATCATATGCACTTTGAACAATACACTGAAATGATATTTTGTCAATACATAATAAAGTTTTTTTAATATTATTTAAGGTAATGTGTTATTTTTTTAAGCATTTTTACATCACAAAATTACCCATATTTTTTTCCTTCAAATTTTAAGAAAAGCTCATTTCAGTAAGCAAAACACCCTGAATCAATTATCCTGTGAAAATTTCAGCTCTAAAAGTGAAATAGTTTTTAAGAAAAAGGTGCTTAAACAAAATCACCATCCTGAGAAAAATGAGATTTAAAGTTAAAAACTTGCATTATGAAAATACTGCTGATCTATATCCAAAGTAAATTTCAACTTGGTTAAATTGTCTGAATTACATAAAAAGGACATCTTTGGAAAGCTCTTGAAGCGTATTTTACACAAATACTAAAATAAAAAAAAATCGATTTTTTTTAAGTTACATGGTACTGACCTACTTTAAATGCAGAACATAATCCTATAAAATTATCAACGAGGTTAATATATCTTATATGCAGCATTTTTCTCCATGCTTATCAGTTCGACAACAAAAATTTCTGACTGGCATGCGTAAACTATATTATGAGGAAAACTCAAAAAATTAATAATTACATAAATGCAAAAAATATGTATTATTGATCTCATACAACATAAAGCTTACTTTAAAATTTAATTAAATTAAACATATCTCAAACGTAATTACTTTTATTCAAACATTTTTAGAGTACGTTAATCTTAAACAAGACCAAAAGCAAATTAAAAATTAATTTAATCTTATTGCAATAAGTTTTAAACATACAACTGCAGGGGAAATGTACATTTACGCAACAATTTTACTTACGTCGTTAAAGAAATTGTTTAATCCGATGGGCATATTTCACTTTTTGAGTGGCAACAAAAATGCAGAATGATAATAAAAATTTCTTAATAGAATCAATGGTACGTAAACAGTGCAATCAGTGCACCAAGAAAGCAGGAATGAAAGCTGGAACAAGCCAATAGTATAACATAGAAAATATAAGTATTGTAAAAAAATGTATTCAATAATTTACGTTATATACCATTCTAAGTCTATTTCATATAATTTACAAATTTATAAAGTATGAAAGCCATTAGAGTACATGAAAATTAATTTTTAAGAAGAAAAGTTATTGATTTGAAAGTTAAGTTATACATTGAAAAAGAACACTCTGTTCAAGTTTATTCTAAAAAGCACTCAAAATGAACTCATAGTTACATCTTTAACATCTTTTATGTAGCTTATATCAGAATCTGAGAAATCTTACATGGTAAAATCTAATGTTACAGTGTTGGTGATTGTGGCTTGTACACTGCGATCTAAAAGGGATGGGCAGTCTAACAGACTTTATGCATTAAGTTTACAATCCCCAGTTCTGGGGAAGTATTGCATTGAAACTTAAGCTCTTTTCATCATATATGAATATCGAAATAACCCTATACTAAAATAATTTATGGGAGAAAATATCGAAAATAAAGGAACGAAATAATCGTCTTGTTTTTTAAATTTTTTTTATATAATTTAAAACACAGTGTCACTATATGTCAATGATCGCGATTATTCCTACTTTATAATTTAAATTTATAAAATTAAAAATTAAATAACTAAACAATGTTTTTTGAACAAAATATAAAGTATACAGCAGTATTTTAGTTTATTATTTTTTATTTAGTGCACTAAACAGTATTTGTTTAAGTTGATATGCAAATTTCTATGACGCAGTTCCAAAGTGGCGCTGCAACGCCAGTATGCAAAAAATCCTCATTTCTTAGAAATCATTGCTTTAAAATTAAAACCCTTTTCGCCATATATAATCAAAATACCGCTTTACTGAAACAAGTTCTAAGGGGGAAACCACCTGGCTTTTAATTATTCATTGATAAAATTCAAAGAAAGTATCGCCATTTGTCAGTAACAGTTACTATTTTAAAATTTATAGAAATAAATAACCAGACAATATGTTATTTTCAAGTTCACTTAAATTAAGTGTTACGATTTTCATAACTGGTAGAGTAAGAGTGGATACATATATGTTAAAGCTTGTGGCCTTGATCAGAGACCCGCTTTATAAACCTTCCGTCAAGTAAGACAAACACAAGAAAGAATATTTACTGTCACATGAGAAGGGGTACACCCTGGGCAAAGGCGGGAATTGAACCCGCACCCGTTACAACTAGCATACTTCTGGAGTAATGCTCCAAACCACTCGACCATACGAGCCCCATAACTGTTTAAAAGGTATATTTGAAATGCATACTTGGTAAACCTAAAAAAGATTTCAAAAAAATATATATATATCCTAATGTAATTACAAGAATGAATTACTTGCATTATTTCAGTGTATAAAAAACATTTACAAATAATAAAATATCTTTAACCACTAACCAAAAATTCATTTAATCAAATAAGAAATTAATAATTATGGAACCCTAATTATGTTTACACACAATCATTTCGTACATGACTGCACATTTTTTGCTTATTAAGTTATCTTGTAAGAATGCACATATCATCTTCGAAATTGATTATTTTTATGTTATGTTCACTATACCTTATTAATTGGTACCGGATATAATTAGAACTTTTTGTAATTTACTTTTTTATAACTATCTGTAGGAGTTCAATTAAATATTGCGATTACATAAATAAGATTTCTTATAAATTTGCTAAGCTAGGATAGTTTTCAATTAAGCTGACTTTTAGAGTTTTTTCATTTCTTTATTTTTTAGTGAGTTAGTTGGCTTGAAAAAAAATATGTTTATAAGAAAAGGATTTGTACAATCTAGTTACGTGCAATCATTCGTAAAAGTAATTTACGAAAATAATTATTATGATTTAAAAAAAAAGGCTTGTTAAGTTAATATATTATATAACTTAATTGTTTCTGTAAAAAGAATATTTAGATTTATTTTTACAAGAAGAGCAGACTTAATTTTTTTCTGTAAAAGGGATATTTGTATTTGTTTTTACAGAGAGAGCAGATTTGAGATACACAGAAGGCTAAAAATTAATGAAAAGAATTGAGATCCATTGAAGTGTAAAATGATAATTTGTTTAACCCTTTCAGTCCCAGTGATGCCATTTGGCATCATCACTTCCAATATTTTTTTTTAATGTTTATGCCCCGTTATGACATACAACACACATCATTCGATTATATACACTCTGTTCTATTAGACAATATTTTACATTAATCTCAAAAGAAAACATAACTACAGTTTTTTTTTATTCAGAAAATACCTAACAAGCGTTTCACCTGATTTTTTATAAGTTCACTTCAGTTCCACATATTTAAAACACAATTTAAACTATTTCGGTTAAAAAAATTTTATCAACATCACTCCTTTCATTTAAGCATTTTTTCCCACGACACAATAATTGATAGGCTTTTGTTGCGAGGCCTATGTTAGACTGCTGGCGCCGAGATAGTGGCTGTAAATCTTCAAAAGTTTACAGCTAAGTGACGTTTATGGGACATGGTCAGCGGGGTTCCAATTTACAGTTCCACGAAAAAAGGGGCTCAGACGGGATTATTTCCCACGTAGCACATTGGTTCAGGGTGTCACACCCACTAAGCAACGCAACCTATTACAAGGAAGGAGATCCCCTGGGAGGTGACCAAAAACAAGTCAGCCAATAGAGGCATGGCGTTTAAAAAGGGCAAACCCACCAAGTTGAAGGGTGTAAAAAACTCTAAAAAATAGTTATCAGAATATCAACAGGTCTCGAAAGAAAAAGACCCAAAAATAAGCTTCAAACTTCTCCCACTACTTTTGCAGCCCTCTGAGGCTTTTCTCCCTAAGAACTATGTATAACTCACCAAACACTGATAAATCATAAAAAGTTGGTCCAGCTCGGCAAGAACTGATACAGCCAAACGCCACTGCAAGGACGATCCAGCCCAAACGCCACTGCAAGGATGATCCAGCCCTAAGACAGTCCGGAGTTCCATACAGCAGATGTCCCTCTACTGAAAGATGGCTTTCCTGCTTCGTCTCTTCAACGAGGAGCCCTTTACTGAGTGCTCCCCATTCCTGCAGCCGACTCCCGAGTGCATAACAGTGATGCAAATCCAATCCACACCTACAAGTCGTCAAAACATCCGATGTGCCTCACAGTTTCAGTAGATGACTGATGCCTGGTTCCCCACTCAACCCCTGAGAAGTCCATTATCGTTGCACCTGAACCAAATGCCCGATCTACACAGCAAATTGTAAGTCCCATTTTCATTATAGTACCTCAAAGTGCAAAAGGCATTCCATGCAATACAGTTTAATCGAGAAGGTTCACCTAATTAAATTAATTTTTTTATCAGAATTAGTACATTCTCCTCAATCCATTGTGCTACCCAAATATACAGTTATAAATTTTATAAATGTCACTTTCTTTACTGATTTGGTTGAATAAACATATTCATTGTCAATTTAAGAATTAGCCTTTTTTATTTTAGTGATCCTTCTTGTTCTCTCTTTTATTCATAATTATGCATAGCTAGATAATTAATGAATCTGGATGGGATGGTCGCGCTTCCCGAGTTATTCAAAATTCACAACGCTCCCTTTTTAATTATTAAGTACTAACCACTATTCGATACTAATGATATATATATATATATATATATATATATATATATATATATATATATTATATATATATATATATATATATATAAAATTTATATATATATATATATATATATATATATATATATATATATATATATATATATATATATTTATATATATATATTTGTATATATTATTTGATATTTATATTTGTATATATTATTTGATAGTTATATATGCACATACTATTTGATATCACGACATTCATATTGTTAAACTCTTAAATGCACACCGCGACAATAATTAATATTTTTTTTTAATAATATGGTCAGATACCTTAAAATATATAACTCAAAGTGTTTTTAAGTAATATATATTTTTTTTTATTTTGTTGTTTTCCACAGTTAAAAAATTTTGAAATTGTTTCAAAAACCATATAAAAAATTTAAATGAATTTTTTTCTTATGGAATTCGTATATTTGACCTAAAATAAGCTTATTTTGTGAATATCAGATGTTTCTGTAGCGTAGTAAATTTTTGGGACTGAAAGGGTTAATGTAGTGATAGTTAAATTGACTTAACTACAATTGATTTAACTCCATTTAGCAAAAATGAGCCCTTTTTTTTTCAACATTTTTTTTTCCATTTTCTCTTATTTTCATTCTTACCTTGACTCTTTCTCACTTTTCCATCTCTCTCTTTCTCGAACTCTCTATTTACTTTTTTCTCCTACTCTCTAATTTTATGTTTCTCTACTTTTATCTATTTATCAATTCCTTTCCTTCTTCCTCTTCTTCTATGAGGGCTGTTTTTTTTTCAACCTCCGATGGGCTGTAACAAAAATACGGGTCAAAATACAAAAAAAAATTCCCAAAAGCAATGTACAATACTGTTTATTTCTCCGCATAATCACCTTGACGATTAAAGCATGTGTCATACATGCGAACACAAGCTTTGAAATACCCTCTTTATAAAATGCAGCCGCCAATGATTGGGAGGGAGTTGTGACGGTTTTGTTTAACCCTTTCAGTCCCAGTGATGCCATTTGGCATCATCACTTTCAATATTTTTTTTTTGAAATGTTTATGTCCCGTTATGACATCCAAACACACATCATTCGATTCTTCACACTTTGTTCTATCAGACAAAACTTAACTTTAATCTTAATAGAAGTCAGAACTACTATTTTTTTTTATTTAGAAAATAGTCAACAGGCGTTTCTCCTGATTTTTGAAAGTTCACTTCAGTTCCACATATTTAAAACACAATTCAAACTATTTCGGTTAAATTAATTACTTATTTTTTTTAATAATATGGTCAGATACCTTAAAATATATAACTCGAAGTGTTTTTAGGTAATATATATTTTTTATTTTGTTGTTTTCCACAGTTAAAAAATTTTGGTATTGTTTCAAAAACCATAGGGGAGGGTGGGGGCTATTGGGACAAATTTTTTTCAACCTCTGTATTTCAGCAAAAATAAATTAGTTTTAATTTATTTTTTTTCAAGCTCATAAACTGAACATTCATTTACTTAAAAAGTCATTCGTCAAATGTTAAAACGTTACCATATTTTGGATGCTGAGCATTTTAACAAACATGTAAACGTCCCATTAGCCCCCATATGTGGGGGCTAATGGGACAGGGTGCAGGGCTAATGGGACATGCTAAATGTTGCCTTAATAAAATATTAAAAAAGGGAAAATAAATCAGAAAATGACCAGAAAATAAATTTTTTAAGCAAATATCATTTAAATAATGTGTAAATAACGAAATTTTTTTAAAAACAATTATTCAAAATTGAAAGATTAAAAATCAAAAACATAACTCAAAATCGAAGATTCTCCCATAACTTTTGTTGAATAACTAGAAAGTATAGTTTTATAACTAAATCTATAGTTTCATAGCTAAATCTATAGTTTCATAGCTAAAAATATAGTTTTATAACTAAATATTTAGTTTTATAACTAAATCTTCTAAAATGTATCCCAAACTTGTCTTCTTTTTCACTATACAAAGGTTTAAAAGAGCGTCATTCTAACGAACATTTTCGCTGTAAAGGGTGCGGGTTCGATTCCCCTCCTTTGCCCTGGGTGTACTTCCTTTCTCTGTGACAGTAAAAACTATTTCTGTGTCTGTCTTACTTGACGAAGGCTTATAAGCAGGTCTCTGATCAACCACACAAGCCGGAATATTTATGTAACTACCCTACTCTACGAACATTTTCAGTTCATCGCCTTCTTTTTCAGAAATCAATCCAACAAATAAAAAATAGCTTGCTTACTAGCAAAATTTACCAACAATAATTTATTTATCTTCACCAAGCTCTGTTCAGATGTAATTAGTAAAATTTCAGGTGGAAATATGTCACCAATAAAGCTACTTTAACTTTCACTTATTATACGGTGAAAAAAGTTCAAAAAGTTTAAAATTAAGTTTAAAAAAGTTTTTGGCAACTTGACTGAATAAGATATAAGAGATTTATATAGATTCTCCGAGAGAAGCATGCAAAGCTAGGTTTATTCGTGTCCTATTAGACCCCACTGTTTCTGTCCCATTAGACCCCAGAGAGTTGTTTTTTATAAATGACCCAACACAAAAGCACTTGTACTTCACCACAGTATTTGACTTATACTATCTTAATCTAGGATATTTCATCTATCTAAAACTGTATTTTTATTCATATTAAGGTTTTATTTAATACTTCAAAAGTGAAAAACAAGGTACACTTTTAATTAACTTTCAATTCTCGAAAACAACAATTCTTCTCTCCTCATCAGCACATGCGTTTAATTGCTGATCTTTGGTTGTTAAAATGTGAAGTATAACTGTTACAATACTGTAGTGTAGAAAAATTTGTAAAAAAGTATATTTTCCTCAGCTTTAGGGCCCTTGTCCCATTAGCCCTGCGTCCCAATAGCCCCCACTCTCCCCTATAAAAAATTTAAATGAATTTTTTTACCCTATGGCATTCGCATATTTGACCTAAAATAAGCTTATTTTGTGAATATCAAATGTTTCTGTAGTGTAGTAGATTTTTGGGACTGAAAGGGTTAAAAATAGTAAATTTGGAAGCTTCACGTAAATTTTTTCTGTATTCCAAGCCACTGCTAGTCCATAATTCAGTTTTGAACCTATGAGTTTCCCTAAACACTTGGTCAGCTCTCTGAACAATACCTTCACCCATGCGCAAACGGAAGTTACCTAAGAACGTTTTTGGTTTTAAAGCTATTGATATTATCTCATAAGGGTATTTTTTTATTTTTAGATGTATTGATTTATTAAGTATTCATTTTGAGAGTCGTGTAGAATTATACACAACTAGTATGTGTTTTTTTTCTATTCATCTCATTTTTCTCTATCGATCTTTCTCTTTTTACGAAGGCAAACTTTTAGATTTTTACTAAATTAAAAAATAATATAATATTTTTAGACTTGAATGGTAATTAATTTGTTAACAATTAATTATTAAATACATACAACTAGAAGAAATTATGATTATTCTATAACGTGAAAATAATTTGTAATATAATCTCTAACAATATTTATTACTTTCATTAATGAACTTCAGTAGTGAAAAATGCTTTCATTATGTAGTATATGCAAAAATTCACAAAATTATATGAGAACTAAATTTTTCGTTTCCATTGATGCATTGATTAAACAGCTATGAAAAAATGAAATTTCCTTTATCCAGACATTTAAATCTACCTTTCTTTTTAGCTAAAAGCAAAAATTGAATTTCAATTCTCAAAGGAGAAATATTTAGCGATTCGAATTAAAATTCAAAATTTCAATTTATTTTCAGTTTGGGAAAGGGTTTTTTTTTTTTTGAATTATTGAATTTCTAGTTCAAGATAAACTTTTTTTATATCATATAAATCCTATTAAATCTTTCTGTGCAAGAATATGCTATGCCAAGTAACTCAAATTGAATTTTTTTCCCAGAAAAAACGCAATTTAAATCGTACGAGTTGAGATTTTTTGTGATAAAATGAAATTCTTGTGCTGAAAATTTTGTCCTTTTGCTAGTAGGTGATTTTTTTTTAACGTAGTCTAAATATTTTACGCACATTTTAAAATAAATAATAATTCGATCATTTGAAAATACAACAGTTCGTCCATGTGGAATGGAAGAATTAACCGATACAGATACAGATAACTTTGTTGTATGAGTTAATCATTTAACTAACTTACTCTCAAAAATTATTCCGTCAGTTAGCGGAATACACAGATAATTGTTGGCAAACATAAAAAATAAACATTACAGAGTTCCCTGAATACACTGGGACGTGCTCCTTAAATATGTGAATTCCAAAGTCCCGAGAGCGATAGTCTACGAGGTAGCTTGACGTTCCTTTGGGTGCCCGCTCAGGTTTCAACACGTCACTTCACAGAGTTCTTTATAACTAGCTGCAATAAGCTGTGTTAAAGATCCTAACGAAGGATCGAAATGAACAGCAGGATACGATTAAAATTATCAAATTACCAGTTTGTCTCAAGGCTGTGGGGAGCCCTGTGGTCAGAGTCTCGATCTCCGGATCGAAGCGTCCCGCGATCGGGTCCTGGTCGCCGAAGACCCACCGAGTATATGATGAGTACGTGCTCGTTAAATCTGTTGGGTCCGAAAGTCCTGTGGGCGGTCATTGCGCAGTTTACCATGGATACTGGTCCCTGGAGAAAATGTCCCTCTCCTTAAGGGACATGTCTAAATTTTGGAGGTGGCGTGTGATAGATGGCAGCATCTGTCACGTATATGTGTGCATGTGAGTGTGAGTGTGTGTGTTGTGACTGTCTTACGTAACGAAGGCTTATAAGCGGCTCTCTGAGCAAGCACACAAACTGGAAAATATATGTATATCAACCAATCAAACCAATCAGTTTTTACATAAGTATCAACAACAACAGAAAAATGCAGTCTTTTTAACGTGAATAAATACATTCCTATATCAAAATAACTAGTCAGAATTTTAAAAATATTTATTCCTAGTTCATCAATTGACCTCAATCCATCTCAACCACATTGAAGATTCTCACCACATAAAATATAAATATTTTTTGAAACCATTACACCAATCCTCCATGTAAACCCTTAAAGTAACAAAACTATGTTTGCTGTTTCCAACATATTTTCGTTCTTTCATTCGAAAACAGCAAACATCTGTTTAGGTTCTTGCCAACCCAATCATTTATCTAGGTACGCAAAAGTTTTCGAGAAACGAATACGATGTTGTTGCTTGATTAAATATTAATCCAACTGCAAGTTGCAGAAAGCTTAATTTTAAAGAACATAATCCTCCAATTATACATGTCTAAAGAGTGATTTTAAGCCTTACTTAAAATTTGATTTTGAATTCGAGAATTTTATTGATTATTTAAAGTAACAAAAATTTTTAATTTAATTAACTGTTTTTGCAATTAATTTAGTTATTTATTATACAGGGTGTCCTTAAAAGAATGTCCGAGTTTTAATGGTATATTGCAGGAGTTTATTTTGCACTAAATTTAACAAATCATGCATGGAATTGAAGAAAAATTAACCTAATCTTTCCTATAAGTGCTCAATGTGTGCAATACGACACACATCCAAACGAAAATGTAATTATTCCTATAACGTCTGCAGCAAGTCCGGAATAATGGAATAGATGACATTGCAACTGTGGAAATGATGAAGCGGTACAAGTGCATGCGCTTATCTGAAACTTTTGGAGTTATTCTTTATTCGTCTCCTTCAACCACAACTGTCGAACGATTACAGCTGATACTATTACAATATGAAACTCGGACATTTATTTGCGAACACCCTGTGATTTCAAACAAACTGATTTTAATGTTAATTTTCAGTGTAAATCAATTAAAAATGAAAGTACAACCTCAAGTTACACGTTAATTTATTTATAAAGCGTAAAAGAGATTTTATGATTGTGTATTTTAGGACACATAGGGTTAAAAAGCAATTATGCTCTAATCCAAAAACAAATGTCAAATCTATGGCTGTACTAGATTCATTTCTGATGTAGCAATGTTATGTTTTATTTTCATAAGGAAATATAAAACCATGAAATAGAAATGGTCTGAACTCTATGGTCTGAATGGTATAAAAGATTATTATGATTTTGTTTTTTGTTTTTTAAATTTAAAGTAAAGGACCTGAAAAGATGTTCATCAATTTTATTTAGCGATAATAATGCATTTTCTTTTAATTTTTCTTTATATAATGTTCATTAAAAAGTGAGAAAAAATATTTTAAAAAAAAGTAGCCTGCATTGCTCATCACTTTCTTTATCCACTTAAGACCCGAGCAAAATCCTAAACGTATATTCTAAAAATCTAAACATACTTTTTATACAAATATATGCTAAAAAGTATCTTATTTTTTTTGAATTATGTTTACAGTTACTTAAAAACACGCCCTAAGCTCTATAAATACAAATTTTTTGCTCTATAAATGAAACAAAAAAGGCCGTATCACTTATTTGTAGTTAACATATTATCTTAACATTGATTTTAATGAAAAATGCTTTAAAATAAACTACAATAATAATTTTAAGAACTCTAATATCGTATTGACCCTCGTGCAACTTCATTTTTTATAGAAATAATTGACTGAAACCTGTAATCAAAGGCGGAAAACTGATGTTTGGATCTACTTCTATCGGGATAGGTCAATTTAGGAACTAATTAACGTGTTAATTGCTTGTGGGGAGGTTTCAAAAATGTTAACCAAATGGGGACGCCAGGTCGCAAGAGGTTAATTTTCTTAAGTATTCGTATCTGCAATTGACTGGTTTCAGATGAAGTATTTCCATTCATTTCTGCTTTTCCTTCGATCCACGCTGTGATCGGTACTAAAATATTTTCATTCTCTCTCTCTCTCACCGTTTCTGTTGCTTCTCAAAACTTAAACCAAGCCCATGGTACTCACCACTCCAGTCAATCCTAAAGTCGAATCTGTATTTAAGCAGATTTGAATCGATTCAGCCCAAAGAATCGATCTTTTGTTAAAACAATTCGCTTGTAAATTTCCACAGGGATGCCCGGCGTTTGACAGTTAACTTTGCATTTGTTCAATAGTGGAAACAATTAACAAATACACGAGAAAAGCAATGTTAGAAATCCTTGGTATTTTTATCCGTGAGTTGTTGTGATTTTTCGAGAGTTTGTTGGCCCCGGGTGTGTTTATAAACAAAAGTTTCTTTTCGTATACCATTTACAGAACAATGGTCCTTTGTAGCAGAATCAACTTTAAATAATTCGGCAGTTAGAACGGCCACGCCTACACTCTTAAAACAAACGAGCGAATTTAACTAAATCTGAGTAATTTTCACTCCTCCAGTCTTGAAAATGCACTTCTCTGAAAGGAGTAGATCCTTTGCGTGTTAAGCATCCAACAGGATCACTCCAAACGAGTGATTTTAACTCAGTCTGAGTTAATATTCACTCCTTTCCAGTGTCGAAAATGCACCTCTCCAACTGGAGTGGATTTCACTCTTTTGATTTAAGAGTGTACGGTGATGCGGGGCTGGGGAGCCCAGTCGGTTAGGCACTCACCCAGTATGCAAAAAGTCCCATGATCGGGTTGGGGCATCGCCAAAATAACTGCCGACCTATATAAACGGCCCGTGCAGCCGAAAGTATACAAAAAATAATACTTCGTGTAAAGGATTGCACGTTTAATATCCTTCAGAGTACTAACGCAGCGTACGAGGTCACCCTTAACGGTTGCGTAGGGTGCCTATTCAGGTGTCGGCTCGTGTATTATAAAAGATGGTTTTGTATATTGGATATGTATTTCGGAAAAAAATATAGTATATCAGTGACAAATTATAGACAAGTATTACTTCGTGTAAAAGATTGCGCGTTTAATATCCTTCGGAGTCCTAACGCTGCGTACGAGGTCACCCTTAACGGTTGCGTAGGGTGCCTATTCAGGTGTCGGCTCGTGTATTATAAAAGATGGTTTTGTATATTGGATATGTATTTCGGAAAAAAAATATAGTATATCAGTGACAAATTATAGACAAGTATTACTTCGTGTAAAAGATTGCGCGTTTAATATCCTTCAGAGTACTAACGCTGCGTACGAGGTCACCCTTAACGGTTGCGTAGGGTGCCTATTCAGGTGTCGGCTCGTGTATTATAAAAGATGGTTCTGTATATTGGATATGTATTTCGGAAAAAAATATAGTATATCAGTGACAAATTATAGACAAGTATTACTTCGTGTAAAAGATTGCGCGTTTAATATCCTTCAGAGTACTAACGCTGCGTACGAGGTCACCCTTAACGGTTGCGTAGGGTGCCTATTCAGGTGTCGGCTCGTGTATTATAAAAGATGGTTTTGTATATTGGATATGTATTTCGGAAAAAAATATAGTATATCAGTGACAAATTATAGACAAGTATTACTTCGTGTAAAAGATTGCGCGTTTAATATCCTTCGGAGTCCTAACGCTGCGTACGATGTCACCCCTAACGGTTGCGTTGGGTGCCTATAGGTGTCGACTCGTCTATTATATAAGATGGTTTTGTATACTAGATATCTACTTCGGAAAAAATATAGTATATCAGTGACAAATTATAGACAAGTATTAAATGGAATATTATCATTATGTGCTTGTCAATATCAAAATCAATTTTTATATATTGATTTTCCAATTTGTCCGTCGTATCTTATTTTTAAGACATTTCAAATTTTAATACCATTTTAAAGCATGTATCGTCTTGTTTCAATTTTGTCTTCTTCCATTTATGAGTACTTTATCCTTTCAGACCCAATGATGATATTTGGCATGATCATGGTTCTGTTCATGATTTAAAAAAAAAGAAACAATAATAGGGCTGACATCTATTGGGATTAATAAAAATATTTCTAATATGAAAAAAGCTTGAAGAATCGAATGATGTGCTTTTCGACATTAGGACTGAAAGACTTAAACTTTATCGTTTAAAATTCGATGAAATTGTAACTTTACAAAGCATTACCAAAACTTCAACATTGTTTAGAAACACTTATGTTTAGATTATATTATGTCTTATGTGAAGAAATTAAGCAGAGTTGTGGGAGAAGAAATTAGCCCTATTTTAAGAACAGGGAAAACGGTTTAGTCTACTGAAAAAAAGTTTGTACAGAACTCAATTCAGAGCATACTAAAACAAATATAACTTCAGAAAGACCCACACTCTTAAAACGAAAGAGTGATTTTAACTCCGTCTGAGTTAATTTCATTCCTCCAGTGAGTTAATATTCACTCCTTTCCAGTGTCGAAAATGCACTTCTCCAATTGGAGCGGATTTCACTCTTTTGTTTTAAGAGTGGAAAATGAAATAAATACAGAGACGCTGTTGCCACTCAAGACATGAAGCATGCCTATTGTAGGTAATTATTAAAATATGGGCACGATTTAAGATTAAATAAGTAAAATGAGAATATTTATATTTAATTCAACTTCAATTACAATTTTAAGGTTATGTTGCTGCAAAATCAAGACACATTTGCTGCTCAATTCTTTCTCCAAAACTTCAAACAAATATGGCCACGAAATACACCACTCGTCATTTGTATTGAACACAAAACTATCAACAAACATTCTATATTGCCATCATATATCTGCAAATATTCCGAAACATTTATTTCGAACTTTAAAAAAACGACAAACACAACTAATTAATATCGTGATAATGTCATTTTGATGTCCCGGATGAATAGAACACAGAAAAAAGAACAAAAATCAACATCAAGAGTCAAAAACATTCGATTGGAGCTCAAAAGTAGATTAAATTCTCATTAAGACGCCATCTTCCATCAAAACGTTCCAAAAAAGAACGAAATTTTGAAATGTGATTGTTCCATCCAAGATGTCATTCTGCAGTCATGACACCGGGAGCATTAACGGCCGGAAAAAATAAAATGGAATGCTTCCATAATGGAAGTTAGAATAAGTGGGATATGCTGCCTTAGACAACATTCGTTGCAAAGTCCGGTTAGAAATGTGAAACCCTGATCGCTTCTTTTATGCAGCCCTAACAAATAACTTGGTGATTGACCTTACGTAATATGATCTATGGATATGTTGTAGAATGAGAAGCTATTTATTTAACCCTCTAATGCATGAATTTTTTATTTTCATCCCAAAAAAACATATATGTATCTTTAATACTCACACATTATGGGAAAAATACTAAAAAAATTAACTGCATTAGAATTTAAATAATTTCTATTTTTTTATTTTTTTCCATATGGCAAAAACCAAATGCAAAATTCCAATTTTGATAATAATGATTATAGAAAACTACTAAAAATATTTCAAAATAACCCTTTCTAACTATTATTAATTTTTCAAAACAATTTATTAGTATTTAGTACTAATATTATTATTCTTTGAATACTGCCAAAAACGTAATTTCACAAAAGTTAATAACCTCACTCTTTAATTTTGAATACACTTTTACTGCAATCATCTATGAGGATTATTAGTAACTAAAACTTTAAACTGAAATGTAATTGATGAATAAAACACAAATTTGTCTAGGAGGAGCTCTAATTTAATAGAATAAAGTGGATTATGTTACTTGTTACCAAACGGTAACAGTACGCATTAGAGGGTTAAAATGAAAATTAAAAAAAAAAAAAACTGCCAAGCGTTTCGGTGTGGGCCTACGTCATAATCTCTTCGTTAAAGAGGTGCACTTACGTACATCTCTGTAAAACTAACTTCAAATCATTCTCGGTGATTAATTTATCAGACGCTGTGGATTAAAACAACAGTTTTGATAAACTATTGATCACAAAAACTAGCAAAAAGCTTTTTTGTTTATTCATAGTACACAAAATACGTGTGTTTTTATCTCTCAAAACTTAATTTTTCACTAAATTGATCTCAGCAAATATTAAACGCTCTTTTTTCTTCAAAA
The DNA here is from genome assembly GCA_023701765.1 of Hylyphantes graminicola. Taxonomy (NCBI): domain Eukaryota; kingdom Metazoa; phylum Arthropoda; class Arachnida; order Araneae; family Linyphiidae; genus Hylyphantes; species Hylyphantes graminicola. Next base: position 49,161,503 of record CM043112.1, on the reverse strand, counting down.
TTACTTGCAAAACGAACTTTTTTTAAAAAAAATAATTGCTTAAAGAATATACCTAGTTAAGGAATAGATAAGTACGATTTTTTTTTCGAGAGTTAAGACAATGTAATCGACCTGACAACTTTCAAAAGTTTTTTTTTTATCTTAAAATAGGGGAGAGTGTTGTACCTTGGGACAATTTTCACATTTTAATTTTTTTCTTCAATAATTATAGTCAAAATAAAAATTTAAAAGCAGCATTTCAACACACCAATATATTCCTCTATAATATATTTTTTTAAATTCTGGCAGCTTGAAATTAAAAAATTGCCACTCATTTAAAGTAGAGAGGATAAACTGTCCCAAGGTACAATATGATGTTGTACCTTGGGACATACTTTATAATTCAGTCAATAGTCATACACTTGAACTAATTTGTGTTAGGAAGCAAGCTTGATTGTTTTTTCAAGTAAATACACAAATAAAACTTCATAATTCAAGAATAATTTAAATTATACTGCAAAATTGCAAGTCCAAATTATTTAACATTACATGATGATACAATATGCTTTACTGTCCCAAGGTACAACACACTACATGGTTTAAATAAAAGCAAGATAGTGGCCAATCAAAATGCATTATCATTATTTTCTCATAACCAAAATAGTTTAAAATCCTCTCTTTTATGAAGAAAATAAAATGCAGTTGACTTTTTGTAAAAGAACAAAGGTAAAAAATTATATTACAATGAGAAAAATATTTACTTTGGGGTAATGAAATACTATTTTTTGTCACCAATTCATCAATTCAATGATGCTAGTGTTAAATTTTATTTTGATGATGTCTGTTGGTTAAGGCTGCAATTAGAAATAAACATTGTATGAATATTGCCAATAGATTCTTAGAAATTGTCAGTGTCCCAAGGTACAAGCTTCCCAAGGTACAACACTCTCCCCTACCTCAATTTTATTTAATCTTAATAATGATATTGCTTCCTGGTCAAAGAAAATTCAGTTACGTATTTTTACATACAACCAAGCTATGACAAAGCCTCAAAAAAAACTTCTTTTTTTATTTTAAATTTCATTTATCAAATCTTAAATATGAAACGATATAAGTCATAATTTAATTTGTTTCACAACATCAATTTTCTTTGTTTCATAACATCAAATAAGAGACTTTCAGGCAAACACTTTTTTGTCGCCAAAACATCTCCATATCACTCTAACCTCTATAGTTACTATACGTAGAACAACAGAAAAATACTATTGGCCATCGGATTTGAACTTCTGACAATGATGAACAAGGATAATTAGTTCGTAAAAAAAAGGTAATTTGTTTGTTTGGCACCTTTGATTGGATTTTGTTTGTTATTTGGGTAATTTACGCAGGGCTTGTTGGAATTTAGTGTGAAGGGGTGTCTTTGAAAGATTTATGTGATCTTAGAAGAAGTGAGATTTATTTAAAGCTTAATACTTAATGTACCTAAAAATGTTTTGAATTTTTTTAAAAGCCATGTATATAAAACTAAATTTTTATTACTTATTTTATTTTTATTGTTGATATTTTAATAAAAGAAATATTTTTTACTAAAAATTATTAACTACTCCAAATAAACTTGAAAGAGACAACAAACATTCATTTTTATATTTTAATAATTATTTACGTATTTTCAATTTCCTTAATCATGTATTTGGCCCTTAATTTGTATATGTAAAAGATTTTAAACACACTAACTCAACTAAAAAACGCCAAAAATGCGAACTGGTTTGCATAAGAGCTTTTCACTGTTCGTTTGTAGTAATTACAAAGCATTTTTGCTCAGTCCAGTAATGTATATCTCTTGAAACAAAACAAAGTAATTTCTCGTTAATTATTACTTTCCCTACATATTTTTAGTAATCTTGTATACAAGCACATATAATTATTGTAATAAATGCTTTTAAGCTTTGCACTACAATGTATTTTAACTTAATAATGCATTATTTAATTCGAACCTGAATGATAACAGATTAACAGCTTTATTACATCACTAATGGAGTTTTAAACTCTCTTCTCATAAATTATTTTTTAAATGTCTTTCAACAATTGCAAGTCTTAAATTAAATCGATTTAGTTACCGTTATTATAGAAAAAGTCAAACACAAAGCCATAGCTATTCCCGAAAAACTGAAGTCTACCTCCATGTATTCCCAAAAGGCCGATTCCGACATCAGTTCTATTACTAAAAGATTAAATGAAGATATTACACACGGAATTTATTACTTAACTCATAACCGTAACGTTTTTAGGGGTAGTTATATCAGATGTAATGGGCGATACATTGTTCTGAGGAACATTTCGACCAGACGTCATTTGTAGATAGAGAAAAAATGAATGATATTCTTTATTAATGATTTTTTGGATTACTTTTTTTGACGTAGAAGTTATTGTAGTTTTTTATTGGTTTGGTATGAGTTGTGATAAAATTGATTGTTAACAGGTTTGGATTTGTGTTGAATCGTTTGAATATTTGTCAGAAAATTTCAACTATACAAGTCTTTAAAAAAACTATGTTTTTTGGAAAATTTCGGTTTAGATAATATTTGCCGAGAAATCAAGCTAATTTGTGGGAAAGCAATCTAACGTGATTTACGAAAAGGAAAAACTTTAGTTTTGTTGATAGAAAGATTTTTACACTACTGACTTTCGACAATTTCAAATCAAATATAATTCCAGAACAAGAATGAAAACAATAGCACTGTAGCTGTTGCCACTCAAACGTGATACATGCCATTAGCATCAACTTTGCATTGCTAAGCAGGAAGAACAAAAGTAACAAGAGGAGTTTTTCTCAAAATTTCTTTAAAAATATGGAGTCACGAGCATCGAATGGCATCCCGAAAGGGGAAAAAAATGATCGGATTTGAGCGAAAGTGGTGTATTTTTTCTAGAAAATGATAGAAGAATCGCTAATCGATAGAAGATCGGAATGGTCTGATTCGAAAAATTCTTAGCCTATGTTTGCTCCGGAGATGAGATGAGTTTTTGTGCCAAATTTCGTGACGATCTGTTGTGTAGTTCTTAAGATTTCGTGTCTTATACAGACATACAAACAGAAGTTGCTTTTATGTATATAGATTCCATAAAATCTTCGTAACTTTCAACAATAGGACTCATATAACAATGAAAACTATTAAATATTGATAACAAAAGGATAAAATCAGTTGCCATTAACTATACTATTAACCGGATATAACAATGCAATATCATGATTTAATCGTGACTACGAATTCAATGAGTCCATGATTTAACTTACACTCACTCATATATTATTATATACTAACAAACTGATAAATATTCATAGCTTCCAACAATGGATAACTTAAACAATTGACACATAAACCAAAACGCAACCCAGAAAATTCATGACTCTATCGAGTTCGGCTTAGCAACATTTCCAACGCAAACCAATTTCCAACGCAAAGTCAGGAGATAGATCGACGTTTATTTATGTCTCTCTTGGAAATTTTATCCGGTGAGCAAAGCCTATTTTCCCGAGAGATTTTCATTCTAATGAAAGAAAAGCTTTTTACACAACTAACTTTCGAGAATACAAAAAAAGAATTAAAAACAAATGTAATTGTAATGTAACAAATGAAAACAATAACACTGGTACTGTTGCCACTCAAAAGTGAAACCTGCTAATAAGGAAGAACAAAACTAACTTATAGAGAAGTTATTTTGAACATTTACTAACAACTATACACATCTTCGAATTATATTTGTGACTCTCAATAATACGCGATTCCTTTTTTAAAAAAATACTGTATGACATCAGTTGCTATTAACTACACTAATAATCTGATATAACAATGCAACATCGTGATTTTGATTTCAACTACGAATTGAATAAGACTATGATTTGAACATAAAAATAAATATTCATAACTTCCAACTTTAGATAACTTACATAAACCCAAACGCAACCAAGAAAATTCATGACTTTTTCGAGTTCGGCTTAGCAACATTTCCAACGCAAACCAATTTCTAACGCAAAGTCAGGAGATAGATAGATGTTTATTTATGTCTCTCTTGGAAATTTTATCCGGTGGGCAAAGCCTATTTTCCCGAGAGATTTTCATTCTAATGAAAGAAAAGTTTGTTTACACAACTAACTTTCGAGAATACAAAAAAGTAATTCCAAACAAATGAAATTGTAATGTAATGAATGAAAACATTAACGCTGGTACTGTTGCCACTCAAAAGTGAAACCTGCTAACCAGGAAAAACAAAACTAACTCATAGAGGAGTTATTCTGAACATTTCCTAACAAATATGCATTTCTCTTATATTTGTAACTATAAGTCCATAATTTAACTTAGGTAAACTCATAGATTATTATCTACAAGCAAACTGATAAATATTCATAGCTTCTAACAATATATAATTCATACACAAGCCCCAACGCAACCCAGAAAATTCATGACTTTTTCGAGTTCGGCCTAGCAACATTTCCAACGCAAAGTCAGGAGATAGATAGACGTTTATTTATGTCTCTCTTGGAAATTTTATCCGGTGAGCAAAGCCTACTTTCCCGAGAAAACACTACCTTTTCCTTTGCCTTATTTATTCAGAAAAATTCTCAAGCCGAAATTATACAAAACGTCCATAAATGTTCGTTACTTTCATCAGTAGAATACCTATAACCCCCCAATAGAAACTTACAAATACTGATAGCAAAATCCTCGATAATAATAGTTGCTATTTAGTAACCTTACATAACAATGCAACATCATGATTTTGATCATGACAAAATCAATTGCCATTATCCTGATATAACAATGCAATTTCCTGATTTATTCGTGACTACGAATTCAATGAGTCTATGATTTAACTTACGTTCACTCATATATTGATATATATACTAACAAACTGATGAATATTCATAACATACAGCTATAGATAACTCATACACAAACCCAAATGCAACCCAGAAATTCATGACTTTTCCGAGTTCGGCTTAGCAACATTTCCAACGCAAAGTCAGGAGATAGATAGACGTTTATTTATGTCTCTCTTGGAAATTCTATCCGGTGGGCAAAGCGATTTTCCCGAGATACTTTCATTCTAATGCAAGAAAAGCTTTTTACACAACTTTCGATAATACAAAAAAAGTAGTTCCAAGCAATTTCCAATGAAAACAATAACAATTACGATGTTGCCACTCAAACGTGAAACAGGCTAACCAGGAAGAAAAAAACTAACATATAGAGGAGTAATTCTAAACATTTCCTAACAACAACTATGCATATCTTTTATTTATCTTTATAACTATATGTCCTAATTTATCTTAGATTCACTAATAGATTATTATCTACAGGCAAACTGATAAATATTCCTAACTAGCAGTATGGTCCCGCCTTACTGGGAACCCGTTAACTTCGCATTGCTTCCTTTTAGAGGCATACTTACCCCTTGTGAAAATACACTCAAAATTAAAACAAAATGAAATTCGTGTTGGCGCATGCGCACCTAAAAGAGCAAACACTAATAGAGGATGAAGCAACCCTAGGGCGAGCGCATATCTCAATCAAACTAATAGAGGATGAAGCAGCCCTAGGGCGAGCGCACATCTCAATCAAACTAATAGAGGATGAAGCAGCCCTAGGGCGAGCGCTATCTCAATCAAAATAATAGAGGATGGCGTCAAGCCCCCGTTTCGTTCCGGACCATGTATTTTAAAGCCCTGTTATGGTCCCGCAATCCCACGTGGGTGACGCTTTTTTTTAAACTAATTATATTAATTAAAATATTTCAATCAAATATGAAAAATCTAAGCCTCAGGTGCACACGTAGGTATGAAAAGGAATCTATATTAAAAATTTCGAATTTTTTAGAGCAGTCTAAGTAGGTCTTTTGCGATCCACAGGCATACACACAGACAGACAGACACACAGACAGACTCTTTCTTTTATTATTATAGATAGATAACTCATACATATACCTAAACGCAACCCAGCAAAATTCCTGACTTTTTCGAGTTCGCCTTAGCAGCATTTCTAACGCAAACCAATTTCCAACACAAAGTCAGGAGATATATAGACAATTATTTATATCTCTCTTGGAAATTTTATCCGGGGAGCGAAACTTATTTTAAAGGGAGATTTTTAATTCTACTGAAGGAAAAGTTTTTACACAACTTACTTTCGAGTATACAAAAAAAGTAATTCGAACAAATGTAATTGTAATGTAATAAATGAAAACAATAACACTAGCACTGTTGCCACTCAAACGTGAAACATGCTAACCAGGAAGAGCAACACTAACTTATAGAGGAGTTATTTTGAACATTTCCTATCACCAACTATGCATATCTTTTATTTATATTTATCGCTCTCAATATTAGGAATCCTTTAACAATAAAAAAACAAATCCTGAATTTGTTATTAACTATACTATTAATCTGATATAACAATGCAACATTATGATTTTGATCACGACTACGAATTGAATAAGTCTATGAATTGAATATATTGTTGGCACGACCAGAAAGACATAGTAATATAAACCTGATATAACAATGCAATATCATGATTATAATCGTGAATAATAATTCAATATATCCATAATTTAACTTACGTCCACTCATAGATTATTATCTACAGACAAACTGATGAATATTCATAACAGATTACTCATACACAAACCCAAATGCAACCCAGAAAATTCATGACTCTTTCGAGTTCGGCTTAGCAACATTTCCAACGCAAACCTATTTCCAACGCAAAGTCAGGCGATAGATAGACGTTTATTTATGTCTCTCTTGGAAATTTTATCCGGTGAGCAAAGCCTATTTTCCCGAGAGATTTTCATTCTAATGAAGGAAAAGTTTCCTACACAACTAACCTTTAAGATTACAAAAAAAGGTAATTCCTTGTAATGTAATGAATGAAAACAATAACACTGGTACTGTTGCCACTCAAAAGTGGAACCTGCTAACCAGGAAGAACAAAACTAACTTGTCGAGGAGGTATTTTGAACATTTACTAACAACAACTATGCATATCTTCGAATTATATTTGTAATCTCTCAATAATAGGATTACTTTAACAATAAAAAGAAAATCCTGAATAAATTAGTTGCTATTAACTATACTATAAATCTAATATAACAATGCAACATCATGAGTTTGATCTCGACTACGAATTGAATAAGACTATGATTGGAATATAAAGATAAATATTCATTACTTCCAACATTAGATAACATACACACACCCAAACGCAACCCAGAAAATGCATGACTTTTTCGAGTTCGGCTTAACAACATTTCCAACGCAAACCAATTTCCAACGCAAAATCATGAGATGGATTGACGTTTATTTATGTCTCTCTCGGAAATTTTATCGGGTAAGTAAAGCCTATTTTCCCAAGAGATTTTCATTATAATGAAAGAAAAGTTTTTTACACAACTAACTTTCGGAATACAAAAAAAGTAATTCCAAACAGATGTAATTGTAATGTAATAAATGAAAACAATAACGCTGGTAATGTTGCCACTCAAAAGTGAAACCTGCTAACCAGGAAGAACAAAACTAACTTATAGAGAAGTTATTTTGAACATTTAATAACAACAACTATACACATCTTCGAATTATATTTGTAACTCTCAATAATACGATTCCTTTTAAAAAAAGAAAATACTGTGTGACATCAGTTGCTATTAACTACACTAATAATCTGATATAACAATGCAACATCATGATTTTGATCTCAACTACGAATTGAATAAGACTATGATTTGAACATAAAAATAAATATTCATAACTTCCAACTTTTGATAACATACATAAACCCAAACGCAACCCAGAAAATTCATGACTTTTTCGAGTTCGGCTTAGCAACGTTTCCAACGCAAACCAATTTCCAACGCAAAGTCAGGAGATAGATAGACGTTTATTTATGTCTCTCTTGGAAATTTTATCCGGTGAGCTAAAATTAGTTTTAAGGGCGATTTTAATTCTACTGAAGGAAACGTTTTTACACAACTTACCTTCGAGAATACAAAAAAAATAATTCAAACAAATTTAATTGTAATGTAATGTATAAAAACAATAACACTGGTACTGTTGGCATTCAAAAGTGAAACCTGTTAACCAGAAAGAACAAAACTAAAATATAGATGAGATATTCGGAACATTTACTAACAACAACTATGAAATATATCTTTTATTTATCTTTGTAATTATAAGTAAATAATTTATCTTAGATCCACTCATAGATTATTATCTACAGGCAAACTGATGAATATTCATAATAGATAACTCCTACACAAACCCAAACGCAACCCAGAAAATTCATGACTACATCGGAGTTCGGCTTAGCAGCATTTCCAACGCAAACCAATTTCCAACGCAAAGTCAGGCGATAGATAGACGTTTATTTATGTCTCTCTTGGAAATTTTATCCGGTGAGCAAAGCCTATTTTCCCGAGAAAACACAACCGAATAAAAGCAAACACGGGCCGCGGGAATTAAGCCGGCACTTCCAATATAGATTTAGTGCCCCTGGATTAAAGAACGACGAAGCTTTAAAGAGATTTGAAATGGGAAGACGTTATAGGTTTGGATGCTTTGTTGTGGTTTGAGTTATTTGGGATAGTAGTTGGGATTAGTTACTGTATTTTTTTTATTAAATAGAAGACTTCTGTAAAGATGCAACGCGCATCAAAAGGCTCCGAACAAAATATAACTACAGATTAAAGTTGAAACTAATTAAAATGCGCTCTGATAATAAAAATTTCGGCAGGATTTTTTTTTCTCTAATGTTGCTGCAAACCAATTGTTTGGTCATTATTGGCGGTCAAGCCTTTTTGCAGACTCGGCATATTTTAAATAACTGAGAGCCATTTCTTTGCGGCACAATATAGGCGACTCTCGCTACCAATTTTGACGCCCAGATTACAATGAATCTGAGCTCTCGGTGGATGTTAAAGTATGCCGAGATTTAATTTTGCCGAGATAGCCCAAGCCAAATGAGCACTCCATGGATCTTTAACATGCCAAATAATCATATGAAATGCGTTCCCAAGATTTTCTCCTCAAGAAAAACCGAAGAATCAGTTGCGGTCTTTTGAGTAGTAAATTGGTAGAAGCAAAATAAACAATTGCACAGATACAACAAACTAATTTAGTTAAATACTTAAAGAAGTAAATGTTTGGAAGTGCAAAAAACAAAGAAATTAAGCTTACATTAATTCAAATATAAATATTCAAATATAAATCAATCGAAACAGATTTAAGTTATTATTAACCTTTTACGACCTGGCGTCCCCGTTTGGGGAAATTTTTAAAACCTCTCCACAAACAATTAACACGTTAATTAGTTCCAAGATTTATTTTGTCCGATAGAAGATCCAAATATCAGTTTTAAGTCTTTGATTAAAGATATCAGTCGTTTATTTCTATAAAAAATGAAGTTGAAAGAGGGTCAATACGATATTAGAGTTCTTAAAAAAATTATTTAAATTTTTTTTTCAAACTTTTCAAAAAAGTTATTTTAGTACTTAATTTTCAAGTCATATTGAAATAAAAATGATTATAAAATAATCGGTTTCCTACAAATGAGTCATACGGAATTTTTTGATGTATTTATAGCAAAAAAATAGGTTGGTTGGTTGGTTGGTTGATATACATATATTTTCAGGCTTGTGTGCTTGCTCAGAGAGCCGCTTATAAACCTTCGTCAAGTAAGACAGTCACAACACACACACATTCACACTCACATGCACACATATACGTGACAGATGCTGCCATCTATCACGCGCCACCTCCACAATTTAGACATGCCCCTGAAGGGGAGAAAAAAATAAGTATTTTTAGAGTGTAAAGACAGCTTGTCCCTAAGTATTACTGACTATTTCTAGCCTACTTTAGAAGCTTTAACGCAGCCAATAGCGACTCGTGTTTTTGAAAACTGGTCAAGTGACGAGTTTGACACCTGAGTGGACAACCAACGGAACATCGAGTGACATCGTAAGCTAACGCCGTCGAGACTCTGTACTCCACAGATTTAAGGTGTCACAGGAGTCTTAAAAATGTGCAAAGAAGGTACTGTAAAACATAGTTTGATCTTTCATGTAATTTTTTAACTACTCAATGTATAAGTATAATTTTTTATATGTAATTCTACAAGATTTATTTATTATAAAACAAGCTTTAAAATTTATGAAACTTTAGCCAAAACTAAAATAAAGGATATTAAACATGAAGCTATTTGAACACATTGTGATTAGGCTTGCGCGGCAAATTGTGAGGTCAAAATTGAAAAAATGACCAAGAAAATGACTTTATATTGTACAAATATGTACAAACAAAGACTTATACCTAAATTCTCAGCTCAATTTTAATTAAAAATTATTTTAAAAAAAATTAAAATCAAAATTTATATGTTTTATAATAAATAAATCTTTTAGAATTACATATAAAAAAAATTTCTTACACATTGAGTAGTTCAAAAATTACGTGAAAGATCAAACTATGTTTTGTAGTACCTTCTTTGCACATTTTTAAGACTCCTGTGACCCCTTAACGAGCTCTTTAGAATAGAGAGGTTCTGTAGAAGTTGTTTCACTATGCATGGAGTCTTTCAGAGGAGAAGCCAACGCTAAGGGGCGAAGGTTCTACGGAACTGACCTTCCTTTTTAATTCACTGCCAATACATTTTTTAATTAATAATAATTACAATTTTCCTTTGGGATCTTTTTTTTTTAATGTTGCTCGTAAAGTTTACCCAAAAATCTCTCATTTTATATAAATTTGTGTAGGTTTTTATGATATTTATTTGTAATTGCTCTTTGCTACTTGACAACTGAAGATTATTAGGTAGTGGATAACTTGGCTTAAATGCAATAATTGTAGTTAAGTAACTACTTTGAGGAGACTGTTAAATACTAATGAACACTTTAAATCAGTATTAATTTTAGAGGCTGGATGCCCAATTTACTCTCCTTTAATTGGTAGAACATTTTTAATGTTTCTCAAAAAGAATATTTGTAAGTAATAATTCCATTATTTTTAGCAAAGGTCGTTCAAGAAAATATTTTTAACTCTAAGTATATTTTCTATGTAGCTTTTTTAATACGACTCAGAAAAAGTAATCCTGGAAATAACTGCTGTACAACGCACAACAACAGTTTAAATTAATTCATCCTGAAGAACAACTATAAAAAACATCGAATAGCTTTTTACTTCTCATCCACAACCAATATCGCCCGGAAACTACTCAACTACCGCCATCTATCGGCCAGAATATCGGGATCGGGTTCATTTTTCCAATAAAGTAAACGTCCTTTAAGCTTTGCGGCGTAATTAGTCGATGGGGACATTTCCTAAGGTACTTTCGGTGGAAAAGATGTCCAAAAAGATGTCTTATGATAACCAAAGGACGTCGTTTGGAGTTAAAGTTAAGGTCTTCATGTCTTTTATGTGGGTCGTAGTTAAAGAATATTGTTTTAAAATGCCGTACTTTCGAATTGAGGTTTGAATGGTTTTTGTTCTTATTGTCGTATGCGATGAAGATTGAAGAGGGAATTAATGAAAGATATTTAAATATATTTATTGGTGAATTTATTTAGTTGGATACTTTTAGTTAGTTATTATTATTATGAGTAATATTTCTAAAGAGAAAACATTTTTAAGTTTGACATATTTTGATTATTATTATTTTGTTTCACTTATTCCTGAAGATGTTCCAAATTATACTCAGAAATTCACGAATTATATCATTTCTTTGGAATTACACGTTTCTCACGAATTACATCATTTCTACATTTTCTTTCTTTCTTCTATATATATATATATATATATATATATATATATATATATATATATATATATATATATATATATATATATATATATATATATATATATATATATATATATATATATTATTTTGAAGTGAAGTATTTTCACATATAGTTAATTCTTTAATTTTACTATTTTATTTAATTCACTAATTTTTTAACAGCTTGCTTGCATTTCATTCAAAGTTTTAATAAATTGTTTATCTTGAGACAAAAAAATACATCATTAATAGTGTTTTTCAATAGTTTTCTTCTCAAAAAATTCAGTGGTTTAAATATTTGACGACCACCTTAACGTTTTTATATTCCAATATTTTAAGCATTACTTGTTGTAATTTATATTACTTCGTTTTCTCCATAACTTTGTAATAGATGGTGGATATAGAAGATTTCGTAAAATAATTTATAAAATCTAAAATACTTTACATCATTTAGGACATAAAGTATCCAAAATTGTGTAAAATGGCTTTTATTAATTTTTAGCATTGCTTTTACCTATTTTTTGCAAAGTAAATTATTTTATTAAGGTGTTGAAATTTCTTAAAGTATTTTACATTTGTTCATTAACTTATTCAAAAATTTTACTAAAATCTATTTGTATAAATTCAATGATTTATGCTTGCTGGGTTGTGTCATTAAAAAAAATAGTTTCTAAATTTAGTATATGGACTTAAACAATACTTCACCAAAAATACTTTATATTTTTCTGTATATTTTTCAATTGATTTATTCAGTTTGTTCATTTCAAGAAAAGACATGTTTTTCAAAAATATACTAAGTTATTTCTAGATACACACTGTGTTAGATACACTACAAGTTTTTATTCATATAAAAATTTCTATTTTTTGGATATCTACACCTACGACATTCAAACAATTGAATAATTTCCGCAACGTGCAGTTTTTGATTGGTTGCCAGTACAAAAATATTTCAATCTGCAATCAAAAGTAACACTCTTAAAACAAAAGAGTGAAATCCACTCCAGTCGGAGAAGTGCATTTTCGACACTGGAAAGGAGCGAATATTAACTCAGACTGAGGTGAAATCACTCGTTTGGAGTGATCCTGCCGGAAGTTTAACACACAAAGGATCCACTCCTTTCGGAGAAGTGTATTTTCAAGACTGGTTTAAAAATTAACTCAGACTGAGTTAAAATCACTCGTTTGTTTTAATAGTGAATATTGTTCGGTGTATTTTAACTTTGATCTACGAGTTACATTTCTGACAACAGAGTTAGAAAATTATGCAGGGTGTCCGTAAAAGAATATCCTAGTTTTAATGGTATATTACCGGAGTTTATTGTATACTAAATATAACAAATCATATCTGAAATTGAAGGAAAACTAACCTAGTTTTTCCTATAAGTGCTCAATGTGCTTGCCTTCAGTGATACGGCACACATCCAAACGAAAACGCAATTCTTCATATACAGTCGGCATTATGTCCGGAGTAATGAAAGCAACAGCACTGCAACTGTAAAAACTATGTAGCGGTACAAGCCCATGCGCTCATCTGAAGCTGTTGAAGTTATTCTTTATTCGTCCCCTTCAACCGCAACTGTCGAATGATTACAGCTGATACTATTACAATTTGAAACTCGAACATTCTTTTGCGGGCACCCTGTATTGTTTCAGAAGACGCGTTTCTTCCAACTTTCATTCCTACTACTACTTGCGACTGGTGCTCTTTTCCAATGTGACTCACCAATATAATGAAAATTTGCTTCCATTCAGCATTTCTGTTGACACTCAAGACCTGAACAATGGCCATTTGTAAAAATTCCATCAGAGACAACGTAAAATCAATGCACAAATAGTTCTTCATTTCTTTCTATTTGATCAATTTCTTAAAACATTTAAACAATTTTCGACTCCCAACCACTTAGAAAAACATCAATCTTTACCTCAACCATCCTCTATCATCATCCAAAACCAAAAATTCCTTAAAAAATTAACCGTCAAACAAAGAAACTCCCTCCTGATTGGTCCATTCGAACTTGTCACCGATTCAAACGGACCATTCATCTTCGAGTCTATAAATCTCCCAGAGTGCACCAGTAATGATCCCGGCAGTCCATTAGTCTTTCACATTTCAATGAAATACGGGCTAAATATGCATGGGCAGTCGTTAAAACCCACTGGGTCAGATGGTAGGAAATACCTACTACTGCAGGGTTTTCAAAGCATCAATCTAGTACGGGAAACTGTTTTCGGGGGATTTGAGGATGGTAAAGAATGAGTTAAATGGTATTTTGACGCGTTAATTTGAAATGGATAGAAAAGAATTGTTTTTAAATAAGTATTTGAATGCTTGAAGTATATTTTTGTACTGTTCATCTATATCAGAAAAATAAAAGTTTCTAGTTAGTTTAATGGGAATGTTTCTTATGATGTCACGCTCTTCATACTGCTATTACATTGGTTGTTATGTTTTCTTTCTTACTACCTTATATAAGCCTATTGGTTTCTTATGACGTCCCGCTTTCTGTACTGCGATTTCATAGGCTGCTTTGTTTTCTTTCTGTACTACGTGAAACAAGCCCATTTAGAAATTAGAGATGAAATTCGTACTTGCACGTTATTTTGAATGGATAAAAATAATTATATTAGAAAATATTTTTGTAAGAAAATATTTTTGCGCTGCATATCTATATTTGATTTTAAAAGGTTTCTAGTTTGTTTAGCTTCGAATTTAGATATATTGGGTCCGCACTTATATTAAACATACATTTACCTATTCTGAAAATCAAAGTTTATCAGTTAAATAAAAATTAAATTTGAGTTAATTTCTTACTTTTTGTACTTTGTAGCCTCTATTTTAAAATATTAACACAGAATATGTGCCATTTGGTTATAAGGCGAATATTTACTGATACCAAATACACTTAATAAGAAAACGTAAATTAAAACTAATCAGGTTATACGCAAAAAATATGCCTTGCCACTTACATAGCAAACAAATAATAAACAATCACATAATCACATTCCTGACGTCATTCCAAACTGATTTATGACCAAAACAGATTTCGCTTCAAATTATATTTTTAAATGAATAAAGTTTCTCACGTCATTGTTTAGTTGGAAACAGCGATTTAAATGACACGGAGTTGAATTTCAATGCTATTTCAATGGGAAATTCGCCGACAAATAGTAGATTTATGTCGGTCCAATCGTACAGACGAACGAGCAAAAATATGAAATTTGGGTATCTAAGGTTATACCCTTCTAGCAAAAAAATAGGATTGGATTTATTGAACCGATTTTGGATAGGGGGTACAGACAGACGGACATTGACCGCATGTCAATACCTACATTTTCATTTTTTTGTTAATTCTTCCGAATTAAAAAAAGAAAAATAGGCTAAAAAGGATAATTATTTTAAATGGATCGGTGTTGCCATTGACTAAAAATAAACTCTCCAATTATAAAAATAATCTTGGTTTTCATTGAGGTTATACTGCTTATAGTTATTCAAACATGATACAAATTTTCTCTAAAAAAATTTCACCGGCGTCACTTCGGCGGGAGTAACTTTGAATGAGATTGAGTCTTTTGGCTTCAAAACTTTAAGAGCGGCGTTATATGAGTTGACAAGACTCTTCTCTTGTACTGTGTATACTGTAAGGGGGTGTCTGTAAAAAAAAAATGTCCGAGTTTCAGTTTTATATTACTGGAGTTCATTTTATACTAAATATAACAAATTATACATGAAATTGAAGGAAAACTAACCTAGTTTTTCCTATAAGTACTCAATATGTGCACCTTTAGTGGTATGGCACACATCCTAACGAAAATGCAATTCTTCCCATACTGTCAGCAGCAAGTCGTGAGTAATGGAATAGATGACACTGCAACTGTGAAAACGATGTAGCGGTACCAGCGCATGCGCTTATCTGAAACTGTTAGAATTATTCTTTAATCGTCGCCTTCAACCACAACTGTCAAAATTATTGCAGCTTATACTATTACAATTTGAAACTTGGACATTCTTTTATGGACACCCTGTATATCCTCATTATGCCTCTCAATCTTCACAATGTTCTCTTAAAATAACGTCACTTCCTCCAACCCTATCTGAGAGGTTGACTTTGAAATAAATAAATGGATGTTTAGGACAATTGAATCGTTTGAGGTCCTGTAATTGGATGAATATCCTTGATTGTGCCGTGATTTATCTGAACGGGAATCGATGGTTTTTGAATTTATTGATTGGATATTGGTAATTAAGAATTGCAGTATATATAGTATAGAGGCTAGGGAATTTGTTGTGTTCAATAAAATTTAAAACGCTTTTTTGTAATGAATGTTAGGAGGATTCCTGAAATGTGAATGGTTTGTTGGTAAACATATATTTTTAGGTTCGTGTGCTTAGTCAGAGACCCGCTTGTAAACCATCGTCAAGTAAGACAGACACAACACACAAACAAAAGTGACAGATGCTGCCATCTATCGCCACCTCCTGAAATATGGAAAAACTATGTAAATTTATAAAATAAAATTGTCATAATTTTAATTTTGCATTTTTTTCTAACTAGCATTTTGTACAGATATTTGTAGGTGTACTTTTTGTGAAAGTACTACCTCATATGTTAGGAAGTATTCAGATTTCGGAAAATATTATGCTTAGTAAAAATAATAAAATTAATTTAATGTATTCTAATGTTTATAATTTAAGTTATTGTATTAATACTCAATAAATCAATACAATTAAAAATAATTAGATGCACTATCAGGTTTTGTCAATAACTTTAAGGGATCTATCTTGTCCTGCTACATTTTCTCGAAAACCTTACAATGACGTCTGACAGGTACTGGAAGCTAGTATACCAAATATGAAGTCGGTGGAATTTTTCATTTCCGCATGTTTTCTCAAAAAACATATAATGTCTTACAGTAACTGGAAACTCTAATACTAAGTTTGATTTCTGTAGCTCTTTTAGTTTGAGCTGTAGAGTAGTTTCAGACAGATTGATCGGGGTCGGCAGTTAAAAACCATCATTTAGCCCATGGCAAAATCAAACCCCAGACAGATGGACGGATCAATGTTCAAAAACTTCTTTTTTAGAAACGATACCCCCCAAAACGTGTAGAAAACTCAAAATCTCTATTTTGTATTTTAAACCCATTGCAATGCTTCTTTATGAGCATGCAATATTTCAAATTCATTACATAGTTAATGTTTATATACATAAAATTTAAAACCAATCATTTAGATAGTTTTTATTAAAATAAAATTTAAAACTTACAATTTTCAAAAGTAAAAAAGTACAGTAAAAATGAAGTCAAACAAATTTGTTCTGTTATTTTACTTATTTCTTTTTTTTTTCATAATTTTTAAAAAAGTACTAACTAAATTTTAAACCCAATCTGCTTGCATACAGTCTGTATCCAAAATATGTATCTCCATTCAATTTTGAATATTTTCCAAAACTATTGAATACATAAAACATTAGGAAAGCATACGATAACCTTAAACATAATCAGCTAAGCCTTCCAACCAAACAATATATTAATATACTCATATCAAGAATACGCTATAAAGTAAATAATACAAGAATTCCTTATATTTGAATAAGTCATACGAAGAATTATTAATAAGCCCGGTGTATTCGAGTGTGAGATAGAGCGACTCTAAAATTATCGTAGATTCGAATTTTAGAAGCTATCGTCGAATGAATTTTGCATTCTTGAAGGTTGTTGGCGCGAAACTTAGAAGGCATTTAGAATGTGGAATATTAGAATGGAATTTAGGTCTTGGTTTTCAGAATGGAACTAAAAGTCAATCATCTCGTTTTGATAATAAATGTTGGTATGCATGGTATGGTATATATATATATATATATATATATATATATATATATTATATATATATATATTCCAGCATGTGTGCTTGTTCAGTGAACCGCTTCTAAGCTTTCGTCAAGTGGGACAGACACAGAAAGATTTTTAACAGTCACAAAGAAATGAATAACACATAGACAAATAACAACATTTATTGACAGTCACAAACATCCATGTCTGACCGGGATTCGAACCCGACCCCAGCAGCTCCGAAGGCTAGAGTCCTAACGATTGCGCCACCGGGACGGCCTAATAAATGTTATGCTTGAAGTTTCGATCGTAAAGGCGAACAAGTTAGGAACTATGAATTGGCTGGTTTTGTGTGACGTATTCCTTAAAAGTTCCATTCAAAAAGTTTATTGAAACGTTAGGAAAAATACAAAAAAGAAATTGAACACAAAGAGGCAGAAAGTTATAGCTCTGAAAGTAACATTATCATGTGATTTTGTATTATGTACACTCTTAAAACAAACGAGTAAAATCCACTCTTGTAGAAGTGCATTTTCGACACTGGAAAGGAGTGAATATTAACTCAGACTGAGTTAAAATCACTCGTTTGGAGTGATCCTGTCCGATGTTTAACACACAAAGGATCCACTCCTATAGGGGAAGTGCATTTTCGACACTGCAGGAGCGAGAATTAAGTCAGACCGATTTAAAATCGCTTGTTTGTTTTAAGAGTGTAATTATCTTATTTCAGGTGACGTATATCCTGGAAGCTGTCATTCCTGTACTTCTTTCAATCGGAGTTCTGATTGGTGCTCTGTTCCAACGTGACATGGATTCACCAATTGAAGCTAAAGAAAAGTTTATTTTCATTCAGCATTTCTGTTGTCACATACAAAATGACTGACGCCTTTGTCCTGCAATCCCATTTAAAGATAGTATTTGGCTGCAGTCTAATCACCTTATTAATAAAAAGCATAAACCCTAAACAAAATATTTATAGAAATTTCAACCATATATTTCAAATCACTTTTACTTTTAGGTAAAATTCACCAATACTAAACTTAGATATAATGAAAAATATATGTAAACTAAAAGTTTACTTACAATTTAAAAATGAGATTTTTTCGGACTTATCTGAAAACCATATTTAAAAAAAGCAGGGAAAATATATTAGAGTTCCACGCCTCTATGAATTTTCAAGAATTAACTGTTAGTTTTTTTCTTTAATTATCATTGCACTAGAACTATTATGGACGGGCGCCATAATTTAGAACCACAGCAACCAGTCGTCAAGTGACACAAAAATTATCTGTTTCATCACATTAGTAACGTCATTAAAATCTAAAATAGTTCAACGCCTTTGTATCTTTACCGATACAAACGAGGTGGATTGTTTTACAAGTACACACTATCATGAAAATAACACTATTTAATCTTAAACAATATTTACACCTACACTTTTAAAACAAAAGAGTGAAATCCACTCCTGTAGGAGAAGTGCATTTTCGCTGAAGGGAGTGAATATTAACTCAGACTGAGTTAAATCACTCGTTTGGAGTGATAATATCGGAGAATTAACACACAAGGGATCCACCCCTATAGGGGAAGTGCATTCACTGGAGGAGTGAAAATTAACTCAGACTGCGTTAAAATCACTCGTTTGTTTTAAGAGTGTAGTATATAAGATTCTAGGCAATATACTAGTATCATAACATTATGCGTAACACTTAAAATCCGTTGATAACTATTCTGTTTTTTTTTTTGTTGTTTAATTTACGAAACAAATCAAAAGAATATCATTGTGGCAATAACTCAATTTTAATAAAATGAATCTTAGTTCCTTAACGACAAATGCAATTCAATTGTTCAAGCAGAAGATAGAAATTAAAATAAGTCTCTGCATATTTTTTCATTGTTTTGTTGAAGCGTAATTAGGATTGCAATGAAAAGTTTTGGTACACGAGTATCAAAAATTATAAGGAATATTTTAATTATGACTGTTACAATTTTTACGAAAGTTAAATTCTTGGATTTTAAAAAAATCAATAAACTTGAAAAAACAATGAAAAACTGAAACTGGAATTTGGAACTAAGGAATAACTAAGGAATTAAGTAGATGTGCTGTTTTAAAATAATGTTTACTGAGAAATATAAACCATGCGTTAATTAAAAACATAACAAATTCTTAAAACTTGTTTAAAATTATTTTTGAGTTTTTATATAATTTTGAAATGCAAAGTCTTTTTTTTTTCAAATGTAGGAATTTCGATGTTCTGTAAACAAATTGCCAAAAGTTACAATTTAAAGAAAACGGACAAAGATAATTCTTATTACTTAATTTAAAAAAAAAAAAAGGATATGAAAATTTAAAACTATTTTTTGCACAAAAACAAATAGTTAAATTTTAAAGTATATGCATACATATGCACATTACTTTGGTTTAGTTAGGTTTTAATTATCGTCGCACCAGAGCTACACGAGGGCTATTGGCGACGGGCGTCGTATTTTAGAACCACAGTCAAGTGACGAGCCGACACCTGAATAAGCACCCAAAACAACCGTTAAGGGCGACATCGTACGCAGCGTTAGGACTTTGAAGGATATTTAACGTGCACTCCCTTACACGGGGTATTATTCGTCGGGCATTTTTGCCTGCACTGGTCGTTTATGGGTCGGCCGCAATTTCGGGGATACCCGGACCCGAACCTGGGACCTTACGCACGCTAGGCGAGTGCCTAACCGACTGGGCTCCCCAGCCCCCACATTGCTTTAAACTATTGAAAATTATCAGCACTTCTCCGTTTCGCGGAAACAAGCGATAAAGCCGCCAAAAATGAACAACCACCACCAAACGGAGAGTTACCACAATAACCTTTATAAGTGAATACTGCATTTTGTCTCAAAAAAATTTTAGTCACAAAAGATTCTATTTAACAAGACTTGCGCCCGTGAAATGTAAAAATAACAAATTATCAAAATATTTAATAATTGAATATTTAATTTATCAGTTAATAATTAATTAACCTTATAAAATAGGTCTTTCAAAATTTTTTATATTTTGTTGTTATTACAATTTTCATATTTTTTGAATAATTGCTTACATAATATCACAACAACGTATTTCCACAGAAGTAATTACTTCAATACCAACCATTAGTTCGATGTAAAATCCTTTTTAACGAACTCTCATTCAAAACCTTTTCCATTAACTAACTCAATGAAAATGTTGAATCACTATTGAAATACAGATAAATCTATTTGAAATATTTGTATCCAATTCTACATCCTTATCCAACTGTAACATTCTTCCCTTTGATGTAGAATTAGTCGAAAAATACAGGGTTCGTTGCGAAACTGAGCTAAGTCTAATATTTGAGAATATATGGTATGGTATGGTATTTTATGGTATGGTACATATATATATTCCAGCTTATGTGCTTGTTCAGAGAACCGCTTATAAGCTTTCGTCAAGTGAGACAGACACAGAAAGAATTTTTTACAGTCACAAAGAAATGAATAACACATAAACAAATAACAACAGTTATTGACGGTCACAAACATCCATGCCTGACCGGGATTCGAACCCGACCCCAGCAGCTTCAATGGCTAGAGTCCTAACGATTGAGCCACCGGGGCGGCTTGAGAAATGTATGTGGTGTAATCGTTTCCGGCTGCCTATTTCTAGACTTCATTAGGAGCTTTAGAATAGCCAATAACGCCTCTTAATTTAGAACCGTGGCCAAGTGACGAGGTCGACACCTGAGCGGCACCTGAGAAATGTAGTAATGCTCTATTTGAATGTTTAACAAAAATAGTGTAATGAAGAACTTAAATAATTTATTAAAAAATTTAAGATCTATATTTCACTTTTGAGTGGCAACAGTTTAAGTGGCGTTGTTTTCATATTTGTTCCTGCTGGAATTGCATTTGTTTCGGTTAAAAAATGGCATTATTTTATTACATATTAATTAATTAAGGAATATTTAAACTTTTACATTTGAATGTTTGATGCATTTACAAACATTCGTCGTGACAAATGTAAACAGACAAAATTTTGCAATAATCTAAATTGTTTGTCATAAATGAATGAACAAAAGTAATTACTAGTTTCAGTGACATTTTGGTAAATTTTTAATACTACTGGCTACTTATAGTTTTAATAGTGTTAAGGTTTAATAAATAGCACATACAAGTTTCACATAGGAACTCTTAAATAGAATACAACAGACGAAAAGACAGCGCATAAAGGGAAATCGAAACAAACATGAATAAAAGCAGAAAAATAACTGAAATCTGAAACAAGCCAATTATTATTGAAATAATTGGAGAAGAAAGTATTTTTTAAAAATAATTTATAATAAATAATTTTGATTCATCTTCTTCTTCTTTAACAGCACTACAGCCTGCTGCAGGCCAAGGCTTTCTCAGTCTGCTTTCTCCAGACAGGGCGACTTGCAACCAGAGTTCTCCATCTGGTTATTCCCATCACTTTCAGGTCCTTCTCAACACTATCCAACCACCTCGTAGCTGGTCTCCCTCTTCTCCTTGTACCCTCAATCATTGAAAACGTCAGCTTTTTAGCTGGGTCCAGATCTTCACGTCGAAAAACATGTCCCAGCCATCTGATCCTGTATGACTTTATAACTTTTTTTTTGTATCATAGTTGAACCAAAAAATGACCTATTAATTTATTACTTTACCTACTTAATTTACACAAATTTAATTTTTTAATTCATGTTTCTTACAACATCTTAAATTTTTAAGTAATATTTTTACACATGCCAAGTATAGTATATCATCTAAACTATAATTAAGAACATTTAATTATATTGATTTACAATCAAAACTTATTTTATTATCAATTAAAAAAACTATTAATAAAATTGTATTACATTTTATTGTTTACAGTTACAAAATATGTATAAATTTCTAACAACTACATCAACAAATTTAAGATTGTTTATTTTAAAATTAATTACATGGATTAGAATAATGATAGATAATAAACTAAAAATTAACTTAGAGGCCTAATTTACATTTTTTTTGTAAAACTTATCAACAAAATATTATATTTCTTATTCATCATAATTCAATGATATTTAAAACAGCAAACTTCTTATTTAAAAATTCAAATTTATCTTATTTCACATTTCCACAAAGCCCGCTCTTCCTCCATCCAATTAACAATTACGAATTCTCTCGCTAGATAGGTACATTTAGAACATTCCATTTTCAGAATATAATATATTCGAACAAATTAGGTGTGCAACACAGAAAACGGGGTGTTATGATACCCTCCCTTCCCCAGACCCCCTGGAGATATGAATTCTTAATTGTCATCAGGGATAACTGGGACCAGTGAATATTTAAAGATACTTCGCCACCTTTTGAGGACGCTATCGGAATTGCTGAGATGGTGGAATAGTAGTTTTGTGGTAAATTTTGAGAGTGGTTATTAGTGAATTTTGCCTATATATCAGACACTTTCGTAGCTGTATTTTCTCATACGTATCTAAATTATTGGCGCCGAATTATATATCATTAAATTTTTTGGGGGGAACAATTGTGTTTTCTTTATAAGAATGCAAATATAGTTGAGGAAAAATTTTATTTTCTAAAAAATGTGTTTTCAAACAATGGACCATATGTCTGCTTGTCCATCTAGCTGTCTGCTTGTCAATCTAGCTGTCTGCTTGTCCATCTGCCGGTCTTCTTGTCCACCTGCCTGTCTGCTTGTCCACCTGCCTGTCTGCTTGTCCACCTGTATGGCTGCTTGTCCATCCGCTAGTCTGCTTGTCCACCTGCCTGTAGGCTTGTCCACCTGCCTGTCTGCTTTTCCACCTGCCTGTATGCTTGTCCATCCGCCAGTCTGCTTGTCCATCTGCCTGTCTGCTTGTCCACCTGCCGGTCTGCTTGTCCACCTGCCGGTCTGCTTGTCCATCTGCCTGTCTGCTTGTCCATCTGCCGGTCTGCTTGTCCACCTGCCGGTCTGCTTGTCCACCTGCCGGTCTGCTTGTCCACCTGCCTGTCCGCTTGTCCACCTGCCTGTCTGCTTGTCCATCCGCCAGTCTGCTTGTCCATCCGCCAGTATGCTTGTCCATCTGCCTGTCTGCTTGTCCACCTGCCGGTCTGCTTGTCCACCTGCCGGTCTGCTTGTCCATCTGCCTGTCTGCTTGTCCATCTGCCGGTCTGCTTGTCCACCTGCCGGTCTGCTTGTCCACCTGCCGGTCTGCTTGTCCACCTGCCTGTCCGCTTGTCCACCTGCCTGTCTACTTGTCCATCCGCCAGTCTGCTTGTCCATCCGCCAGTCTGCTTGTCCATCTGCCTGTCTGCTTGTCCACCTGCCGGTCTGCTTGTCCACCTGCCGGTCTGCTTGTCCATCTGCCTGTCTGCTTGTCCATCTGCCGGTCTGCTTGTCCACCTGCCTGTCTGCTTGTCCACCTGCCGGTCTGCTTGTCCACCTGCCTGTCCGCTTGTCCACCTGCCTGTCTGCTTGTCCATCCGCCAGTCTGCTTGTCCATCCGCCAGTATGCTTGTCCATCTGCCTGTCTGCTTGTCCACCTGCCGGTCTGCTTGTCCACCTGCCGGTCTGCTTGTCCACCTGCCTGTCTGCTTGTCCAATTGCCTGTCTGCTTGTCCACCTGCCGGTCTGCTTGTCCACCTGCCGGTCTGCTTGTCCACCTGCCGGTCTGCTTGTCCACCTGCCTGTCTGTTTGTCCACCTGCCTGTCTGCTTGTCCATCTGCCTGTATGCTTGTCCATCTGCCGGTCTGCTTGTCCATCTGCCGGTCTGCTTGTCCACCTGCCTGTCTGCTTGTCCATCTGCCTGTCTGCTTGTCCACCTGCCTGTCCGCTTGTCCACCTGCCGGTCTCATTGTCCACCTGCCTGTCTGCTTGTCCATCCGCCAGTCTGCTTGTCCACCTGCCTGTCTGCTTGTCCACCTGCCGGTCTGCTTGTCCACCTGCCGGTCAGCTTGTCCACCTGCCGGTCTGCTTGTCCACCTGCCTGCCTGCTTGCCCATCCGCCTGTCTGCTTGTCCACCTGCCTGTCTGCTTGTCCATCTGCCTGTCTGCTTGTCCACCTGCCTGCCTGCTTGTCCATCTGCCTGTCTGCTTGTCCATCTGCCTGTCTGCTTGTCCATCTGCCGGTCTGCTTGTCCACCTGCCGGTCTGCTTGTCCACCTGCCGGTCTGCTTGTCCGTCTGTCTGTCTGCTTGTCCATCCGCCTGGCAGAAGCCAATCTACAGCTTGAACTAAAAGAGTTACCGACTAAAAATTTGGTGTTTTATGCAGTAGAACTTTTTTTTAGTTTAAAAGGTGTTGCTTAAAAACGAAAAACGGCTACTTACTTCAAATTCGGTACACGAGTCCCAGTATCTGTCAAACGCCATATAATATAAGGTTTTTTTTTAAGAACTTATATATATATATTGAGAAAAACATGATTTTAATATCATAGGAGCTTGCAGAGAAGGTACATAATTTTCTTTAAATGTGTGTATCAAATTATTTAGTTTTTTGCTATAAATGCAACAAAAAAGGCCGTATCACTTATTTGTAGTTAACAGATTATTTTAATATTGTTTTTTAATGCAAAATGCCTTTGAAATTAACTATTAAAAGATTTTTTTTTAAAGTTTGATAAAAAAAGTTTAATATTTTTTAAGAACTCAAATATCATATTGACACTTTTTCAACTTCATTTTGTATGGGAAGAAATAGCTGATACCTGTAATAAAAGGCTGAAAACTGATATTTGAACGTGCTAATTTCGAAACAAATTAACGTTAAATTGTTTGTAGGGAGGTTATAAAAAATGTCAAAAATGTCAAGAAGTTATAGTAGTGTGATGTTACACACACCTAGTTTTACTTATATCACACAAAAATAGATCATTGTAGGATCGTATGATACACACCTAAGCTTTTAATATCTCACCGATATCGCAAAAGGCAATACCCGGCAATTCTAAATGGACATTCTTCTATCACCCAAGAAATCATCTCAGGTCTTAAAGATCTTCAGACTATAAACAAGACCTGCAACCTCCAGTGGATTCCTGCGCACGTCGACATAGAAGATAATGAAACTGCGGACAGACTGGCCAAGGAGGGCAGAGACCTCAACACTAGCTGTAATGATGTTTCTCTTAAGGATGCGAATGCAGTGGCCAGATATAAGCTTAGAGAAAAATCCATTCAGACCAAACATCTTCTCTCTGAAATAACTGCGAACAGATCTACTCTTAAAACCATAACTAGGCTAAGAACAGGACACCACAGGGGTATGAAGATAGATAGAGATGGAAAGAAGATCTACAGAAGCTGTGAACATTGTCCTGATACACAGCTTACGCCTACTCACATCTATGAGTGTCCGGCTATGAGCGCCAGCCTGAGAAAGATGGGAGTACTGCCGACTTTGATAGATCCGTATGAAGACAACATCAAGCAAGTCGTAGAAGAAATTATCAAAATTCACGGACACATATAAAGTTCGACTCTCATGGACACGACAAAAAAAAAAAAAAATATATCGCAAAAGTCAAATTTATATCAATATAATAATATAATATTCAATATATAATATATCAATATATCTTAATAAATAATATGATAATATACATTAATGTCATTCTTGTGTAAATTCTACACAAATTAAACAATTATAATACTATTTTTGTTGTAAATTATTGCAGAGAAATCCTACCTTTTACCGAAAAATAACAAGTGACTGCAAACACTTTGTTAATTGCATAACAACCTTACCTACATAACTTCGAAGATTCAAAACTCCACACTAACAAAATTGCACGAACCATTACTTGAGGGATATAAGGCGTGATATGTTTAGAGATTTCAAACTCAGGTGTTACCATAGAGTGAACGGAATTTAGTTATACCAACTTCGTAGGAAGTTTAGTTTCTGAGATGCGGGTGTAAGACTGTTCGTTTGGAATATTTCTAGTAGTATTGACAGTTTTGAAAATAGAATTATATTATAGAACTGAACTTGTTGAAAGGGTTGATATAATCCGGATCTTAATTTCTCTCCTATGACGTCATGGATAGTGAATCAGTCTACCATTATCAAAGCATGTAAGTACAGGGTGGTTATAAAATAACGCTCGCTATTCGGAGTGGTCTGTATCTTTAATGAATAATCCAAATGCAAAACACTTTGAGACACTTACTAATCAAGAAGGGGGGAAAAGAATGGAATCATAAAAAATGCTCGTCACTTGACCAGGGTTCTAAATTACGAGGCGTAATTGGATGTGTTGGCCGTAATTAGCCTCAATTGGTTACGCCTCGTAGTTAGAGCCTTGGTTAAGAGACGAGTTTCTATTTTATGATTCCATTCTTTTTCGTAAAAAGGAAACTCGTCTCTTGACCAAGGTTCTAAATTATGAGGCGTAATTAGCTGTGTCGGCCGTAATTGGCCATAATTGACGACGCCTCGTTATTTAGATTCTGGTCAAGGCACGAGTTTGTTTTTTATGATTATTTTTTAAGATTCTGTCTTTTTTATGATTCCATTCTTTTTCCCCCTTCTTGATTAGTGATGGGGAACATTCATGTGACGTCAAGTGGTTTGTTATGCATAAGCTCGGGAAGCAAGTGCTAATGTTATCCTATACAAGCTATCGAAGCACGTGCTGTTGTTTTCCTACTACTCAAACCTGTCTAGCCGCTTTTTGTCATACAGTGATTTGGAATTGAAGCTCAGGTGGATATGGCGTGAATGTACCCCATTGTCCCAATTTCTGATGCATTTGAATTATTCATTCAAGCTATAGACCACTCCGAATAGCGAGCGTTATTTTATAACCACCCTGTACATAGAGAAGGGTTAGGGTTAATTTGAGTTGTCGTATCACTACAGGGCTATTGGTGACGGGCATTACAATTTAGAACTACAGTCAAGTGACAAGCCGACACCGAGTAGTTACCCAACCATCGAGGAGGAATCAAAGTGAATGAGCAATAACCCTATTGTGCAAGCTAAAGATAAATTCTTTTCTTGTGTATGTTGGACCCGGGTTTCCTAGCAAGTTTGATCGCAGCCCATTACGCTAACAGTCTGCGCACTGTACCGGCAGCGGGCTCGATTCCGATCTTTGCCCTAAGGGTACTTTCTCTCTGTGCCTGTTCACTTGACGAAGGTTTATAACCATCTCTCTAATCGAGCACACAATCCCTAAAAATACATGTACCAACCTAACTACCTACTTATGTATGTTATTGTGTAGTTCTAGTGCGGCTTAATTCAAATAAAACTAAGACTATTGAATAGCACACACCTGTTCTAGTGTGACACCGCAAACAACCAAACTAGAAAAATACACTTCGAAGTTGCGTAAATTTACCAAGCGTTCTGCTTCTCCACAGTGTGATAAAATATGCAAATTTTATCTGACATTCTACGCACCGTTACAGATATAGCCAATAATTGAATAGGGGAGGGAGGAATGAATAGTTATAAAAGTAAGACAAGTGTTTAGGGCTCGTCATTCGGGATTTCGCAACTCGCCACGTTTCTGTGAGTTGTGAAGTATAAAAAGATCCATTTCCAGTCAGTAAGGTAACGTAGCCATTATTTTTTAAATATTTTTAGAATGAGTTGATAGCTAAGCTACTAATTAAGTCTTTCGCGTTAGCTTTTAACCTCTTGTTCCTATTAGTCTGTATTTTGAAAGCAAGCTTAGTAAGTTAATTACTCAAGTTATCGGGTGTTTTTCGTTCATTACTGACTGTAATAGTATCGCGATATTTAACGGGAAAACTTCCTTTTAGTCGGTCTAATTCTAAACTCTAATATTTAAACCAGCATATATTAGTATAAAATGTTAGTTAATTGCATTAAAATTATAGCACTAAAACTGAAATAGAAATATTTAACACGTCATGACTCATCTTACTAATACCTTTAATAAACGGTTATTATTGACTTGGAAGCATTCGAAATACAAAATTTAATTTGTAGGAAGGTGTTTTGAGCGTACAAAATAATTGGCGCATAGCGTATCTTAAATGACTTGTTAACCATTATAATTGTAATAATAATTGTAGCTTGATAAGTTAGCGTCAGCTAAACTGCTACTAATGCGTTTAAGTTCTTGTATGAGAAATTTCTTGTGTAGAAATAGGTAAAACTGTGATACAATGACTAATATGTTTATCAGCGAGCTTGATATTTAACGTAGGGTTGTTATACTTATCCCATTGTATGAAATATTGAGTGGAATGTTCGCCACAATTGGGCATTTTCGCTGTCTGGCAACATAACGCAAATCGAGATCGTCTGTTACATCAGTTTTACGTATTGTTTGACGCCTTGGTTAAATTTTTATACTGAAGAGTTCAAACTTGAACTACTTGATATAAAACTGTTATACTAAATATGCAACATTTTACTGATTAATTCCCTTTTTTGTAATAAATAGGCATACCACAAGCGTCAACTCGCCAATAGCCTTCGTATAGCGGTAGTGAGATGTTACCTCAACCCACCGAAGTCTTCAATCCTCTACTTTGGTACAGTCGAAATTTCTACTGTCCCTCGACTGTGGTTCTAAATTGCGACGCATGTAGCCAAGACGTGACGTAGCGTGACGATAATTCTACTCTGAACTGCTCTGCCTGTTACGGTGCGTTGCATGGAGGATTTATTTTACTAGAGTTCATATTAATATTGAGGACTTGAACGATTTTCTAAATATTCGAACGTTATTTAATGTTTCAGAAGCTGACTACTGTAATGCAAATAGCCTGTGTCTGTCCTCGTCACTTAGTCACCTCGACGCTAGTTTCGACATCAATCGAGTGTGGTTAGGTGTCTGTCGCCAGTAAGCTCCAGTGCGTTGAAAATGCAACACTAACCTGCTCCGCCTGTTACGGTGAGAAGTGTATTTCATTTACTTCACAAGCGTTTAAGTTGATACTCGTGCCCATTACGTTTTCTCAAACTTTTCTTCCTTCAATAGGAGCTGAACACTTCTATGGAAATAGGTAGTGTTTTGAAGACCTTGTCGCCCCGCCATCTTCGACGTCACTTGACTGTGGTTCTAAGTTATGACCCCAATCGCCAACGACTTCGGATGACTAGTTGACTCAACTCGCCAGTTTCGGGTGAAGTCATTCCAGTGTTACCTCTACGATTCCAGCAAAGCTGTCAACTGTATACCATAAGGTATGGCTTTCTATGTTTAACTTATGGAATAGCTAACTTTAGATAATTTTCTCCGATTAGTAGCTTCAAACAGTTTCTAATTGTTAATTTGATAACTAATTAGATTTAAAAAATGGTTTAAAAGTATCTATTCAATTGTAATTATTGATTTAGAAGCTTTTGACAAATTTTAACTGGTCAGAAGATGGATTGAGTATACAAAATGAGTGGTTGGAGTAAAGCTTATCTTCAATTGCTTGCTGAGGTCTATGGATGATGGTTACTAAAATTTTAGCTTAAAAAGTTAATGCTTTTTGAACTGCTTCTAATGCGATTAAGTACTTGTACAGGGTGAGCCAAACAAAAGTGGCCCCGGTCTAGAGATAAGAATACGACAGAAATGTTGCCAATTCTAAAACCAATACAAACACAGGTTTGCTAACTGAAGCTATAGATCGCTTCAATATTGAGCCCAAACGCTTGGCGACTTATTTGCCGACAACTACGCTACGGTGTTGGAAGCTAGTTGAAATGAAATATAAACAAGGTTTGTAGAGCTGATCAAGAAATTCCCACAAGTGATTATTTGATTGTTTCGGTCATTATTTTTCCTAGAGAATCGGACCTTTTCGTTTTTGGTAATATAAAACATTCTAAATTGATTGCAAGACAATTTGCATTACGGGACGTCTTCATACAACACGAACTAAGATCTAAACTCGCTACTAGTCTATGAGTAGCTCTAATATGAAGCTAATCCGATCCAACCAATGCAAAAACGGGTTTCAGGCTGCTTCAAGAGTTTTTCTCGCTTCATTTCAACGTATTCCTATCTCTAGACCAGGGCCAATTTTGTTTGCCTCGCTCTTAACTGGTAACTTATGTATAAAAAAAATGCAGTGTTGCCGAAGATATTGCAACAAGTATCCTTCAGAAGGTACCTCAAGGTGAAGTTCTATTCGGAAAAATGTAGTATAATATTGTCACTTAAGTTCCCACCTGTGCTATATCGGATTGGGTGGTAATTAAGTTTTTGAGGCCACCTGTCTGACTTCAACTGGTGATTCGAATTTTGACTTCGCAACGATGACGTTTTCGGCAACCCTATCATTATTAGCGCAGTATAGTAACGTCAGAAGTCGCCAGAATACGACCTTTTGGCGCGATTTTGGGAAGTTCGCCAAGGGCTACCATACAGTAAATCTGATCCGTTGTTCAAAGTGAGATGGCACGTGTGGGAACTTCAGTAACGATATTCTAGTGTAGATTAGTAGTAACGCATAAGTAAATACTAAAAGGCACCATCTAGTATTGATATTTGAGGTTGTGTTCAACGGACTGTTTGCTGCTTTCATCAAATTGTTATACCGACATTTTAAAATGCGATTGTTTTGTGTTAATGGGTAACTATTTACTGATGAATTGTTTTATTTACTAAATAGGCTTACCACTAACTTCAACTCGCCAGCTGTAACTGTGGCTCTAAATTAAGAAGTCCCTCACCAATAGCCTACGCTTCTCTACTGCGACGATAATTCAAGACTCGGAACTTCGTATAGTGGGACATCATCTTAACTAGCCTGATTGTATTCAGTATGTTCTACTCCATGTTGGAAACAACGGAAAGGCCTTATCTTCCTGTTATGGTGAGTAAAATATCTATTGCAAGTGTTTAGGTTAATATCCGTGACTAGTAAGTTTTTTAAATCCTTACGCTTGCGTTAATAGGTCGGTAACACAGCAATGGAATTAGGCAGTGTCTTCAAGGCCTCGCCATTTTCGGATGAAGTCTGCAGTGGTTCCAGGGCTATTCAACGATTCCAACAAAGCTACGAACAGTATACTAGAAGGTATTAAGGAATTTTATTGTTTTGACTTGTAGAATAGATGCCTTTGATTTCCCTCCCAATTTGTAACTTCTACCGTAAAATTTTCTTTCCAAAGTGCATATGGCAATTAAATTCAACTTGAAACAAGTTTCAATGGTTTAATAAATATGATGGCTGTATAACAAAGATCCTTAACTTTTTTTAATCAAAAGCGTTTTCTATCAAACTTGAGTACTTAATGCTAGCGGTAGTAACTGAAGAAAGTTTAGAATTGATCTAGAATGAGTAAGATAAGGGCTTGCTCGTTTATTGGCGACTTCTTTCGGTTGAATTTACCATTATTAAAAGTCGCCAAAGAGTGAAACGGGGCCCTTCATCCAAGTTGTACTCTAGTGGCTCAAAAAGTAGTTGTACTCGAGTGGTTTCAAAAATCGCATTATCTGCACATTCATGTCATCAAATGAAACTCGTTACACTGGAATCTATATTACAGATGTGGTTCAAGACGGCGAAAGAAGCTACGTCACAGAAACTTCAATCTACATCGTAGGAATCTCTCGTCATAGGATCCCTTTCTGCGGTCTACTTCTACCTGTGTTTGCGTCACAACTGCGTCTTCAAGGTACTTTTGTATAATATAACTTTTCGAAACACTTTACTAAATTGTTAGTTTGTATCGGCTAATTTGATTACCCCCCCCCTTCAGAAATCAAACCGTACTTCCTATAGTATTTTATTGTGGGTAGAGACTCGGTATCCCTAGGCATTGAGGGCTGGGTAAAAATTATTGTCAATGGTAAACATTTTTCAACCATAACCTGTGCTCCTTAAATAAGCAAATTCTGCACGTTGGAGATGGAAAATTTTAGTTATGACTAATCTAATTTTTTTGGATACGTAACGGAATGCACATATTTTCAGACTTCCTTTCGCCACTCGACTGTGGTTCAAAATTACGACGCCCATCGATAATGGTCCTCGTGTAGCTGTAGTGCAACGTTAATAAACTCGAAACTCGTATTCCTTTCCATACCGTGACCTAAAGAAATGGTAGTTCATTTTAAATAGTTGGTTATTACTGGGGTATTTCAAGTGTTGCTTAAGCTGGGGTTCTAAACTATTTAGTTCTACTGCTCATTGTAACGTTATTAATTATGCGATTATATTTAAAAAGGTCTAAATGCTATTCTTCCGTATTTTAACGTAATAGGGTTACTCCATCCGTGTTAGGATTTGGTTCACTGCATTTTCTTAAAAGTTATAAGGCTTAAGTTATTTTAACATGGAAACAGTGTTGCATATGGTTTAACATTATATTTGTCACAATCACTGTTAAAGATTAAGTCCCATCGCAGATATCCTACATTAAACTCGATTACAATGCAAATTAAAGTTTGGTTTAAAACTTTTGTCAACTTTTAGATGCTCTTACTCGAGACGCCTAATAATTCAATTAAAATAAATGTATCTAGTCTAAAAAAAATTCTCATGATCTTGATTAATCCCAAAAATAAAACTACAAGCTTCAAAATCGAAAGTTCTCACTTCAACATTAATAGTTCAGTTAAGGGGGTATGGGACACAAAATCTTCAAAAAAATCAAAAAAATTATTATTATCATAAAAAATAACACAAATATTTTAGAATAATTTAAAACAAAAATTTTATATCTGCAGTAGAACGTGAGATGTGTAGTTTTTTGTCATGACATCTGTGTTGGCCAACCACGTTTATAATCTTTGCTTCCTCGTAATATTAGATAGGAATAACGTTATCGAATCCTTAGTTGGTCGGTCGGTTTGGAGTGCTTCAGTAAGGAAAGTGATAAACTTCAAAGCTGTTTTTCTCCTTGATCGTGTTTTCGATGATTTTTTGACTTTAAATTGATAACTCAAAATCTACTGCCCATAGTGTCAAAATTTTTTACTCATATTTTTCAAACATATATCTTTAATTTGTCTTTAGGGATTAGTTGTAAATAGTTTATTTTTTTATTTATTAATTTTAATAAAAAAGTGAACCTGTGAAATTATTAAAAAAAACTTCAATAATTTTTTTAAAAAAAACTATGGCAAATATGAAAAATCGGTAAAGACAGTTTGTTAAATACATTTTTCTGTTTATAAAAATGCTAAATATTTGTTTGCCAATAAATAAGTTTTTGACTTGTAACAAAAATAAGAGACATCACTTTTTGACACATTTTATTTTTTAAAAAAATAAATAATGATTATTTAAAACCTCTGACTATCTAAAAGTGTAAGTATATTAAGAATACATTTATGGAAAAAAAATATATTGATATCTACAATATTAAAGAAAAAAGTTGAAAGTGTCCCATACCCCCTTAAATTAACGAAATGCCAAACAAATTTCACAGCTTCAAGATTTTAACCAGATTCGTTAACCAATAAGGTTCTTTGTTAGATTTTGCGTCCTGTCGATACATTTTTACTTAATATTAATACATTCTGCTTACAAAGCAATTAAGCTTTAAACTATGTAAATCGGCTTTTAGTAAACTTGATTCGAGATGGCTAACACCAACTTAATCCCACATCGACACGTGTGCTCTTTATCGATAATATAATATCAGTATGTGTCGCCCGACCAGAACCTCAATAGTTAACTTTTCAACTGTGAAATTAATTTTCATAAATGTTTTTAGTTCGAAAATATTAAACGGACTATTTGCACAATTTTCATAGCAAGCTGAATAGCAACCTAAATTGTACTGAGAAATGTAGTACGGTCCTAGTTGTGCGTCGGATGACAGTTTTTTAAATAGGTTAAAGTTAAATTGTTATCTTGTATGAGTTAAGTTCATATCCCGTCAGCCATCTATAATATTACCCAATCTAAAATTCGGTGGAATTCAAAACGTCCAATCCATAAATTTTGCTATCGATTCGAATGCACCGCTACACACACATCAGTACTTCTCTAATGCAATATAAAACTTGCAAAAACTAACGTTTATGATAATCGATTTCGTCATCGAAGTTTATTTTAAAGTGAATTACGAATAGCCAAAACGGATTAAATCGCCTGGTATTGGTTTAAATGGTCTTCTAGTGGCGATAAAATTGCAAAAGCCATCCAACCTAGACGCCTCAAAATGCGATTTTTCTCAACTAATCAAACACCATATCAATCCAATCGCCCATCAGCTAGAACTAGACCACCGAATAAATTTGAAACGCGATTGAGTAAAAATAGCAGAACTTGTCTCAACGAACGAGCTTACAGCAAAACTTGCATGCTCGTCAAGCGAGAGCGGTTGAATGAAATAATTTTTTTTGGTAATTGATATTCTACTAAAAGGCCTCAATTATGAATAGTTTAAGCTTTACGAAAGATCACACATTCGCAGACTATCAAGTTATTGGTCCTTACTTCTGGTTTTACAGTTAACTAAATTTAAGCTATTCATAATATATTGGGCACATAATTAGTATTGGTTGTCTTGAAATAATGCATACAAGGTTAAACAATAAAAATATATGGGAATTTAATCTAGTTTTGCACTTCACCAGAGATTAACTATGGCTTTCAAGTCTCGGCGTTACTTATCGGAATCTTAACTCAAAGTAGTCCAAATAATTCAATCCTAGCAATTTGTTTATCTTTAAGTTAATTTTAATTCTGATTAAAGTGTGATTTGTTGATGCGTTCGGCAATTACGACGTCCGTCGCCAATAGCCCTCGTCCAGTTCAATTGCAACGATTATTCAATCGGCAATTCATGGGTCAATACCATATAGTCAGTCATTGGTGCTTATTTAATTCTTTAAAAAATTCTAATTTCGTTTTCTATCTTTTTAAAAAAACTTAAATGCCTTCTAAAGATTGGTTAATACTCGGCAAACTTGTATACAACCGAGAATCCTTTTTAAAGCTCAATGAGCAAAATCAAATTATTAACAAACTTAAATTTGTCACGTTTATAATGTGTCACAAAAGTTCCCTTGTAAATTTCCTTCCCCTATTAATCTTCGAGACGCTAGTGGCAGTTGAACGTTTTAAATACGCGATGTTAATTTTTGAGCTAATAAAGCTCATTTAAATTCCAAACTTGAGCAATTATGGTATATTGTTTGCACCCTAGTCCGTGACCAGTCTAATCCAATGATACAATGAAGATTATTACACTTTCAAGTTTGCGTCAAAGATTTCAGTTAGTGGCGGAATCGAGTGTTCTAGGTCGTATTTTTTTCTCTGGCGCCAACAGATTTCGCGTTCGAAGGCAAATTCCTCGCCTTTGCGAACGCTCGAGGACGTTACTATTGAAAATCTCCTTGCACTTGAAATACTAAAAGCTTGCTTGAACAAATTGGAAAGCCTAATGCTAAATTTAAATTTTTAAATGTTTCGAGTCGCTTTTGCACCCCATTTTAATATTTTTATTAAAACCTAGTGTCTGACGCAGTGCAGCCTTTGATGCCCTTGCGCAATTGCAACCAAACATCCATTCAAATTAAAGTTGCCTTTTACGTTTCAATTTAATGCTTCTTTAAAAAAAATATTCATTGGAGCCTAGGCTTACATTAGTGCAACGTTATTTCATTAATAAAATTTTTAACGCTAGGAAGTGCGCTATTTAGGGATAAAATGCTTACGCCATAAACTTTTGTAGTACTAGAATCGCCATTATAAAGTGTAAATAAAATTTTAAATATTAAAAACGCTAATTTAGATGAATGCTAGTTCTAATCAAAAACTACGAAGATAAGCACCAATGACTGTTCTTAATTTAAATAATTCATAACTACAATGCATTCAATTTCATTTTCAAATAGTAGTTGGTTTAAATCAAATTTTGACTAGTTAAAATAAGAAATTGCGATGAAACTGCTATCGCACTGCTTCAAACTAATTTTATCGGATTTTCAATTACTGTTGACCATTGGTAGTATCTTGTAGTAGTATTTATTTTGAAAGCGTAATACTATTTCAAATTAAATTTGAAATTGTTGTCATTGCTAAACTTTTAATTGTGCACAATCCTGATACGTAGTCGACCATTGTTTAAACTTTGAATTAAACTAAATACCATTAACGAATAAAGAAAAATCAAATTTAAATGAGCCTTAATATATAAAAGGGATATTAACTGTTTCTTCATAAGCTCGACAGCCACTTGCAAGCCAATGCTAACTCGCGGATCCTCAAGTTGCCCCTATTAGTCGCAATGGATCTCCATCGGTAGCCCTTAACGGCTGCGTTAGGTGCCTATTCGAGTGTCGGCTCGTCACTTGACTGTGGCTCTAAAGTACGACGCCCGTCGCCAATAGCCCTTGTGTAGCTCTAGTGCGACGATAATTCTAACCTAATCTCCATTGGTTGACTCGTTAGATTTAGGTGCCTTTCAACATCGTGTGGGTGGTCGTCCTCAACGTCTAATACTAACTGTTTACAAGACTTAATAGTCTAAGAATGTGATCGGTTGTATTTGCTTTTGAGAAGTCCTTGTTAAAGAAGTCTGAATTCTTGTACGTTCCAATATGAAAGTAAAGCGGTTCATAATTGCGTGGTCCGTACACAATAGACCTAATGCACTGAAAACGAAACCTTGAAGTTTACCATAAGCGATTTCGGTTGTCTGACAATAACTAAATCCTCTTTAATTAAAACTAGAGGTGTGTAAAACTAAGAATTTAAACGTACCGATTTATTGAGTAAAAATTGAAAGTTATTTATATACTGTGTATGGTATTTTCATTAACTTTAAAACGTGAAGTTCTATGGCAGATACAACTTGCTCATGCAGGATTTTTCAAAACCTTATGACGCCCAACAATTACGCGGAACTCGTATTTTAAAATCTGTAGCGCTCAGTTGCAATACCTTAAACCACAAATTATATAGAACCTGCATTTTACACATCCGCGATTTTTTTCAAAAAATGTTTAAGGTGTCCGACCAAATAGCGCTTGTTGCAGACAAACGAACCAATGCTAACCATTTTTAAAAATCGGAACACTCCAAAACGAGTAAAAACATTTTTTACTCCAGTTTTATTTCAATTCATTACCTTTATATTTTGTATTGGAAAGTAGAAAGTAAAAATACTAAGCTCTAAATAATTTGCGAATACAGCTCCCACTCTATACCCAGATTTTTTAAACCTTTTATATGCCGTTGTAATGCAGAAATTAGTAACTTTAAAATGTAGGAGAATAAGCACTTTAAAAAAACTTCTTTACAATCGCCTTCTAGAAATTGAAAGATGATACAGAGTGTCAAATTCCCCCTGAAAAATCGTTTATATTCAAAATAAACGATAATAGCCTTCGTAGAGATCTAGTGCGACGATAATTTCAAACTAAACCATATACGATGCGTAAATCTGTCAACTCGCTTGTTTGATTTATAATGTTTACGACTCGAATATTGTAAATTAGTTAATGCACATTTTTAAAGTCGTAAATGGCCCGGTAACTCTGCTGGTATAGTAGTGAAAGTCTGAAATTCCAGTTACGTTCAGTCTTCACTAAGGTTCATGGTTTTACACAAAAAAGAATTTTATTCTTGCTACTTCCGTTACTAATAAGATGGACTGGCTTCGGGAGGCCAGGTAAAAGTTGTCAATCATGTCTATCCTATGAAGTCCCAAGATAAAACAATAAAAATTGGATAAAATTACTTCGGATTTCTTAAGATGGCATGTGTAATTATCTTGTACAGACTACTAAGTCGTCCATATTTAAAATATTAGGGGTTTTTAAATTTACTTAAATTGCTCGCGAGAATTATTTATTGATTTGGTCACCCTAGATAAATCAAACTAAAATCAAATACTTTCTTGCCCTCGGTACCTATTTTGCAATAAATCATTCTGGACCCATCTTAGTAATTATTTACAAATGGTGATATAGAGCACGATAACTTTAAGAATTTAGTACCCCCACAACAACTTTTGCTATGTCGAATAGCTCCAGTGCTGCGGTAATTCAACTACTCTTATGTGTAACGTAATTCTAAACTCCGATCTTTAAAAATATATTGTTTATAGTTAGATCAAATTACCACTGTTTACTTAGTCTGAAATTAAGTCAACCAAACTTTGCTCCACCATACAAAGCATTAAACAATTGCAATTTTTGTGACTTAAAACTTGTTTTTCCCATTCTTATGACAATTCGTCTAGTCCAATTATTTCAATAAAAAGATGTTAAGGTTTAAAAAATGCTGCAGAAAATGTCTCTTCCAGGAAATCTAGGCTTGCCTAAAATCTAGTCTAGGGTCTCTGAAAGTGTAAATGGGATTTTAGTATTTAACTTAGTCCAGATTCATGACGAGGATTGGGAACTTTCTGACTTTAGTTAGCCAACTAGATGCTTTTCCGGAAAAATAAATTTCTAAGTGCGTCCCTATAGTTGTAAATGCTTCCTAAACAAACTTTCACTATCGTGGCCAAGACATTTTAACTGCAAAGCAACAAGAATAAAATTAATCGATCAATAAAGTAATTTTAGTTCTTCTTTTCCCCAGAATATTTTTCAACGGCAGCACTTTTAGTCATGAGAAATTCCGTTTAAGGATAAGCTCCAATCCATAAAAACTAATGAAGCTGTGGCAAGATATACACGGTTAAAATTTTCTTCAGTCAATCTTTCATTAAACCCATAAAAGCAATTACCCGGTGGAATTATATAATGGGAGAAAATAGTCTTAAATAGTCTTAAATATATAAAATTCCCTCTAATGTAGATAAACCCGTGTAAGCGTCTTCACTATACCAAATAGAGAAATTAAGATTGTGTGTATCCAAATAAGGTAAATCAAAAATATTTTTACTGTACGAAAGGTGGGATCTTCAAGTTTGTTGGACACGATGTCCATCGAGTGTGACTCGTTCCTTGACCACCTTTTAGATATGACTGTGCACGTCCCCGATGGTCCTCGAGAGTCGGATT
Source organism: Hylyphantes graminicola (assembly GCA_023701765.1). NCBI lineage: Eukaryota > Metazoa > Arthropoda > Arachnida > Araneae > Linyphiidae > Hylyphantes > Hylyphantes graminicola. The sequence goes on along the minus strand of CM043112.1, from coordinate 49,121,973 downwards.
TGGATAAGCTAACGGGGGATTCATTCGATTCATGTGACGTAAATGCTACAAGGCGGCTAATGGTTATCAATAGCCAAAAAAAAACCTTAAAACGAGTGAAATCCACTCCTACAAGAGAAGTGCATTTTCGAAACCAAAAGGAGTGAAAATTAACTCGTACTGAGTTTAAATAACTCGTTAGTTAAATTGTTAAATTTCGAGGCAAGTCATTGTGACTTATTTCACCTATTTTTGAATTAGCCCAAATGTTAGTCGCGTTTAATTTTAATAAAATATTTTAACCGTTAGGTTTAGAGGAATTTCGTCGCACTAGTTGAAAGCGGGTATATTAACAATGCAATGTGCAGCTAGTTTGCGAAGAAAGTTCGGCGTTATATTTTTAGTTAATATACGAATAGCAAATCCCACCGATTAAATAAAATATTTGTTAAAAATATCTCATGAAACAAGACTCGTTGACAATATTGTCTTCGCTTTACAAAATGGAGAAATTTAAATGTATTGTATGAACGCAAATAAATTTGAATAGTGTAAAGATAAATTTCCTGATCTAACGGTGGAGTCTTCAAGTTTGCAATCAAAGGTTTTAGTTTGTGGCGAAATCGAGCGTTCTTAGGTCGTATTTTTTTCCAATGCCGCGGCAAGTAGCTTTCGCGTTCGAAGACAAATTCTAAGTCTTTGCGAACGCTCGAGGACGTTGCAATCGAAAATCCTCTTGCACTTGAAACATTAATGGATTGCTTGAACACATTAAAGTAACCATTAACGTCTGAATTTCATTCGGAACATAAATTCCTCGAAAAAATATCACCCTTAACGGTTGCGTTGGGTGCCTATTCAGGTGTCAGCTCGTCACTTGACTGTGGTTCTAAAATACGACGCCCCTTCGCAAATAGCCCTCGTGTAGCTCTAGTGCGACGATAACTCAAAATCTAACCTAACCTCGGAAAAAATTTCGACGTCTATTCTAGAACATTTTATAAAGTGATAAATCTCGGATTGTACGGAACAAAGTAAAACGCTCTATTCAACTAAATATAATGCTCGAACTAAATACGAATTTCAAAAACAATGATTCCTTTTGTTAATATACCCACTTTCAACCATTGCGACGAAATTCCCCCAAGCGAAACGTTTAAAATATTCTATTAAAAGATTGCGTTGGGTGTCTATTCAGGTGTCGGCTCGTCACTTGACTGCGGTTCTAAAATACGTCACCAATAGCCCTCGTGTAGCTCTAGTGCGACGATAATTCAAAACCTAACCTATTCTGTTATAATTACCTGTGACTAATTTGTTCTAATCTAAAAATTTGAAATAAGTTCCAATGGCTACCCTCGAAATGTAACAATTAGTATAACTTGCTAGGTTACTTCACCGGAATAGTTATTTCTTAATATTGGTCACCATTAGCCCCCTTGTAGCATTTGCGTCACATAAATCCAATGAATCCCCTGCTGGCTTATCCAAATCTGACTCTTGAACCATAAAAGAAACTACTAGATTTACTATTAAAGAAATTGTCTTTATTACCCATAGGCATGATAATAAAAAAAACTAAACTGTTAATTAGGAAGGGTGCTAATCAAAATAATTTTAGAATTTTACAAAGTATAAAATACTGAATTTCTAAGTACAAAAGTCGATGTGTAAAGTTTTAAGTTTGCATTTAAATTGTCTAATGTTAAGCAAGCTATTTAGCTTACACCGGCATCATTTACATACTAAAGAGTATTAATAGTACGATATTTAAGATTAAACGCGTTAATGAGAATGTAAAATGCGATTACAATAAAATTTTGACTTGACGTAAAATAAAAAGTGGACTTGGTTATTATACTAATTTAAATTCGGATCCTACATTAGTTATCGAAGAGTTGGGTTACAGTATGAAGAAAAGGACTTTCAGGGTGGAGTAAATGGTTTAAGGGGTCTAAGGAGTCTTAAAAATGTGCAAAGAAGGAACTACAAAGTATAGTTTGATCTGTCATGTAATTTTTTAACTACTCAATATACAAGTATAATTTTTTTATATGTAATTCTACAAGATTTATTTATTATAAAACAAATTTTAAAATTTATGAAACTTTAGCCAAAACTAAAATAAATGATATTAAACATAAAGCTATTTTAACACATTGTGATTAGGCTTGCGCGGCAAATTTTGAGGTCAAAATTGAAAAAATGACCAAGAAAATGACTTTATATTGTACAAATATGTACAAACTAGGACTTATACCTAAATTCTCAGCTCAATTTTAATTAGAAATTATTTTAAAATAAATTTAAAATCAAAATTTAAATTTTTTTATTAATTTTTTTAGAAAAAAGTTCTTAAAATAATTTCTAATTAAAATTGAGCTGAGAATTTAGGTATAAGTCCTAGTTTGTACATATTTGTACAATATAAAGTCATTTTCTTGGTCATTTTTTCAATTTTGACCTCAAAATTTGCCGCGCAAGCCTAATCACAATGTGTTAAAATAGCTTTATGTTTAATATCATTTATTTTAGTTTTGGCTAAAGTTTCATAAATTTTAAAATTTGTTTTATAATAAATAAATCTTGTAGAATTACATATAAAAAAATTATACTTGTATATTGAGTAGTTAAAAAATTACATGACAGATCAAACTATACTTTAGTTCCTTCTTTGCACATTTTTAAGACTCCTTAGACCCCTTAAGCGTTCATATTTTATGTATCCTGGTTATAGTGTAAGTAATTGAGCTCCTTTTGATATCTTAAGTTTCCGATTAAATACAATTGGTCCTTGTGTAGCTGTAACACAACGTTACAAAACGAATGACCACCATAATACTGAACAATTCATGACAAATTAGGTTACACGAAGATGTTTTAAAAATTTTCATTTATATTCGGGAAGAGATTTAACGGTATTCAAAACTTTCGGAACTCCAAGAAGAAAAGAAACTGCTAGTCGGCTCAAACTTAGAACTTGACGCAAGCTATTATTAAATGGTAGATTAAATCTATATTTTGAGCTTTAATGAAATTTAATCAAATTAAAAGTTTTTTTTATGAAACGATACGGTACTGCAAATGCATCTAAGATATTACTTCGTAACTTAGTGTGACCAAATCAATAGAACTAATTTATTGAATCTTAAATTGCAGCTTAATATTTTACTTAGTTTTAACAAGTTGAGCATGGGCAGTGTAAGTAATTTCATAGTCCCAACTGTATCGTACACATGCTCAGAGATTTGCATGTATTTTTCATATTAACTCCCCCCCCCCCCCCCATTTTAGATTGACTGCTAATTTACCTTAACTTATTGAAAGGCTGTCGCAACCTTTTTAAACTTCGGCCACTGGAAATGCCTTATTTCTATTGGCACTAATGTCCGTGAGGTGATTTCGTTGATCTGCATTTTTATCATAACCAGAACAAAATGACTAAGAACATTTGCATTAAAGAATTTACTGAATAAACAAGCATGGGGACTTTAAATAGTGCATTATTTTAGTTGAACTTTTCATAATTTTATCGATAGCTTTAAATCAAGGGTGGTATCCGTTAAGATCATAAATGCGAGTAAAAAATTGTTTACAAAGTTCAATTCTCCAAATATCAATCGGGTGGCGATTATATATAGGCATTTGCTCTTATTCCTCCTTCGACACTGTTCGCTCGTAACTTGACCGGTTTTAAATTGCGTCAACAATAGACCTCTAGTGCGACGATAATATTTCCCAAATTTCGACACTCCAGTTTAGAGGAGTATTTAACTTGTGTGCCATTGTTTAAATTTGAACAAAGTGCTGTACTGCACCCGAGATCATGTTAATCTTAAAATGAAATATACATTATTAGATGCGAAACGTCCCTCATTTTGCAACTAAATTGCATGTTTAAGTTAATCGGAATAAGAATGTTTTTTTCTAAAAAAAATCTAGTTTCATAGTGGTAAGAAGCTCATACCTCCGTTGCTTTGAAGTTTTGGTAGCAAGCGAGTTGCAATATTTCCAGTAATTCTTGGTTGCTGATCCGACTACTAAAATTGGAGCATCTCAAAGCACCGATTTAAAACTGCTAGATATATCGGCTGACTAGACGTGCTGCATTTCTCGGTACAATTTGGTTTTGCAATTCAACTATGTAGCTATAAAAATTGTGCATGTGCAAATAGTTATAGGGGGAAAAAAACTGCGTACATCAAAAGAAATTGATAACCTCGTTTTCGAAAAATTAATCGCCGAAACGCAGGTTCTGTTCCCGCTATTGGTATCTAACTCGATCTTTAACATCCGAAAACATCAAATCAAAAGTTAAATTTGATGAACGCATACCTCTATCATCTCTGCCGCCCTTAATAAATTTAAGATGGCAAGTGTTGCTTTGCACTTAATTCAAATGTAATTACTTATAATAAATTTTGAACTACTAAATTGCGTTCTAAGCATTATATGGGGATATATTTATCTTTGAAGTGATATTTTCATTCTGTAGAAAACTACAAGGAAAATAGGATGCGATAGCGTTTCACTTATTTGGTTGACTTTAAGTTTTTAGCATTTTAAAATTTATATGAAGTGAATGTAACTTGGCAAAACAAAGTGTATTATCGACACTTCGTCATAACGGTTTATGCATATCTCCCGTACATTTAGTCAAGTATGTATACAATTCGTAAAATTTTAATTACTTCTATAATTCTTAATTGAATTTTAATGCACCTCAAATGTTCCAGCGAGACAAACGCTTAAATTGCGTTTAACTACTAATATGAAAATTCCTTAAGTTAAAAAAAATACTCCGATATGCTTAACCTTTTAAGCAACTTTTATCCTTAAAACAAATTTAGCAAGTTTCATCAACACCACTTGGACTTTTTAAAGGTAGAGTTTCTTAAGGTAAAGTTTAATCACTTAAATTTTTAATGCTAATTTTGACTTCACAAGACCATATTACTAGTTTCCAAGCTTAAATGAGTACAAATTCCAAATTCTTATAAAGAAGTATTAATTATCGTACATATAAGACTGCTACCATAAGTATATTACTTTCGATGCATTAGTTTTAAATAGTTTAGAATTCCTGCTAACTGGGTGCTTGGAACAATTATCAAAGACTTATGAAGACTAAGTGGGCTAAACTTAAACTTTATACGGGAAAGTTTTGGAAGAGGTTACAAATTTAAAACCTAGACTTGCATCAAATGTTACTGGTTCATCCATAGTAAACGGGATCGAAGAATCGTTAGCATATTAAAGTTCAGGAATAGTACTACTAAATATTCAACATTCGCCTGGGTATTAAATTACAGCATTACAACGATAAAAAGACCAAATATTCTGTTGTCATCTAGAATCCTTAACTTCATTTCCTCAAACTAAAGTATGCTGAATATCTGGCTTCCTTCCCCATTTGGGTAAAAAATTACACCAACGTTTTAGCGATCAACACTACTTGCAAAATTTAATGTTCCATAGAACAAAATATTCGATCACCTCGCTGAATGTTCACTAGAAGACACATTTGCAACTTTACGATCAACCACTTCACAGAAACAAGTTTCGGGTTACAATCGAATTCCTGCACAAATTCGCTTGGGTTAATAGTTATACGAACACAACATCTATAGAAACTAAAACGGGTTACAAAACGTCAAAAGTTTGGGTTTGATACATTACTGCTATGATAACTTTGTGCAAGACGAAGTGCTAGCCTTCGTGTTGCACCAAAGTTATCAATCGACCTACTTTTGGTTTCACTAACTCAATCCTGTAAAGATTAAAATTGAAGATTCCGAAATTGTCGAATCCTTCAAAGGGTCGACTACCTAATCAACCCAGCTTTCTTCTTAAAAGGACGCCACCGCCACTTAACTCTCTCCCAGCACAAAGTCGTATATTAAAACGCGAATTTAGAATAAGTCTAAAATTCTCTTGCTGTAAGGATAAAACATGTAAACAAATTATATAATTCTATATAAAAAGAACAAACTCAACGGCTTCTTGAGTCTTCCATTTATTACACTCGCTACTTACAAACTTATTTCAAACGATAATACATTTTAAATTATACAATCGCATGCATCAAACATTGCTGGCTCACGACACAAACTATTCAAGTACGGCCTACTAAATGCACATTTTAAATTGGTAAATCTTGTACTTGTCAATAAGAAAATTGCACTGATGTCAGATTTAAAGTGTTTCGAAAACAAGTTATGTTATACTTGGGTACCGTTCAGGTGTTCAATTCATGCATGTAAATGCCTAATTGTCTTGGGCATGGTTAAGTTGTATAATTCATCTTGTTAATTAGTTTTAACTTCATTTCAAAGGGTAAATTAATGGTGTTTGTATGTGATATGCTTTGTTTTGAAATGAGTAGTGCTTTCTAATGTTTATATTTGTCCATGTATGTTTCTTTATTGGATATTTCAGTTGTATGTAGGAATCCATGTTCTGTTTTGAGTAAAGTTTGGTATTACAGGTTCTATTTTGGTATTGAATATTTAGAGTTCGAACTCGGGTTTCAATTGTTTAATTTGTCGGAGTCTTTTAGTCATTAGTCATCTACATTGTTTTCATTTGTCAGGACTTCACAAGGTTTTTGGACAGTCAATTAATGGTAAGGGTAAGTAATCCTTTTTATGCTTTAATCAGACGGGTAAAGCAATTCAGTATTTACCTCACGGAGCCTATGAATTACCACACGTTAAGGAGGTAAACGCTTCCATAATGGTGTCTTGATGGTGGTTTCTAATGAACTTTCATTTCAGATTCTGCGTGTCGATCTCTACATGTTTTAGCATTTGCTGCATGTTAATTAGTTTAACTTGATATTAAGGATCTTGTTACTGCATGTCAATGTTCCAACTTGTCGTTTTTCTTTCGATGTATGCAAAATGTCTCCTAAAAAGTGAGTAATATATATGATGTAATGATGCGATTCCTGGTTGTATTAAAAAGTGCGAAAGACTGGTTGTGTTAATACAACTAGTATTTCACACATTTTTAGATGTGTGAAATACTAGTTGTATTAAAATATGCGATTTACTGGTTGTAATAAAATGTTTTGATGACTGTAATTAAATGTGATTTATTGGTTGTAATAAAGTGTGAGATTACTGAATGTAGCCATGTATTATCATGTATTTATGGTCAAATAAAATATGAAACTGATATTCATCTCAATTTTTGTCGATTGTAATTACTTTTTTCAACATTAATGGCGGCTTAGTTTTTGAATGTAATGAATTTTGTTAAGCTTAACATTTTTAATTGTTAATTATTGCACCGTTTTTGGATTCGACTTGCAATCTATTGTCACCGACTCTCCAGAAAAATAACATTGCATATTTTACCATAGGAGAAATATTTAAAGTATAATTTAAAAATATATGCTTAACGCTCTGGTGCATAATGTTGCCATATGGCAACAAGTAACAATCCACTTTATTCTTTTAAAGTAGAGCTTCAACTCGACAAATCTGTTTCTTCATATTACATTCTATTTTGAAGTTTTAGTTGCTAATAATCCTCGTAGATGGCAGTAGAGAAGTGTATTCAAAATTAAAGTGTGAAGTTTCTAACTGTTGTGAACTTACGTGTTTGGCAGTATTCAAAGTAATATTATAGTACTAAATACAAATAAATTGCTTTGAAAAAAGTATAGTTCAAGAGGGTTACTTTAAAATATATTTAGTAGTTTTCTAGTCATTATTATCAAAATTGGAATTTTGTAGTTGGTTTTTGCCATATGGCAACAATTATAAAAATTGAAATTATTTAAACTTGCTTAGGATAATCCTCAGACTGTCGAAACTAACTGGTTAAAGATGTATAACGGTTCATTACAAAGTGTTTAGGTTTTACTGGAGTAAAAATGACCCATCGTAGCATTAATAATTAACTTGTAAAGGTTGTTTTAAAGATCGTAACTCAATTAGTTTAATTGTATATTTTTGTAGTTTTATAATGTCGACAAATGGCTACACTATTTCAAAACTATCAATAATTAAACATCTGGATGTTACTTTCGCTTCAATTTTGTCTTAAATTGATGATTTCCATACCTTTTATGAAATGGAGAACTTAACAGCAATTTTTTTACAAAGGTTGTGATTTCAAAAGTAATGCATTAGCTCTATGCAACTGACAGTCCCTCTTAATAAACAAGTTTAAAGTGCTCAGTCTAAAGTTAAGACTCGAATACTTTCAGTAATATCCTAATCATTTTATAAATTTTCAAGTTTTATCACTGAAGGCACAGTGCTACTTAAGGTAGGCGAATACCCAAAATTCTAAAATTTTTACTATTGCTTAAATATTTTCCAAATTTGGCATACTGATTTCAAAATAATGAATACTATTTAGGCATTTTTTAAAATTTAAATGTAATTTAATTATTTTAAACGGTATTTTTCTACTGAAAGAGGAGGTTTACGCTAACAAGTCTTCTACATTGAATTTTCATCCTATAAACATTGATTATGTGTCAAGTTCTTCGTTTTGAACTGATGCATGCAATGACCCTCTTGAGTTGCATACAAATTACAAAAGAAGTTATTAATAAAAATGCCATAAATTAACCACAAAAAAAGGATTAACTTGCACTTGGACATTTAAAAAAAACTTGTGTTTTTACACCAGATGTTAGAGGTTCATGGCACAGATGTATATTGAAATAGCATCGGTAAAAAAATTTCAGGTAAATTAATGTAAAACTTTTTATACTAGAAGTGTTGGCGCAACCCCCTTTTTTAGGTGAAAAACAGTTTAAAATCAATTGTATTTAAATAAAAAAATTGCCTAAGAAGCATTGCTGATTATATTTGAAATCACTATGCCAAATTTGGAAAAGATTAAAGCCATAGTAAAAATTTTAGAATTTGGAGTATTCGCCTACCTTAATAGGCTAAGTTTTTATTAAATGTAAATGCTTTATGTATTCCGTTCATATTGGACCTTGAACCTTTCTACAATTTAAATCTGAACAAAAATAATTCGGATAAAAAAAATCGACCGAAAAAAATCGGCAAGAAACAAACAGCAACTTCAATTATGCCTTGTCAACAAGAATTTCGATTTTTTTTAAAAAATCTCATGAAGAATATAATTACACGTTTCATTGAAACCATTCTCGAATAAAACTATTCTAATTTTATGAAGCGAATGGAAATAATTAGTAAATTAAATGATTCGTTAAATCACAAGTGCCTGAAAAAAGATTTAAAATCGAAATGCATAAGCCATTCAGTACGAAACTGGAAAATATGCAAGGATGGATAATCGAAATTATAATTTTTTTCGTTAGAAGTTTAATAATTTTTCTTGATTTTATTTTTTAAAGTTTTCTTTTTGAAAGATATATTAAATGCTAGTTTTAGTGAAGTAATTGACAGTACTTTTAATTAAATTTTAATTTAATGAATTGAATGATTTAAGATTTCGGGAAAAAGCATTCTGGGTCACAAAGATGTAGTGATTCTATTCTTTTTGAATTTGTTTCATGAAATTGTTTTTGAACTCGGTAGAATACATTTTAATAAGTCTTGTGTGTAGGGACAATTCTACCATAATTTTTAATTTTACGTAAAATAGGCACAACTTAAGAAAAAAATTTAAAAGAAATTAGTTTTTTTATCTTTCTAATAGATTGGTCCTTATATAATTGCAAAACGGAATTTTAAAGCAAAGAATCTCCAAAAAAAATTGGGACAAAAAACAATGCAGATAGTTCCTTACCATCCGATGTCCGAATGTCAAATTTTAAGTTCAGTACTCAAACTAACACATTTTTCAGCTAAAAACTACATTCATTTGGATTTTAAATTGAACTAATACTACACTCTTAAAACAAAGGAGTAAAATCCACTCCTGTTGGAGAAGTGCATTTTCGACACTGAAAAGGAGTGGATATTAAGGGGTCACAGGAGTCTTAAAAATGTGCAAAGAAGATACTACAAAGCATAGTTTGATCTTTCATGTCATTTTTTAACTACTCAATAAATGAGTATAATTTTTTTATATGTAATTCTACAAGATTTATTTATTATAAAACTAGTTTTAAAATGTATGAAACTTTAGCCAAAACTAAAATAAATGATATTAAACATGAAGCTATTTGAACACATTGTGATTAGGCTTGCGCGGCAAATTGTGAGGTCAAAATTGAAAAAATGACCAAGAAAATGACTTTATATTGTTCAAATATGTACAAACAAAGACTCATACCTAAATTCTCAGCTCAATTTTAATTAGAAATTATTTTAAGAACTTTTTTCTAAAAAAAATAAAAATTTAAAAATTTTGATTTTAAATTTTTTAAAAAATAATTTCTATTTAAAATTGAGCTGAGAATTTAGGTATAAGTCTTTGTTTGTACATATTTGTACAATATAAAGTCATTTTCTTTTTCATTTTTTCAATTTTGACCTCACAATTTGCCCCGCAAGCCTAATCTCAATGTGTTCAAATAGCTTCATGTTTAATATCATTTATTTTAGTTTTGGCTCAAGTTTCATAAATTTTAAAACTTGTTTTATAATAAATAAATCTTGTAGAATTACATATAAAAAAAATTATACTCATACATTGAGTAGTTCAACAATGACATGAAAGATCAAACTATGCTTTGTAGTACCTTCTTTGCACATTTTTAAGACTCCTGTGACCCCTTAACTCGGACTTAGTTAAAATCACTCGTTTGGAATGATCTTGTCGCAGATTTAACATACAAGGGATCCACTCCTGTAGAAGTGCATTTTCGACACTGGAGAAGTGAAAATTAACTCAGACTGAGTTAAAACCGCTCGTTTGTTTTAAGAGTGTATATCTGAACAAATTCCTTGAATAAAATATATCGTCTTTTAATACTTGTAATGTGTTTCCCTTCTCCTAACTTTGTCGCTGGGTTTTGGTACATTCACTGACCTCATTGCTAAAGTGATGAAGGGATGGAGATACAGTGATTCTTCAATCATGAAAACTGTATTGCAGAAAACTCGCATTTCAGTTTAAAGCCGCTTTTCTTTCTATACTTAATTAAGGGGACACAGTACCTCAAAAATTGCGAATTTGTTTTTATTTGCTAAAATTAAAGTTTAGAACCTTCTTAATAAGTCTACCAAGTTTTAAAAGTGTATCTATATTTTTAAAAAAGTTATTCTATTTTTATGCGGAAAGGTATGATAAAAATGCATACAAATGAAAACTTAAAATGCGTTTTTCTTGTTTATATTTCCTTGATGACAAGTTCTTTAAAACGCTAAGGCTTTTTGTTAATTACTTATAAAAATCTAAGGAATTTTGTATACAGTCTGCCAAATATGTTAATATTAAGAATTGGCATTAAAAGTGTTTAAAAAAGTAATACTTTTTATAAAAAAATATTGAAGTCGAAAATTGTCAAATATGCTAAAATAATTAGGGATTTTTTGCATAAATATTTTTTATAAAACAATTACGGAAGGGGGTAAATCAAATTTGGATGCCAATTGTTATGTAAAACAGTTTAAAGAACATGAGGGAAAAAATTGGGTTAAAATGTTTGTATTTAAAAAAGCCTTAGCATTTTTTAAAAGTTCAAAAAAATTTAATTTTTTTTAAATAACTCAAAAAATTAATTTTTTAAATTTTTTTTTGTCATGTATTGTTTTTAAATATAGATTGAACTGATAAAACATAAATTTTATAGAGAATATGTCAAAATTAAACATTTTTTTGAAAGTGGTACCGTGTCCCCTTAATGAGTGCATAAGTTAAGGGGTCATAGGAGTCTTAAAAATGTGCAAAGAAGGTACTACAAAGCATAGTTTGATCTTTCGTGAAATTTTTTAACTACTCAATATATAAGTAGAATTTTTTTTAAGTAATTCTACAAGATTTATTATAAAACAAATTTTAAAATTTATGAAACTTTAGCCAAAACTAAAATAAATGATATTAAACAAAGCTATTTGAACACATTGGGATTAGGCTTGTGCGGCATATTGTGAGTTCAAAATTGAAAAAACGATCACGAAAATGACTTTATATTGTACAAACATGTACAAACAAAGACTTATACCTAAATTCTCAGCTCAATTTTAATTAGAAATTATTTTAAGAACTTTTTTCTAAAAAAATTAATAAAAATTTTAAAATTTTGTTTTTAAATTTTTTTTAATTTTTAATTAAAATTGAGCTGAGAATTTAGGTATAAGTCTTTGTTTGTACATGTTTGTACAATATAAAATCGTTTTCTTGGTCATTTTTTCAATTTTGACCTCACAATTTGCCGCGCAAGACTAATCCCAATGTGCTCAAATAGCTTTTTGTTTAGCAAAACTAAAATAAATGATTTTAAAGTTTCATAAATTTTAA